>CM075769.1:37792017-38392017 GCA_037974665.1 Ehretia macrophylla | reverse complement strand
TAGCTAATTGCCTAATTTGACTTTCCAAATTGGCAATTGCCTTTGTATGTGTACTTACCAGTTGCATAGTTGGTTCCCAGCTATGAAGATTTTTCAAAACTTGTTCTTCAAAAGTAGTCCCATAAGAATTGGAACCTGAATTTGAGCTCGTCGGTACCTATCCTTGTAGAACTGAATAAAATCCTAGAGGATAACCTCTTGGTCTTTGTTGTTGAACATCTTCACAATTCTGATCCCACCGTAAATTTGGATGATCTCGTGTACCTGGATTATAAGTAATAGAGAATGGATCATAATTACGGGGATATCTATAAGCAGCACAAGCTTGCTCTGAAATTGAATTGGGATTTGGTGCAAGAACATCTTCACCTGAATCAACTACATGTAATGATTCTTTCCTTTTAACCATTTTTTCCAAGGCAAGAGTTAAATTTTCAATCTTTGATGTCAAAGAATTGTAATCACTTGAACCTACACTTTTTCTCTTTTCTCTAGATGAAGATGCACGCTTTCGTGAATTGTTGCTTAGTTTTATGAACAATTCTATGGCTTCTTCTAGAGATTTTTCAAGAAGTGAACTATTACAAGCTGAATCGAGCAAACTTTGATTATGCTCATTTAACCCTTGATAGAAATTCTGAGCTAATTGCCAATCTGGAATACTATGGTGTGGACATTCATAAATTAAGGTTTCAAATCTGTCCCAATTCTCATGAAGTGCCTCTCCAGGTAATTGAGAAAAATTATTTAATTGATTCCTACATTCATTGGTTTTTGAAGAAGAGTAAAATCTTTCAAGAAATTCTCTTTGCAATTGATCACAAGAAGTAATAGAACCAGAACATAATCTGTAAAGCCATTTTTGTGCTTGACCCATTAAAGAGTAAAGAAACAATCTCAATTTAAGAACCTCTTCCGAGGCAGTTCTAGGATTGATCGATCTGCATGTATGAACAAAAGTATTAATGTGATCATACGGGTTTTCATTAGAAAGACCGTGGAACATGGGAAGCATTTAAATCATGTGAGACTTTATTTTAAAACCATCATCAGTTTCAAGGCAATAGATCGTGGAGGAACATAATCTTGTGGTGTGGAAAAAAATTTTATGCTCCTCCTCACATTTCCTATTTCTCTACCTTCAATTTGATACTTATTTTGGTTTTGATTCAGATTTTGATCAGCCATGATTAGAAATTTATGTGCTTTATTTCTGAATTTAAAAGTTTTCTCAATTTCTGTATCAAAAACGAAGATGCGTAGCTTTAAAGATCTCCGACCATGCATACAAAATTAAAACATAAAAAGAAACAAAAATGAAATAAAGTCTATACAAAATAGCAAAATTGACTTAAATAAAAATAAAAACTAAAATCTAAAATATATACATATAAACACTTATATACATAAATCAAAGACTTACCTTACATACCAAATTTTGATCGCGTCGTTTTGTTCTAAAAAATAGTAAGGTTAAATGATTGAAAATATTGTTTACCTTGAATTACCTCTACCTGTGGCGAGTAGAGGGTCGATCAACAGAGATTGGGTTATCAGATTAAGTTAAGTCTTTAATTTAGAATTGTTTGACTATCTCCTATCACGGATAAGTTTGATTAAGTCCAAAAGTCCAAAAGTCCAAAAATACGGTAAATTAAGTCCAAAAGTCCAAGAAATATCCAAAGATACGGTAGTAACGAGATTCAAAAGTGACTTGAACAAAGATACTAAATTGAAGAATTACAACACTTAATAATACAATGAAAATCCAAAAGGTTAATGATTCTGGGTGGTTATAGCTTGGTATACGCAAGTACAAAGTTATTGATTCAGATTAAAAGTTAAGTCCTTCAGAAATAGGGCTACAAGCTCCCACTACTGCAATGAGCCTTTAATTACGTAAGTGATAAGATTAATTAATTAACAAGACTGGATGTGTTGGTACAACCTAACGATATCCAATCCCTCAATTAATCTTTCACTTATATAACTTGGAGGTGTAGGTACAACCAGACTAGAATCCATCATAGGTAGTCTCGTATTGCCACTAGTTTACAAAATCGGGCTTATATGTAATTTCAATTAAATATAACATAACTACAAGTATACGTATAATTAATCAAAGAATACTTGGAAATAAAAATACGAGACTTTAATAAATCTGAATCAAAACATATGTATAAGAATAGCCTCACACATACCACCCCAAATTTTGGGTCTAGTGTGCCATGATAAACATTAAAATACACAAATTCATAATGAAAACCAAAATCAAAGAATACTTATCGTGTTTGGACAGATTTCGATAGACCGGTATGACTTTGATATGCTAATAGCTCACTAGACCCTTCCCTCGGGATTATAACTTTGCACACAACTAAATATAATAATTAAAACACTCACAACTCACTTCACAAACACAAGAATAGCATAAATTATTCTAGGAGAGAAGATGGTACGATTTTGTTGCTGAAAATCGCGACTTTTATAGGCAAAAATTCAGGATGGCGCTCGAGCGCCAGTCAGGCGCGCTCGAGCGCCCTTCTGCACTTTTGATTTTTATATTTTTTCTGTCGTTTTTGGTCTGTATTCTACCGCCCAATTGTCGACCTTTCTCAAAAAGTGGCGCTCGAGCTCAGAAAAGGGGCGCTTGAGCGCTACTTTGACTATGGTAGGTGAACTTTGACTCTAAACATTAACTTTGACCGGCTCAGTTGACTTTGACCATTGACCGTTGACTTTGACCGTTGACCAAAAAGTTGACCAGGTCTATTTCAAAGTTTTTCAGCGTCCTGAATCCGTTTCCGCACTCGGTTTGGCCAAATTCAATCTCGAATTACTCATTTTGAAGTTGTTCTACCATTCTTCACTAGTGCCGTGCTGAATTTCTTGTTCAAATGTTGGTTTTTGTGGCCGTTTTTGCTCTTTCTTCTTTAAAACCTATATTGTACTAAAATTGTGTAAAATATACAATTAAGCTTGAAATAATAATGCAATATACATGATTCAATTGGTTAAAGTTACTAAAAATATAGATTTATCAATGTTTAATAGCTTGACAGTAGAACTTGGCTATTATTGTATCCAACTACTTATAGTTAAAGTTAGAATTGCCTTGCATGTTTGTGTGATATATGTAGATTTTGTCGATCCAAGGCTCGGATGGCCTTGTGATCTTGGGTTAACTATGATAATCTTGGAACTTAAGTTATATGAGAAGTTGTTGTGGTTAAGGTATTATATGTGACTATTTGCATGTACCAGTTTAGTCCACGGTATAGAGGAGACTCTATCCGAGTGACGGGTCTGCACTTGACCTGTAGCGTGGGTTGGGATCGGGGCGTTACATTTAGGTGATATCAAAGCTATTTGAATGCATGAAGCCGGGTTAATTTTCTCAGGATGTGGGTAGAGGTCTATATGTGCAAGTTGAACTACGTGACTATGTGATTGTTTAATTGCCTAAGTGCTTAAGTAAGGGACATACTAGCATGTAAGAGGAATGTCAAAAGCATGATATGATATGAATATGAAAAGTTTAGTGTTTAATGGTTGTTAAGTGTTTCACATGTTGTCTTTTGTGTATAGGATGTTTTGAAACATGTACATGCTATATTTGTATTATCTATTTGCCTATTATAATATTATATTCTTCTAGCATCGAGATGAGGAGAAGGGGAAGACCGAGAAGGGAACCAGAGGAGGCTCCTAGACAAGATATACCTTGGCAAGGTGTAGGGGTAGCAGGGAATGTACCCCAAGGTCAAGAACCAAGCAATACATAGATTCTGGCTACTATGGCTGCCGTTATGAATACTATGGCACAATTTGTGACTCAGCAGGATCAAGCAGGGATTGGCAAAGGTAATCAGGCAGCTAGAGCCGAGGGTAGTGGTTCTGTTGGGGGTAATTTGTATGACAAATTCTTGCACCACGGGGCGTACAGTTTCTATGAAGAGCCAGATGACATGAAAGCAGAGATGTGGTTGAGCAAGTTTGAGAAAGTTATTGCGATACGCGAGTGCAATGATGAAAGGAAAATCACTTATGCTGCATTTTTATTGAAGGGTGACGCCGAGGAGTGGTGGCGTACTGTTAGAGAGAAATGGGAGGCCGAGTGAGTATAGCATTTTACCCGGGAGTTTCGAGATAAATATGTGTATGTGGTAGCTCACAAGAGACATCAAGAGAAATTCATAGCTTTGAGGCAAGGTAGTATGACTATGGATCAGTATGAGACTACTTTCACTAGACTTTCTCGATACGTGCCAGCGTTAGTACAGCCGGAGGATATGAAGATTCAGAGATTCATCAAAGGGTTGAAAAGTGATATTATGCTTAATTTGTCTTCGCAGGATTATCCGAATTATGCTGCAGTAGTTAGGGCCGCCTCGAGATATGAGAAATGCAAGGCAGATGTATTGGCGGAGTCTAGTCAGTCGAGCAAACGTCAGTATCAGTCCCAGAGTCAGGGCTACTAGAGACAGCATCAACAGTCCGTTCAGACTCAGCAGTCGAGATAAACCCAGAGCTACCCAGGACCAGTTCAGGCACAGTCTCAGCCAAGACCAGCTCAGTGTCAGCCACAGGTATAGTCACAGACCTGACTAGTGACCGTTAGATCTCAGCAGAGTAGTTCCGCTACATCTACTTTCAGGGCTCTTACGGGAGGTGCTACTGCCAAGAAAAACTAGCAGTGCAGCCACTGCAATCGCAAGGGCCACACGGAGGCAGAGTGTTGGAGGAAATTGAGTCAATACGTGGGTTGTGGCAATGATTAGCATAGAGCTAAAGATTATCCCAGGTTTAAACAGGGATAGGGACAGACTTCTGGCCAAGGTGCTTAGACTAGAGCTTCAAAAGTAGCTACTATTCCACGAGGTCAGACACGGGTATTTGCACTCGATCAAGAGGAGCTTCTAGACACGACGGTGGTAGTAGAAGGTACTTTTCTTATTAATAGTCAGTCGGTAGTAGTTTTGATTGATACCGGGGTTACACATTCATTTATCACTCCTGCATGTGCACAATTTATTGCTTTAAAAGTTGATAAACTGTTGTATGTGATTGAAGTAGGTAATCCTATGGGTACCAAATTTGTTACGGAGTCTGTGTGTAAAGATTGTAGTATTTGCATTGAGGGACATATGTATCCTATTGATTTGATAATCATGCCATTTTGGGACTTTGAAGTTATTCTGGGGATGGATTGGTTGAGACGGTATTATGCATGTTTGGATTGTAGTAGGAAAATTGTAACTTTAGAAGTACCTGATCAACCTGTTATTAAGATTATTAGGAGTCAAAAATCTACTGGGACTCGTATCATATCTTCTATTAAAGCTACTAAAATGTTGAGTAAAGGTTGTGATGCATACTTAGCTTATTTAATTAATTAGCCTGGGGATAAATTGAAACTAAATGAAGTACCTGTCGTAAAAGATTTTTCGAGGGTATTTCCTGAGGAGTTGTCGGGGTTACTACCTGATCGGGAAATAGAATTTATGATTGATTTTTTGTCTGGGACTAATCCTATTTCTAGAACCCCATATATAATGGCTACCCCTGAATTGCAAGAATTGAAAATTCAGCTACAGGGTTTACTTGAAAAGGGTTTTATTCAGCCTAGTTCATCGCCTTGGAGGTGTTCCTGTGTTATTTGTAAAGAAGAAAGACGAAACTTTGCAATTGTGTATTGATTATCGGGGCCTTAATCAGGTGACGGTGAAAAATAAATATCATTTACCCTTGATTGAGGAATTGTTTGATCAGCTGCAAGGTGCTGTTATATTTTCTAAATTTGATTTGAGATAGGGTTATTATCAATTGAGAATCTGGAAGGAGGACGTGCCTAAGACTGTTTTCAGAACCAGGTATGGCCACTATGAGTTTGTTGTACTACATTTGGGTTGACAAATGCTCCAGCCGCCTTTATGGATTTGATGCAGAGGGTGTTTAGACCTTATCTTGATCAATTTGTTGTAATTTTCATTGATGATATATTAGTGTACTCTAAATCTGAGGCAGAGCATGAAGAACACTTGAGAATTGTGCTGCGAACACTGCAAGAACATAGATTGTTTGCCAAATTTAGCAAGTGTGAATTCTGGTTGAAACAGGTAGCCTTTCTAGGCCATATTATTTCACAGGAATGAATATATGTAGATCCTGCAAAAATTGAGGTGGTGATGACTTGGAAAAGACCCATGACTGTCATGGAAGTTCGGAGTTTCTTGGGATTGGTGGGTTATTATAGGCGGTTTGTTAAGGACTTTTCAAAAATTGCAAGGCCATTAACTTCCTTAACTCAGAAAAAGACCATGTTTAACTGGGATGATAAATGTGAAGCCAGTTTCTAGGAATTGAAGAAGAGACTTACCACTGCTCCTATCCTTGCATTCCCTGAAGGAACTGATAATTTGGTGATTTATAGCGATACCTCGAAGGAAGGTTTAGGCTGCATTCTTATGCAAAATGGTAAGGTGATAGCTTATGCCTCTAGGAAATTGAAACCATACGAACTCAATTATCCTACACACGATCTTGAACTTGCTGTTGTTGTCTTTGCTTTGAATAAATGGCGACATTACTTGTGGGGTAATCAATTTGAAATATTTACTAATCATAAGATTTTAAAGTTTCTCTTTTCTCAAAAGGATTTGAATATGAGGCAAAGGCGTTGGCTAGAGTTATTAAATTATTATAATTGCACCATTAGCTACTTGCCAGGAAAAGTTAACACTGTTGCAGATGCATTGAGTCGAAAAGCTACTGTAGCGAGTTTGATAATCAAAGACTGGGAGTTTGTGGATGAGTTGTGCTTGTGGAAACGGAAGGCTTCTAGAACAGGTATTCAATTTACTAGCTTACAAATCCAGTCTCTATTGCTATCCAGAATCAGAGAAGTCCAACAATCAGATCCTCAGTTGTTGAAGGTGCAAGAGAAGTCCAAAGGAGGAGAGTCCGACTTCAAGTTGCATGATATCAACTACTCAGGTATAACAATAGAATTTGCATTCCTAGTGGTTCAGTTGTAAAAGATAAGATTCTTGCTAAGGCTCATAGCACTAGGTACACGATTCACCCTGGTAGTACCAAGATGTATAGGGACTTGAAGCAAAGCTTCTGGTGGAATAATATGAAGAGAGAGATAGCTGATTATGTGGCTAAGTGTTTGACTTGTCAAAAGGTTAAGGCTGAGCATCAGAGACCAGCGGGATTGTTGTAACCATTAGAGATTCCAGTATGGAAATGGGATCAGGTTACTATGGACCTTGTATCTGATTTGCCGATTTACATCACAGTTCTGGCATAAACTACAGAAGGCTTTGGGGACTAATTTGAGTTTCAATACTGCATATCACCCAAAAACGGATGGCTAGTCTAAGAGGATTATCAGGATTTTAGAAAACATGTTACGAGCTTGCATTCTAGACTTCGTGAAGAGTTAGAAAAGATATTTGCCTCTTGCAGAATTTGCTTACAATAACAGTTATCAGGCTACCATTGGTATGGCACCCTACGAGGCACTTTACGGGCGGAAATGTAGATCTCCATTGTATTGGGATGAGGTAGATGAAATGAAAACTGTTGACCTAGCCATATTACCTAAAATGATCAAGATGGTGGATAATGTGAAACTTATAAAGAAGAGAATGCTTACAGCATAGAGTCGACAGAAGAATTATGCTGATAGACGCAGACGGGACTTGGTATTTTCAGTGGGTAATCATGTGTTTCTGAAAGTCTCTCTGCATAAGGGCTTAATTCGACATGGAAAAGGAGGTAAGCTCAGTCCTAGATATGTGGGGCCGTTTGAGATTATTGAGAAAATTGGTGATTTGGCTTATAGGTTGGCGTTACCTCCGAGTTTGGGCAGGATTCATGATGTGTTCCCCTTGTCATTGTTGATGAAGTATAATCTTGACCCTTTGCATGTTATAGAGCCAGAACCTTTGGAAATCGATGAGTCATTGTCATATGTCGAGAAACCTCTTCGAGTGGTTGACAGAAAGATTCAAGAACTTCAAACCAAGAGTATCCCTATGGTTAAAGTTCTTTGGGATCATCACCGAGTTGAGGATGCCACTTGAGGCGAGAAGATCAAATGAGGGAGAAATACTTGGAGCTATTTGTCGAATCATGTAAGAATTGCGAGGACGCAATTAGTTTAAGGGGGAGAGGGTGTGACGCCCGGGATTTCATCACATATTTTGAAATAACTGTTGCATAAACTACTTGAGCATTTTGTGTGCATTTCTTTTCTTGCTTAACTGCTTTACTATTAGGCACTATTCATAAGAAATTTGACTGTCTTAAATGTTCGATTTAAAATTTTTCCTAAGTTATATGACACATAATAGGAATCAAAAACTTGTCGTTTTGGACTTTCGAGCTCGGAAGTATGCATTTGAAAAATGTTTTTCGCGACACTTGAATAGTGTTACGTATGTAAAAACACTAGTTTTGAATTAGTTAGCAAACAATTGGAGTTTTAAGCTTGTTTGACCATGTATTAATAACATTTGACCTAGGGTACCATAATATACATATATCATATACATATTATAAACACCTACAAGTATAATACTCATAAAAACAAATCAAGAAATGCCAAAAAAGTCCCCCCCCCCCCCCCAAACCCGTGACCCTATAGGAGAGAAAGGAGAAAAATTCTTCAACAAATCTTGCAAGCTTGACTTCTTGGATTGATCTTGGGGAGTTTTTTAGGCCTCTAAGACACCTACAATGCGTCTTCATCTTCAAAATTGTGAGGGAGTTGCATTTTTCTTGAGTTTAAAGTTGTTACATATATGTTGAATTTCTTATATTATTGGATATAGCTATATTGCTTGTTTTGAATGCTTGTTATATGATCTTTAGAGCTTATAGAACTATCTTTTATAGCTTGTTAGAGTATTCTATGGTTGAAAGCTTAATTGACACGAAAAAGATGATAAATAGTGCCTCAAGTTAGGGTTTTGATAAAATTGCTAATTAGATCAAATTGATCCTTCATTTAGGTACTTTAGACTTTATTGGAACTAGTTAAACCCTTACACGTGGTTAGATTGCTTGAAAATAAGTCAAAATGCAAAATTTGCTATCTTTAAAAATGGGGTTTCCACGAAACATAATTCGGGCTCGTTTGGACTTAAGATTAGATATCCTTGGGGCATGGAAGCACTTTTGGTGCTTTCATTGCGTGAATTTGGGGTCCGGATATGGTAGTTGTAATTAAAACCCGCTCGGGGCCTTCCCGAGCTTTTGTTTCCAAATCGAGTTTTTATGGCCTAAATAGGTGCCTTTTGACCTACCTAGGAACGTAGGATAGTTGGCTTGTTAATTTAGAATCTTAAACTTTACATGGGAGAAGAAAACGGAAAGTTAACAAAGGGAAAAAATGTGTTTTTGGATGCCTTTGTGTTTATATGAATCTGTAAATACTCAAGCTATCCATGGTATAACGCCCTAATCCCTCACAGAACTGGACTTCTATTAACCAAACTTTACTCAACCCATATCCAAACCCAGGCACAAAATTTAGGGAAAATGGACGGAGTTTCCTCTATATATAGGACTATCTGAAAATCTGTAAACAACAATGTACAACCACAATCCATTTCATCCTTACAAACATGCAAACCAACTAGACAATAAAGTAAAACAATAAAGTTATTACAAACCACTAGCACCTAACCATCACCCAAGACTAAAACTTTAATATTATATATCTTAAGATAACACAAATACATATATGACCATAAGGTCTCAAATAGCATACAAGCATATCATGTACACATTCTTCCTTGGTCTATACACTGATAGAGCAGGCAGGCCATACAGGAAGCAATCCAAACTCTAGCTTTTCCTGGGATATATTGAAACGACGAATGAGTAACCAAAGTTACCCAGTGAGGAAGGTGATGTAGTAAAACGAGGAGTGCTTTCATGAGATGCAACAAAGATAGTACTAATAATAACACAAAATAATCAAGTTAACTAGACAAGTATTTAACCACGTATAAAAATGATACGGTTCTACTTTTGTTTTCAATCATGAACCACGAGCCAAGATCTTCAAGCAAGTGCCGGCAAACCCTTACTCCTCAAAAAGTGGGATACTCTGAATGTATCCCGATCCTACAACCCTCTCTCCTGAGGTAGGTCCATATGCCCAGTAGGTGAACCACGCCTCTGGGGTAGTAGAGTATACTCAGCAACAGAAAGGGAATAGGCACCATAGTAGTCGAGGGAGCACGGTAAGCCCAATGTCGCCTGTGTTTCTCGATGCTACCATTTCCAAAAAGGTTGCGCAACCCCGAAACAAGTCCACGAGAACCAAGATCATCAAATAATACATAAGATGGGTGACAAAGTAGGCCGCCCTCATAATTAGTCACAATAATATGAAAAGACACAAGATGACAAGTAAAATAATACATATAAATTTTATCAACTACTAACTAATTCAATTTGGAAACAATAAATCAAGTTAAAATGCACAAAAGAGATGAAGCCTCCATCACCTTAGTGAACCAAACCTATGAGAATTAGCCAAGAACTTCTTCTTTATGCTCCAAATGTACTATTCCTTCAATTATCACTACCTAATACAATCAATTATATGCATAAGAAGTTATACCTTTATTCTCTACTAAAGGTAATTCATAAAGCCATTAACTTAACCAACTCTATTTGATTCCCTTTAACTTACATAACTAACAATATATTTCATTGTTTAACAAGCATTCTAATCAATATTTAAACAACACATAAACTCAAGTGATGACATATGCAACATTCTTTAAGTTCCAAGTATCACACAAAGACAATAGCATAATAAATAGCATATACATAGGCATGATAATTCATATAAGTAGAAACACTATATAACATCTAACCAATAAGTTATATATGCGTATCTTTACACATATAATGCAATTAATAAGCAATATAAAAATGTTTACTCAATCTTTAACTAGTATCCATATAGTTTAACTCACAACTTCTCCAAATAGATGAACTTGTTACACAAGTACATTTAAACATTTATCCAATCAATCAAGAATCAACTAACAACAATTATTACCATGGTTCATTACTAGTTCCTTTAGTCCATTCTAAATTCATACTCAACCAAAGCCATGTAAACCAAGTAACTCACTTCACGAGACTTCACTACTATGATACGTACACTATACAAAGACATATAAACATTTAATTACTCAATTATAAAGCAATTATTATGAAATTAACTATGCGAACACAAAGAGGTCAATATTATACTTTTTCCAAAACTTAACCTAAAGATCACATATACCTTAGAATTGCCTTTAGACACGCTAGGAGCAACTACAATGCAATTCAAGTACTAAAGCCATTAATTCAATCATTTCCCCTTTGTTCAACTAGGCTATTTAGCTTCCTACCGAAATTCAAGAATCAAGATAAGAAAGATAGCGATACTACTAATCCAAAGATACCTAAATGCATCATCTAGAGCCTCCAATTAATAGCCTAGAGCACGAGTACACGAAAACACCGAAAATGCCTCTTTGTGGGTATACACTACAAGTACCAATTCTGGATCCTAAACAAGTGAAACGAGAGCACTTCTAAGGTTTCATTACTTAATAAAGACTAGCCATGACATTGAAACGTGCCCGGATTCGAGTTAACCCCGCAACCCCGCAACCCCTTATTAAAGTAGTCTATTTTGATCAAATTTCTCAAATTTTGAACATAGTAAGTACAATTAACATTTTTTCCAAGCTCATGGACCTAATTAGCAACTACTAGAAGCCTCGAATTAAATTAAATTGCAACGTTTTTCAAAAATCCTAGTTTGGCACTATTCATCATCTTCTTCAAGTTGAATTTTGTATTTCTAGCCATTCAAGAAGCTAACTAACTTCAAAAGTTTGCTCTACATACTTATTTAAGCATATTTGAAGCAATAAATTAAGCTAGAACACAAGAATTTACTATTTTTATTTTTTACTATTCATCATCTTCCTCAAGTGAAATCTTGTCAAAAACTTAGTTTCAAGCGATACCAATGCATATACAAGGTCTCTAGCATGTAATAATACCATATAGAACAAGAATCAAGCATGTTATGATACACTAATGGCAAAATCCAAAAATTACAAAATTGAACATAAACTTTAAAACTTCATGAAAATGCAAAAACTCCCTCACAATGATGTTGAAGACCACTTGATGAAGCTCCTAGATGCTCCAAACAACCTCCAAAGCCAAGCCAAGAGCTCACTTGCAAATATTGAAGTTGAAGATTTTTTTTTTCTTCTAAGGGTGTTGGTTTTTGGGGGAGGACTTAGAGGGTATTTTAGCTTTTGTTTTGTTGAGTAGTTGCATGTATGTAATGTATAAAGTATATATGTATGAGTATGTTATGTTAATTAAAGTCAAATGCTAACAAAAGTGTTGGTCAAATGGCCTTAATTCCAATTGTAATTTAACTAATGCAAAACTATTATTTTTACATACGTAACACTATTCAAACGAAGCAAAAACTATTTTTCAAATGCGCACTCCCGGGCTCGAAAGTCCAAAATGACAAGTTTTTGATTCCTATTATGTGTTATGACTTACGAAAGATATTAAATCAAACATGTAAGACAGTCAAGTTTCTTATGAATAGTGCCCACTAATTAAAACAATTAAGCAAGAAAAAGAAATGCACATAAAAATGCTCAAGTCGATACGCAATAGTTATTTAAAAAGATGTGATGAAATTCTGGGCGTTACACATGGAGTTTTATGGAAGAATATGATATTTGTCTCTTTCGTGACTAAATAGCTATCTTGTGCATATGTTGGCTTATATTGTGATTAAATGCGAGGGCGATCTACTTTGTCGACCTTTTTACGTGTTATTGTTGCTCTTGAATCTTGAGGTTCGGTTTCGGGGTTGCGCAACCTTCTCGGACATGGTAGCGTCGAGAAACACGGGTGGCGTCGGGCTTGCCGTGCTCCCTCGAGTACCATGGTGCCTATTCTCTTTCTCTCGCTGAATATACTCTACTACCCCAGAGGCGTGGTTCACCTACTGGACATATGGACCTACCTCAGGAGAAAGGGTCGTAGGATCGAGATACATTTGAAGTATCCCACATTTGGAGGAATAAGGGTTTGATGGCACTTGCTTGAAGATCGTGGCTCGTGGTTCGAAACTGAAGACTTGAAGTGGAACCGTATCCTTTTTAATGTGGTTAATTACTTGACTAATTAATTTTGTTGCTTTATGTTATATATATGGATTTCTGTTATTGCATATCATATTGCACGCCCCGGTATGCTGCATCACCTCCCTCGCTGGGCAGAATTGTTGCTCGCTCCTCATTTAACGCGTTTCAGGAGAAGCTGAGGTGAATCCCCAGCTAGTAGCAGTAGAAGAAGAATAGGAAGTGCAAGTAGATCAGCTTACGTGATTTTTCTTGTGTGATAAGGTTGATCATAGTATGTGGTTTGCAATGAATATGTTAATTGTTGTGCTTTTGAGACCATGTGGTCTTATGTATAGTAGGTGAATGTAGTAACTTATAATCTTGTTTGATGGATAGCTAAGTTAGATGGCATGTAATATTGTATTCTAGTTACTCCTCTTATTGCATGCTTGTATGTTTAATAGCTTGACGGTAGAACTTGGCTATTATTGTATCCAACTAGTTATAGTTAAAGTTAGAATTGCCTTGCATGCTTGTGTGATATATGTAGATTTTGTCGTTCTAAGGCTCGGATGGCCTTGTGATCTTGGGTTGACTATGATAATCTTGGAACTTAAGTTATATGAGATGTTGTTGTGGTTCAGGTATTATATGTGACTATTTGCAAGTACTAGTTTAGTTCACAGTACAGAGGAGACTCTGTCCGAGTGACAGGTTCGGACATGACCTGTAGCGTGGGGTTGGCTTCGGGGCATTACATTTACCACACAAATCGTGTGTGTTTAAGATATGAGGGACTTTAAGCATTTATTAAAAACTTTATTGAACAGTAAGGACTTAATTGAAACCTTTTTAAAACATTGAGGACTTATTTGAAACTCTTTTAAACATTGAGGATTTATTTGGAAGTCTTTGAAAACAATAGGGACCAAATTGAACTATTACTGTTTTATTCCAAAATTACCCCCGAAACTGTTAGATTTAACACCTTTTTTGATGGTAGGGACGAAATTGAGATTTTTTTGCAAACAATAGGGACTAAATTGAGACAAATGAAATAATAGGGACTAAACGGAGACAATTGGGTAACAATAGGGACTATTTGTGAAATTTTCCCTTATCCGACATTGATTCGTATTATCGTATATCTTGGCCTCGTCCTGTATAGATCATAGATTCACATGCCTGCATGTAGACTCTATTATGTTGTTTCACTTATTCTTTCCCGTCGTTGAGGGTCATTGTAAAACCCGGCACGAGAGTCTATATATAATTATATTAATTATAGTGCATTCATATTATTTCATATGCATAGGCATCAATTATGTGCATTAATATTATTTATCGTGCATATTTATCGTTTTACGTGCCATAAATGTTCAATTACGTGCATTAGGGAGTTTTACATATCATAGACAATTATAATACCTTAATAAGATGAGAGAAGCAACTAATTAGTTACAATTCAACCAAAATGGCAAACTAGCAAAAATAACTTAGTTGGAAGGCAAATTGGACATTTGGAAATTAAGATATTTGATCACCTAACTTATACTATTCCCTCCCATCCAAAACACACACAAACATACTAATACACACAGTAAAACACTACACATACACCCATACGTTTTCAGCACACACACACACAAGCTTGAAAAGAGAAAAAGAAGAAAAAGAAAGAAGTGAGAAGAAGGAAGAGAGAAGCTTGGTCAAGCCTTGTTAGCCATCTTTGAAGCTTATAATACATCCTACAACCTTAAACTAGCATCTTCTTGCAATAGAGGTGAGGGTTGTTTTCTTAAAAGTTTTCAAAGCTATGTTGAACATGTTTGTGATTATATATGCGTATTAATTTTGTTATAGCTTGCATATCTAAGCTTGAATGAGGAGATGGAGTATTTTGTGTGTTGTAGATTTAGGACTTGTTCAATTTGTGAATTGATGAACTTGTGAAGCCTAGAGGTGAACTTGGTGTTGATTATGTAGGTGTCAATGTGTATGTACTTGTATGTAAAAGTTAGGAGCATGAAATTAGCATTTAGAGCTTGGAGGTTGATTGTGTTGATTGGGTGCCATGTTGAATTCTTGGTGTTCTTGGTGTTCTTGTGAATCTATGTTGAAGATGTTTATAGCTTGTTAAGTGGTGATTTTGGAGTTGTACTTGTGTAGAATTTATGTTTGGTGAAATGATTAAGAGATAGCTTGGATTGGCATAGCAAAAGAAGTAAGAAAAGGAAAATTCGTGCATTTGTTGCACTGTAGCATTCACAAACAGATTTGGCACGACCGGACTACCCCCCCTCCACTGGTCAACTGGTGGAGGACCCCTCGTCCGCTGGTGAGGCTACAGGTTTGACAGATTTGCGCAACATTTGTCTAAAGGCCATAACTCACTCAATTTAACTCCGAATTGCATTCTGTTTGATTCTAGAGTTATCTACATCGATAAGCTTCGATTATAAACCAAAATATGATTAATTGGAGCTTAGGAAGATTGGTAAAATAACTGTTTAAATTGGGACTAATGCAAAGGTGTTGAGCTTAATACATATTATGTTCCCATATTATGGGCAACCTATCCACTTGTATGTTTATGCATTATATGAACTCTATTTGGAACATGATTTCACTAATATGTCATTGATTACTGTTACTAACCGGTGGCAACCTACTTTGTTGCCTCCGAACTTGTTTGCTATGATTGAACTCCTCTCTCGCTTGGTATGTTTCCTTGGAGAGATGGTTGATATAACTAAGTTATTGAACGCCTTGGTGGAAGTTCTGGGCTGCCTGGGCAGCATTGGGCTTGCCAGGACGAACTTGGCTACTGTGGTTGGGTTGCCTCCGGAGTACCCTTATCGGTTGGTGTTTTGGGTTTACTATTTAAGCTGATTCGAGACTGGCCATCTTCAACAACTGTTCGAGTATTATATCCTTTGATATATGACAACTTGCCTTCGCTTGGGCCCTTGAGGACCTCGGAGGGTAGGATTATACATTACTACTTGCTTATTAATTCTTGTACACTCATTGCAACTCATACATGGCATGTTTTCAAAAGGATTTTCAAATGTCAAAAATGTTTGCAAAACCTACCGTGACCGTTAACCCTCGCTGAGCTAAGTGTATCTCATCCCTTTTTATGATAAATTTTCAGGTGAGGCCGAGGTTGAGCTTGTGCTAGGGACTCAAGCTGATGACGAGGCCTATTTGTGTGATGAGACGGACTTTTGCTTGCTATGATCCTAGTTGCATGTAGATGGTTATGTAGATGTATTGAACTGTGGTATATTTGTACAACTTTATGTATTGTAATATTCTTTTGGATGTTGGCTTGTAACTCTTATCACTAACCTATTCTTTTGAGGCCTAGGAAGCATTGGTAGTTGTGCTATGCCAAAAGACTATTGTAGGCCTTGTATATATGAATGATTAGGTTAATAAATGATAGTGTCAATAGTTTTGGATTTTATAAATGTTTAAGTTGTGAATTAATGATTGTACAGGTTTATCTATCCCGATCAAGTCACGTTCCGGCCTTGCCTTGGCAATGAGTCGGGGTCGGGGCGTGACACCTTTAGGTGGTATCAGAGCTTAGCTATTTAGCTAGGCGTAAGCTAGATTTGGAACCCCTGGTTAGTGGGTAGGAAACTTGAGATGAGAATATGTCGGAGTACTTTCAGGAATTTATGTGCTTAAGTGAGCTTATGTGCTTAACGTGATGTATTTGTTTCTTGTCTATGTGTAACCTAGGTGTAGGAGTATTGTTAACACATGTATTTACATTAATCTCATATCATAAGGCATACGTATTATATAACCATAAGTAGTCCACATGTTATGTTTATAGATGGCAGGTTGTAACACCCGTGCAAATACTAGAGCCTAAGGAACAGGGAATATTAACCCAATCAACCTTGGGATAGCCATGTTTAACATGATGGCAACCACGATAGACCGCATGAGCAGAGCTATGGAATAGCAAGCAGCAACCGCAGCTATAGCAGCAACAGCCGCAGCTAACAATAATAACAATAACAACAATGGTAGTGGCAACGACAACAACAATCACCGAGGTGATGGAGATGATACATTGAAGGGCTTCCTAGGGTATAAACCTTCTAACTTCTTGGGTAAGCCTGATAGTGAGAAGGCGGAGGCATGGCTTGTCAAGGTGGAGAAGATTTATGTGGTCATGGATTACGATGATGAGAAGAAAGTGGCCTTTTCAACTTTCTTGTTGGAGGAGGATGTAGAAGAATGGTGGAGAAATGAGAAGGTTTGTTAGGAGCAAAATGACAACCCAACAACATGGGCTAACTTTGTGAGGTCTTTCAAAGGCAACTATGTCGGAGGTGGGTCGAGAAAGAAAGGAAGAAAAATTCCTCACTGTGAGGCAAGGAAGCTTGTCTGTGGTACAGTATGAAGCTCGATTCAACAAACTCTCCAAGTATTTGCCAGGATTGGTCCAAACAGAAAGTGCAAGGATCAAACACTTCGTTCGGGGACTAAGGCCTGAAATTCATGATTTTCTTGTATCTCACCGTTTCACTGATTATGCCGAGATGGTTGATTCAACATCATGAGTTGAGAATAGGAGATTGGATACTCGTGGGGGACCAAGTCAAGGGAGTAAGAGGTCGATGTTGTCACAAGCACCACATAGATCATACTCAGTCCAGAGTCAAGCTTCAAGTCAAGCAAGGTCAGCCCCTACCCGACCACAACCGGGTGCTTCAGTTACTCAATCGGCCAGTGGGTCTTCGGGTAGTACTGCTACCGCTCGTAATGTTGTGTGCAGGCATTGTAATAAGAAGGGGCATGTGGAGGCCCAATGCTGGAGAAAGAATAGTAGATGCCTTAGATGTGGCAGTGGTCAACATCAGGCAAGGTAGTGCCCTAAATGGCAAGGCAAAGATCAGCAGCACCAGACCATAGTCAATGCCCCAGTGCAGAGGGTCCAAGCTCGGGTATATGTTGTCGATCAAGAGGAAGTTCCAGAGGTTACAGCAGTGGTTGAAGGTACTTTCTTAATTTTACAACAACCGGTAAATGTGCTTATTGATACTGGAGCCACGCATTCCTTTATTTCACCTCAATATGTGTATCGCATCAAGTTGCAAGTAGGACATTTATCATGTCATGTAGAAGTTAGCAATCCCATGGGCACTAAGCATGTTTCTAAATATGGATACAAGAAATGTAAAATTCAAATAAAAGGCTGGGAATTTTTGGTCGATCTCATTGTCCTCCCTTTTTAAAAATATAATATTATATTGGGAATGGATTGGTTAGCTCGCAACTATGCCCAGTTGGATTGCCGAACAAAGATTGTAAAGTTTCAGGTACTGGGTCAACCTGCAATTGAGATGAAAGGTAGAGGTGATACTTCAAGTAATGCTATTGTCTCATCTATCAAAGCTGTAAAATTAATGAGGAAGGGATGCAGTGGATACTTGGCTTATTTGATTAATAAGCCAACTGATCAGGCTAAGCTCATAGAGGTGCCAGTGGTAAGAGAATATGTTGATGTATTTCCAGAAGAATTACCGGGATTGCCACCAAAAAGGGAGATTGACTTTATGATTGAGGTATTGCCAGGTACTCAACCTATCTCAAAGGCACCGTACTCCGACTGAATTGCAAGAGTTGAAGACTCAATAGCAAGGATTGCTAGAAAAAAGATTTGTTCAACCTAGTTCATCTCCTTGGGGTGCCCCAGTATTGTCCGTGAAGAAGAAAGATGGCACCTTGAGGCTATGTATCGATTATCGGGGATTAAATCATGTGACTGTCAAGAATAAGTATCCCTTGCCATTGATAGATGAGCTATTTGATCAATTATTCGAAGTTTGATTTGAGACAGGGTTATTATCAACTTCGCATCAAAAAGGAAGATGTGCCTAAGTCAGCTTTTAGGACAAGGTACGGACATTATGAGTCTGTTGTAATGCCGTTCGGACTAACAAATGCACATGTTGCCTTTATGGACTTGATGCATAAGGTGTTCCAGCCTTACTTGGATCTGTCACGCCCCAACTCGACCCCACCTACAATCAGTCAGGACGCAACGGAATTTCGGTGGCATAACGACAGTAAATAGATTTCCGAGGTTCTAAGCCAACCTCATAAAACATCATACATCCAGCAATTCCTCAATACAAACAACAACATACAACACAACCATATTATACAATAAACCATCCTCGTTATACGCCTCCGTTCCAACATGACATACAATACCTCAACCTTATCATACATTTCAAAAATAAGTTGAGACACAACTACAACTTAACCATAGACAAAAGAAAGCCACTAAGTTAACATCGTTTGGATCATCATCTTTCAACATCTATTACAATAAGAACCACAAAGCATATAAAAGTCTATTAAGCTAATATACATGACATTAAACAACATATAATCATGGATAAGACTCGGGAACATATGACTCGTCCACGTAAGGCACATTTTCCTCCTCAGGAGGCACGTACCCGTAATCCGGCTCTGCAACACCTGTAAGCATGCAATAATAGAGTGTGAGCTTATATACATAAGCCCAGTGAGGATCCGATAGATCTCGACAGTATTCACTACGCTCCTTGGATTTAGTCCTTTGAGCAAGTAAACACACAACAACAATAATAACATTATCATCACATAACTATATAACCATTCATTAAAGGATACTCTATTTAGTGTAGCTCCAAACGCCATCACGATCTCAACCGTTCTTCTTATAACTCCCCATTACTCACGCACCCGAGGTACCTCACTAGCCCCTCCCTCCATGACACCTCCGTCATGCGAGCTGGGGGTAGCCTATGGCAGTCATGCCGTTATCAACCCGACAGCCCAACGCTGCCCGAGAGGTGGCACACACATACCAAGACTCCATAATCATCAATCATCAATCAATCATCAATCAATCAATTGGGAGATCAGCAACGAAAGTGCCCGATTCCCGAACTCAATAATAATCAATCAATAACATCAATATAACATCAATATTAAATTAAACAACAAACAACGTAGTTAGATGACAAAGTAGGCCATCTAACCGGACATGCATAATATACATAATTAAACTCTAAATTACTCATCAACTACTCACCATTCATCACTCGAACACTACCCAACCATCTAAAGGCATCGTTCAAGAAATTAAAGAATGACAACCTAAATTTCTAAAATTCATAACTTACAATCTACTAATCCAAACATTACCAAATCAGTTCCTATCACTCACCCATTCAACCTACTACATTAGCCCTCTCGGAAATCCACCATAACACCTCCAAATCATGCCCGATAACCCTAAAACCCTAAGATGTCATGGCTGGATTTTCCGGATTTTCACACGAACAATGTAATCGAAAATTCGGCATTACACCAGCGCTAACACGTAATTATCAAGTATTTAGAAATCGACGGCAATCGATTTCAATCAACACAACTCATTTAATTCAACTTTGAACATTTTAATCAAAATTAAATACCCGAAAAATAAAAATTATGCTACATTCGACAGAAATTCGTAGTATTAGTATATAACGATCCCTAGCATGCAAGGAGCAATAATCTATCATCAGATTTCAATTCTAACGATTCAATCTTCATTTATACGCAAAAACACAAAAATGACATTTTGAGATCTAGAATTTTTCTCTCACCTTTGATGCGATATAAGCCTACGAATGCGTGCTATGCGTGCCCAACAAGCAGAATCCAAGTCAGTGCGAAGTTCTACGGACAAAAACTAGGTTTTTCTTTGAAAAATTGGATTGAAAAGCTTGAAAATCTCTTTGGCTTTTTCTCCTTCTTTCTCTCGGCCTTGTGTGTGTTTGTGGAGTGTGTTTTGTGTTGTGTGAGTGTGTGTTGATGACAAGAAGTATTTAAAAGCTTGGTCAATTAAAAAAATGCAAAGTCAAAGTTAGTTTTAATTAGTATTTTTGTGTTTTAATGACTTTAATTGCATTTTATTGCTCACCAAGTTAAAAATAATTATGCAACCCCCAAGATATCTCAAGTGGATTATTTTTAGGTGACAAGAAGTTTTACAATCCAACAATTTCACCCGAGTCGGCTTAAAACTCGATTTTCGCAAAAGTCGGTGTAAAAACCCTAATAAATTCTAAAGCCGATTTTAAAACCGTTTTCATCAAACACAGGTCTATTAAAGTCCGTGGACTAGGTCTAGAAGGGTTAAAAAGACCAGTTTCAAAATTTTAGCGGACGTGTTTCGAAAATACTATTCACTAAAAATCGACGATAAAATTTCTGACTCCGTTTTTGATGAAAATTTCATGAATGCACATTTAGCACGTATTAGGAGTATTGACATCAAAATTATAACTTTCTAGGTCCTATAGCACATAAACAGATCTTATGCACGCAAAACGAGGTATAGCACATAAAATGAGATAAGCAAGAAAGTGGGGTTTCACATTCTCCCCTCCTTATAGAAATTTCGTCCTCGAAATTCTTACTTGATGTACGGAATAGATTTGGGTATTGCTGCTGCATCTGATTTCGTCTCTCCCACGTAGCTTCCTCAATGCCGTGATGCTTCCACAACACCTTAACCATCGGAATCCTCTTCGACCTCAACTCTCGGTCCTTCTGATCTAGAATACGAATCGGACGCTCGTCATAAGTCAAATTCTCTCGAAGCTGTAACGGCTCTGGCTCAAGAATATGAGAAGGATCCGGATTATATTTTCGCAAATTAGACACGTGAAATACATCGTGGACATTAGAGAAGTTCTCCGGTAAAGCCAACCGATATGCCAACTTACCAACCCTGCCAGTAATCTCAAATGGCCCAACAAATCTCAGACTCAGCTTTCCACCTTTACCATAATGAGCAAACCCCTTTCGAGGAGACAATCTCAAGAAAACCCGATCTCCAACTGCAAACTCCAAGTCTCGACGACGCTTATCAGCATAACTCTTGAATCTACTCTGCGCCGTAAGCATTCTCTGCCTGATCAACTGAACATTCTCAATCTTCTCAAGAAGTTCTGGCATAATAGTTGGATCAATAGTCTTCATCTCTCCTACCTCGTCCCAATACAAAGGTGAACGGCACTTACGACCGTAAAGAGCTGCGAAAGGCGCCATCCCAAAAGTAGCTTGATAACTATTGTTATAGGCAAACTCGGCAAGTGGTAGATGTTTCTCCCAGTTCTTCCCGAAGTCCAGAACACAAGCCCTAAGCATATCTTCCAGAATCTGAATAGTCCGCTCAGACTGACCGTCGGTCTGTGGATGATACGCGGTACTGAAGTTCAACTGAGTACCTAAGGTCTCCTGAAGTTTCTCCCACAAACGAGAAGTAAATCGAGGATCTCGATCAGAGACAATACTAGATGGAATACCGTGAAGTCTAACAATCTGATCCAGATAGAGGTCCGTCAACTTTGTAACCTCATCTCCCATCCTCATTGCAATAAAATGAGTTGTCTTCGTCAAACGATCCACGACAACCCAAACTGCATCATTACCCCTCGGTGATCTAGGCAACCCAGTGACGAAGTCCATCGTAATATGCTCCCATTTCCACTCTGGTATAGCCAACGGCTGAAGCAAACCTGCTGGTCGTTGATGCTCGGCTTTCACTCTCTGACAAGTCAAACATCTAGATACAAACTGAGCAACATCCCTCTTCATGTTGTTCCACCAGAAATGTTGTTTCAAATCCCGATACATCTTGGTTCCACCGGGATGAATAGTATATTTAGAATTATGAGCTTCCTCCAGAATACCTCGCCTCAAGCTCGGTTCATCGGGAACACAAACCCTGTTCCGAAACCGAAGAATACCGTCCTCATGCAGTTTGAAGTCAGACTGATCATTCGTGATCTGATCCTTGATCTTCTGAAGTTTAACATCAAGCTGCTGAGCTTCCCTGATCTAAGACAATAATAAAGGCTGAATACGGAGATGTGAACACATCACCCCAACCTGAGTGAACTCTGGTCTCCAATAACTAAACTCCTCAAGAACCTCCCACTTCTTGATAGCCAAACAAGAAATACTAGCCTTCCGGCTGAGAGCATCTGCCACAACATTTGCCTTTCCAGGCAGATAATTGATAGAACAATTATAATCTCCAAGAAGCTCCATCCACCTCCGCTGGCGCATATTCAACTCCTTCTGTGAGAATAAGTACTTAAGACTCTTATGATCAGTGAAAATTTCAAACTTACTTCCCCACAGATAATGACGCCACTTCTTGAGTGCAAAGACAACTGCTGCCAACTCAAGATCATGAGTCGGATAATTTTCTTCATAAGGCTTCAACTTTCGAGAAGCATAGGCAATAACTCGGCCATCCTGCATAAGAACACATCCCAAGCCCTCCTTGGATGCATCGCTGTAAATGACCATATTATCGGTCCCCTCTGGTAGAGCAAGTACTGGAGCGGTAGTTAACCTCTTTTTCAACTCCTCAAATCCTCTCTCACACTTCTCGTCCCAATTAAAGATAGTCCGTTTCTGAGTCAACTTAGATAGTGGCCCCGCAATCTTCGAGAAGTCCTTGACAAACCTACGGTAATAACCCGCCAAGCCAAGAAAACTACGGACATCAGTAACACTCTCTGGCCGCTTCCAAGACATCACCGATTCAATCTTAGTGGGATCTACGGAAATACCGCTCTGTGTAATAACATGGCCAAGAAAAGAAATCCGTTGCAGCCAAAATTCACATTTGCTGAACTTGGCAAACAACTGATGCTCCTGCAACTTCTCTAATACAAGCCGTAGATGTTGCTCGTGCTCCGATTCAGATTTAGAATAGACCAAGATATCATCAATAAAAATCACAACGAACTGGTCCAAGTACGGCTGAAAGACTCGATGCATCAAATCCATGAATGCTGCCGGTGCATTAGTCAAACCAAAGGGCATAACCACAAACTCATAATGCCCGTACCGAGTCCTGAAGGCAGACTTCGGAACATCCTCCGTACGAATCCGAAGCTGATAATACCCCTGCCTCAAATCAAATTTAGAATAGACTTTGGCTCCCTGAAGTTGATCAAACAACTCATCAATCAGTGGCAAAGGATATTTATTCTTGATGGTCACCTGATTCAAACCACGGTAATCAATACACAATCTCAAAGTACCATCCTTCTTCTTCACAAATAAGACTGGAGCTCCCCAAGGTGAAGAACTCTGCTGAATGAATCCTTTCTTCAATAACTCCTGTAACTGAGTCTTCAACTCCTTCAACTCAGCTGGTGCCATCCGGTACGCCGATTTAGAAATAGGTTGAGTACCGGGAACAAGATTAATCACAAACTCTATATCCCTCTCTGGCGGCAATCCTGGCAACTCCTCGGGAAATACATTAGGATATTCCCGGATAATAGGGACTTCCTCAAGCTGTAGCTTATCAGATGGCTTGTTGATCAAATAAGCTAGATAACCCGAACACCCCTTACTCACCAACTTAACGGCTTTAGTTGCTGAGATAACAAAACTCGTCTTAGCACCCCGGTTACCCGCTACCTCTACTACTGGCTGATCTGGCAAACGAAACTGTACTACCTTGGTTCTACAGTTCAACTGGGCATCATACTTAGAAAGCCAATCCATACCCAGAATAACATCATACCCCCGGATAGGAAATAAAATAAGGTCCGAAGGAAAATTATGCCCCTTAACATGTATTATACAATCCTTACATACTAAGCCAGTAATATACTTATCAGTCAAAGAGGTACTAATCTCAACCACATAAGGCAATCTTTCAGGTTGCAATTTAACACGTTGCACACAAGCAGGAGTAATGAAAGAATGCGTAGCACCAGAATCAATCAACACTTTAACAAGTTGATCAAGTATAAGGAAGTTACCTTCCACAACTGCAGTCTCCTCAGGCATCTCCTCCATATCAACTGCATAAGCCCGAGCCTGAACCCGCTGCTGCTGTGGTACACTGCCTGTAGGCCTACCCTGGTAACCCTGAGTCGCTGCCCGACCCTCAGTCCTCGCATATCTAGGGCAATCCTTCGCCCTATGCTTGATGCTACCACAACCCAAACATGTCCCTGCCTTTACCCTGCAGTCGGACTCCACATGCCCTGGGCACTTGCAGTAATTACACTGCGATGATGTGACACTAACACTGCCCCTAGAAGAACCAGAAGCTGAAGAAGCAGCTGATACAGCCTGCTGCTGAGGTCTCACCACGCTAGGCCTGTACTGACCCTGAGACTGCGCTAGCCTATACTGAGTCTGAACCTGATATGGCCTCTGCTGAAACTGAGCCCGATAGTAACTCTGCTGACCCTGTGGCCTATAAGAACCCTGCTGGGCTGGTGGCCTGTAGACAACCTGCTGTACTGGAGGCCTATATATAACCTGCTGGCCCTGTGGCTGATACGGCCTCTTACTAGGCTGACTGGAGACAATCTGATCCCCTTTCCTTTTCTCTAACCTAGAAGCTGCATCAAAAGCCTCAGTGAAGATATCATAGCGATTCAGAGCCATTGCATCCTGAATCTCGGGCCTCAATCCCAACATAAATCTACGGGTCTTCCTCTCCTCCACAGCTACAAACTCCAGTGCATACCGGGACAACCTAGTGAATGTAGCCTCATACTGAGCCACAGTAGAATCCCCCTGTACCAAAGACAAGAACTCAACCTCTCTCCTCTCTCGTGCAACCCTCGGGACATACTTATCCTTCAAAGCAGTCAGAAAGGTATCCCAAACATACGGAACACCCCGGGTCTCCCAACTGGCTCTCACAGTGCGCCACCATTCCTCTGACTCATCATCAAGCAAATAGACAGCACAAGTCACCTTCCGCTCATCAGTGTACCCGAGAGAATCAAAAATTTTCTCTAACTTACTAATCCACGACTCGGCCTTCCTATCATCAGGCTCTCCCTGAAATCTAGGAGGATAGTACCCCAGAAACTCCTTCATAGTACCTCGACCGTGATTACCACCCTGTATATTCTGTATCTGAGCCTGCAACGCCTGAGTCTGAACAGCCTGACCTGTTAACAACTGGGCCTGCCCAGCCATCAAATCTGCAATCCGATCCATTGTTGACCCTAACCTGCCATCACCCCTATCACTGCCCAGTGCCACATTACCAGGAACCTCATCTACAATCTCGGGCCTACCACGAGTCCTCGGTCTACCGGCCATCGTACTAATCAAAGAGTTAGCACAGGTTATAGCACATAAACAGGTTACATACAACTTTTAACACATAAACAACAAACTCATATAAAGCACATAAATCACATAAGTTTCAATCACACAAGCAAATTGATCACATAATCACATAAGCACTTAAATCACATAATCACTTAATCATTTAGTCATATCAATACATAATTCACTTTTCTTTCTTTTCACACATATTTCATGCTAAGACTATTACCCACATTCCGAGAATACCCCGGCTGACAACTAACATGCGCTCTGATACCACTTAAATGTCACGCCCCAACTCGACCCTACCTACAATCAGTCAGGACGCAACGGAATTTCGGCGGCATAACGACAGTAAATAGATTTCCAAGGTTCTAAACCACCCTCATAAAACATCATACATTCAGCAATTCCTCAATACAAACACCAACATACAACACAACCATATTATACAATAAACCATCCTCGTTATACGCCTCCGTTCCAACATGACATACAATACCTCAACCTTATCATACATTTCAAAAATAAGTTGAGACACAACTACAACTTAACCATAGACAAAAGAAAGCCACTAAGTTAACATCGTTTGGATCATCATCTTTCAACATCTATTACAATAAGAACCACAAAGCATATAAAAGTCTATTAAGCTAATATACATGACATTAAACAACATATAATCATGGATAAGACTCGGGAACATATGACTCGTCCACGTAAGGAACATTTTCCTCCTCAGGAGGCACGTACCCGTAATCCGGCTCTGCAACACCTGTAAGCATGCAATAATAGAGAGTGAGCTTATATACATAAGCCCAGTGAGGATCCGATAGATCTCGACAGTATTCACTACGCTCCTTGGATTTAGTCCTTTGAGCAAGTAAACACACAACAACAATAATAACATTATCATCACATAACTATATAACCATTCATTAAAGGATACTCTATTTGGTGTAGCTCCAAACGCCATCACGATCTCAACCGTTCTTCTTATAACTCCCCATTACTCACGCACCCGAGGTACCTCACTAGCCCCTCCTTCCATGACACCTCCGTTATGCGAGCTGGGGGTAGCCTATGGCAGTCATGCCGTTATCAACCCGACAGCCCAACGCTGCCCGAGATGTGGCACACACATACCAAGACTCCATAATCATCAATTATCAATCAATCATCAATCAATCAATTGGGAGATCAGCAACAAAAGTGCCCGATTCCCGAACTCAATAATAATCAATCAATAACATCAATATAACATCAATATTAAATTAAACAACAAACAACGTAGTTAGATGACAAAGTAGGCCATCTAACCGGACATGCATAATATACATAATTAAACTCTAAATTACTCATCAACTACTCACCATTCATCACTCGAACACTACCCAACCATCTAAAGGCATCGTTCAAGAAATTAAAGAATGACAACCTAAACTTCTAAAATTCATAACTTACAATCTACTAATTCAAACATTGTCAAATCAGTTCCTATCACTCACACATTCAACCTACTACATTAGCCTTCTCGGAAATCCACCATAACACCTCCAAATCATGCCGGATAACCCTAAAACCCTAAGATGTCATGGCTGGATTTTTCAGATTTTCACACGAACAATGTAATCGAAAATTCGGCATTACAACAGTGCTAACACGTAATTATCAAGTATTTAGAAATCGACGGCAATCGATTTCGATCAACACAACTCATTTAATTCAACTTTGAACATTTTAATCAAAATTAAATACCCGGAAAATAAAAATTATGCTACATCTGACAGAAATTTGTAGTATTAGTATATAACGATCCCTAGCATGCAAGGAGCAATAATCTATCATCAGATTTCAATTCTAACGGTTCAATCTTCATTTATACTCAAAAACACAAAAATGACATTTTGAGATCTAGAATTTTTCTCTCACCTTTGATGTGATATAAGCCTAGGAATGCGTGCTATGCGTGCCCAACAAGTAGAATCCAAGTCGGTGCGAAGTTCTACGGACAAAAATTAGGTTTTTCTTTGAAAAATTGGATTGAAAAGCTTGAAAATCTCTTTGGCTTTTTCTCCTTCTTTCTCTCGGCCTTGTGTGTGTTTGTGGAGTGTGTTTTGTGTTGTGTGAGTGTGTGTTGATGAAAAGAAGTATTTAAAAGCTTGGTCAATTAAAAAAATGCAAAGTCAAAGTTAGTTTTAATTAGTATTTTTGTGTTTTAATGACTTTAATTGCATTTTATTGCTCACCAAGTTAAAAATAATTATGCAACCCCCAAGATATCTCAAGTGGATTATTTTTAGGTGACAAGAAGTTTTACAATCCAACAATTTCACCCGAGTCGGCTTAAAACTCGATTTTCGCAAAAGTCGGTGTAAAAACCCTAATAAATTCTTAAGCCGATTTTAAAACCGTTTTCATCAAACACAGGTCTATTAAAGTCCGTGCACTAGGTCTAGAAGGGTTAAAAAGACCAATTTCAAAATTTTAGCTGACGTGTCTCGAAAACACTATTCACTAAAAATTGATGATAAAATTTCTGACTCCGTTTTTGATAAAAATTTCATGAATGCACATTTAGCACGTATTAGGAGTATTGACATCAAAATTATAACTTTCTAGGTCCTATAGCACATAAACAGATCATATGCACGCAAAACGAGATATAGCACGTAAAATGAGATAAGCAGGAAAGTGGGGTTTCACAGGATCAGTTTGTGGTGATATTCATAGATGATATTTTGGTGTATTCCAAGACAGAGGAGGAGCATGAGAAGAATCTACATATGGTGTTACAGAAGTTGAGAGAACATCAGTTGTATGCTAAGTTTAACAAATGCGAATTTTGGCTTCAACAGGTTGCTTTCTTGGGGCATATAATCTCCCAAGCCGGGATAGTAGTGGATCCATCAAAGATTGAAGTGGTACAGACGTGGAAGAAGCCTGAGAATGTTACGGAGGTACACAGTTTTCTTGGGTTAGCCGGGTACTATCGGAGGTTCGTAAAGGATTTCTAAAAAATTGTGGGACCTCTTACAAAATTGACTCAAAAGAAGGTGAGCTTCACATAGGACGATAAGTGTGAGAATAGCTTTCAAGAGTTGAAGAAGAGATTGACAACTGCTCATATCTTGGCATTGCCCGAGGGAAGTCAAGGGTTTGTCATCTACAGTGATGCTTCGAATGAGGGATTAGGATGTGTGTTGATGCCAAATGGTCAAGTCATCGCTTATGCCTCTCAGAAGCTAAAGCCTTATGAAGTGAATTACGCTACTTATGACTTAAAGTTGGCAGCGATAGTGTTTGCATTAAAGAAATGGAGGCATTATTTATGGGGAAGCAAGTTCGAGATCTTCACCGACCACAAGAGCCTAAAATACTTATTCTCTCAAAAGGAACTGAACATGAGGCAAAGGAGATGGATAGAACTCTTGGAGGACTACAATTGCACTATCAACTATGTGCCCGAAAAAGCAAATGTGGTGGCAGATGCGTTGAACCGGAAGGCAAGCTTGGCGAAGTTAGGGGTGAATGCCCATCTAACGATCCAATCAGCATTGCTCTCTCAAATCAAGGAAGCTCAACAACAAGATCCACAGTTTCAGAAGATAAAAGAAGACAATCTGGATTTCAAACAACAAGATAGATTGTGGAGATTTTGAAACTGAGTCTGTATACCGAATGACCCAGAGTTGAAGAGAAAGGTACTTGAAGAGGCTCATAACACGAAGTATACAATGTATCCTGGAGGAACAAAGATGTATAGAGATTTGAGACAATTCTATTGGTGGAATAATATGAAACGGGAAATTGTAGAGTTTGTGGCACGTTGTTTGACATGTCAAAGGGTTAAGGCCGAACATCAAAGACCTACAGGACTCTTGCAACCTTTGGGAATTCTACAATGGAAATGGGAGCACATAACAATGGATTTCGTGACGGAGTTACCGAGGTCACCTCGAGGATGTGATACTATTTGGGTGATCGTGGATCAGTTAACGAAGACAGTCCATTTTATCACAATGAATAAGATGGATAACTTGGAGAAACGAGTTGATTTGTACGTAACTAACATTGTGAAATTGTATGGTGTACCCGTGAGCATAGTGTCTGACAGAGATCCTAGGTTTACATCACGGTTTTGGCAAAAGTTTCAAGAGGCGTTGGGGACGAAGTTGAGTTTTAGTACAGCCTACCATCCTCAAATTGACGGGCAGTCCGAAAGGACCATTCAGATCTTGGAGGACATGCTATGAGCTTGTGCATTGGATTTTGGAGGAACGTAGGAAAAATACTTGCCGTTGGCAGAGTTTGCCTACAACAACAGTTACCAAGCAATGATTGGCATAGCACCTTACGAGGCCTTGTACGGACGAAAGTATAGATCTCCTCTATATTGGAGTGAGGTTGGTGAGATGAGGGCTATTGATCCTACATTGTTGCTGAAGATAATGGAAAAGATAGAGAATGTGCATTTGATCTGAAAAAGGATGCTCACCGTGCAGAGTAGGCAGAAAAGTTATGCCGATAGAAGAAGAAGACACTTGGAATTTGAAGAAGGGGATAAGGTGTTTCTGAAATTGTCTCATCGGAAGGGATTGATTCGGCATGGTAAGGGTGGCAAATTGAGTCCGAGGTCCGTGGGACCGTTCGAGATTGTAAAGAAAATTAGTAAGTTAGTATACCGGTTGAGTCTACCAACAAATCTCTTTGGTATACATGATGTGTTCCATGTCTCAATGTTGAGGAAATATCAGCCTGACCTTTCTCATATCTTGGAGCCGGACCTGCTACAACTTCGTGAGAACCTCTCCTATGAAGAAAGACCCGTACAAATTTTGGATGAACAAGATTGGGAGTTGGGTAGGAAGAAAATTCCTATGGTAAAGGTACTGTGGAACAACCATGGTATTGAGGAAGCAACCTAGGAGTTACGGGATCAGATGGAGAAGCAATATCCGGAGTTATTTTCAAGGTAAGAAGAAATTGTGAGGAAACAATTCTTTTAAGGAATGGAGGATGTAAAACCCGGCACGAGAGTCTATATATAATTATATTAATTATAGTTCATTCATATTATTTCATATGCATAGGCATCAATTATGTGCATTAATATTATTTATCGTGCATATTTATCGTTTTACGTGCCATAAATGTTCAATTACGTGCATTAGGGAGTTTTACATATCGTAGACAATTATAATACCTTAATAAGATGGGATACGCAACTAATTAGTTACAATTCAACCAAAATGGAAACTAGCAAAAATAACTTAGTTGGAGGGCAAAGTGGACATTTGGCAATTAAGATATTTGATCACCTAACTTATATTATTCCCTCCCATCCAAAACATACACAAACACACTATTACACACACTAAAACACTACACACACACCCATACGTTTTTAGTATACACACACACAAGCTTGAAAAGACAAAAAGAAGAAGAAGAAAGAAGCGAGAAGGAGGAAGAGAAAAGCTTGGTCAAGCCTTGTTAGCCATCTTTGAAGCTTATAATACATCCTACAACCTTAAATTAGCATCTTCTTGCAATAAAGGTGAGGGTTTTTTTCTTAAAAGTTTTCAAAGCTATGTTGAACATGTTTGTGATTATATATGCGTATTAATTTTGTTATAGCTTGCATATCTAAGCTTGAATGAGGAGATAGAGTATTTTGTGTGTTGTAGATTTAGGACTTGTTCAATTTGTGAATTGATGAACTTGTGAAGTCTAGAGGTGAACTTGGTGTTGATTATGTAGGTGTCAATGTGTATGTACTTGTATGTAAAAGTTAGGAGCATGATGTGGTAACACAATCCCACATCGAAAAATTAGGAAGTGGTACAGCTGGATATAAAGGTTCAAGTCCTTGTATCAGCCAGTAGGCCTTTTCACGTGGGAGACCACGTGGAGAACAAAACCGTGAGAGTATTGGTTCCCTTCGGGGCTTGCTCAAAGCGGACAATATACTGGTAGTATCGACTCATGCGCCCCTTCGTGGGAATGGTGATCGGGTCGTTACAAATGGTATCAGAGCCTACCACGTGCGAACGTGGCGTTGTGACGTTAGCCCGCGAGGGCGCGTGCCTCTCAAGGGGGGTGGAGTGTGGTAACACAATCCCACATCGAAAAATTAGGAAGTGGTACAGCTGGATATAAAGGTTCAAGTCCTTGTATCAGCCAGTAGGCCTTTTCACGTGGGAGACCACGTGGAGAACAAAACCGTGAGAGTATTGGTTCCCTTCGGGGCTTGCTCAAAGCGGACAATATACTGGTAGTATCGACTCGTGCGCCCCTCTGTGGGAATGGTGATCGGGTCGTTACACATGAAATTAGCATTTAAAGGTTGGAGGTTGATTGTGTTGATTGGGTACGATGTTGAATTCTTGGTGTTCTTGTGAATTTATGTTGAAGATGTTTACAGCTTGTTAAGTGGTGATTTTGGAGTTGTAGTTGTGTGAAATTTATGTTTGGTGAAATGGTTAAGAGATAGCTTGGATTGGTATAGCAAAAGAAGCAAGAAAAGGAAAATTCATGCATTTGTTGCGCTGTAGCATTCACAAATAGATTTGGCACGACCGGACTACCCCCCTTTCCACCGGTCGACCGGTGGAGGACCCCTCGTCCGCTGGTGAGGCTACGGGTTTGACAGATTTGCACAACATTTTTCTAAAGGCCATAACTCACTCAATTCAACTCTGAATTGCATTCCATTTGATTCTAGAGTTATCTACATTCGATAAGCTTCGATTATAAACCAAAATAAGATTAATTGGAGCTTGGGAAGATTGGTAAAATAACTGTTTAAATTGGGACTAATGCGAAGGCATTGAGCTTAATACATGTTATAGTCCCACATTGGGGCAACCTATCCCGTTGACCTCCACTTGTATGTTTATGCATTATATGAACTCTATTTGGAACATGATTTCACTAATATGTCATTGATTACTGTTACTAACTGGTGGCAACCTACTTTGTTGCCTCCGAGCTTGTTTGTTATGATTAAACTCCTCTCTCGCTTGGTGTATTTCCTTGGAGAGATGGTTGATATAACTAAGTTATTGAATGCCATGGTGGAAGTTCTGGGCCACCTGGGCAGTGTTGGTCTTGCCAGGATAGACTCGGCTATTGTGGTTGGGTTGTTTTCGGAGTACCCTTATCGATTGGTGTTTTGGGTTTACTATAGAAGTTGATTCAAGACTGGCCATCTCCAATAACTGTTAGAGTATTGTATCCTTTCATATATGACAACCTACCTTCACTTGGGCCCTTGAGGACCTCGGAGGGTAGAATTATGCATTACTGCTTGCTTATTAATTCTTGTACACTCATTGCAACTCATACATAAGATGTTTTCAAAATGATTTTCAAAATGCCAAAAATGTTTGCAAAACCTATCGTGAATGTTAACCCTCGCTAAGCTAAGTGTAGCTCATCCCTTTTTTGACAATTTTTCAGGTGAGGCCGATGTTGAGCCTGTGCTAGGGACTCAAGCTGATGGCGAGGCCTATTTGTGTGATGAGACAAACTTTTGCTTGCTATGATCCTAGTTGTTTGTAGATGGTTATGTAGATGTATTGAACTGTAGTATATTTGTACAACTTTATGTATTGTAATATTCTTTTGGATGTTGGCTTGTAACTCTTATCACTAACCTATTCTTTTGAGGCCTAGGAAGCATTGGTAGTTGTGGTATGCCAGAAGACTGTTGTAGGCCTTGTATATATGAATGATTAGGTTAATGGATGATAGTGCCAATAGTTTTGGGGCACCTTTCTTGAAGTTACTTGTGGATTTTATAAATGTTTAAGTTATGAATTAATGATTGTACAGGTTTATCTATTTCGATCAAGTCACGTTCCAGCCTTGTCTCGGCAACGAGTCGGGGTTGGGGCGTGACAATCATGGTGGCCTCATAGAAGAAAAATCCGTCTAAGAGGGCTTGGTTTGCCCGATTGTTTCCAAGATGTAAAAGACCTAATTTTATGAATTCAAAATTTTGCTTCCACTTTTACTAATTGTCTGTTAAGAATTGATGGAAGTCAATAGGCTTTAGTGTGGTTTAATGGGCTATATGTATATATAATATGAACCTAGTTTTATTTGTATCTTGTACCATTAATATACTACAAAAAAAACTGGATTTTGTGAGAGACGGTTTCCCTCACCGTGTCGTCGCCAATTTGGAATTTGTGATGGCACGGTGAGGGAAAACATCTGTCGGACACGAGGTTGTCGTCAAAATCGTTCCTGTGACGCCCGTGATTTAACCGTACTTCTAGCTTACCATTGTATCCACATTTTGCGCATTTCTTTTGTGTTTTGCTTGTTGTCTTCTTTAATCACTATTCATTCCATTTTTCAACTACTTAATTAATATGAATTAGTATTTTTATTAAATCATATTAATTGTTTTAGGAATGAGAAAAATGTGCATTTGAGCTAAAAGCGATAGGAGCATCCGTTTAGAAAATGATTTGTTGAAACTAATAAATAGTGTTACGTAACAAAACTATGTGTTTTGATTAGCTATCATTTAAATTGCACTTAGGACTCACTTTAAGCTAGCTTAATTCATATTTTGACCAACATACTCACACTAAAATAAAACATATAGACTTATATATGCTCAACACCTCACACTAAGCTCATAAGTTAGCAAAACACAAAAAAAGGAGGAAAAGCTGAAAACATTGTAGCAAATCCGAAAATAGCATAGGAGGAGAAATAGAGATTTTTGCTCAACAAATCTTTATTCCAAGCCAGGTCAAGCTAGGTGCAAGTGGTTTAGAGTGTTTGCTAGCCTCCCAGGAACTCCTACGCGCAATAGGTGATGGATTTCATACCTATTTTTGCATTTTAAAAATGTGACAACTTTCTTGAATTTCTTGTTTTGCTCTTAAATGCTAATGCAATGCTCAAATATGCTTATGTATATTATATATAAGTAGTAAAGACCCAATTTATGCTATTGTTTCGTAGTTTAATCGGTTGAAATTACTCGTTGAATATTTGGCAAGAATAGTGATGAGAATGTTAGAGTTTTGTGAAATTGGACTTTATAGCTTGAATCAATGATCCTAATAGGTGCTTTAGATGTTAATGAAAGTAGTGTAAAAGCCCCATAACATTTAATTGCTCATAACCTAGCAAAAGAATGAAATAGTCAACTTTTAGAAAGGGGTTTCGGGGTTATCGCGAATCTGGGTTGAATTGGCCTCCATATTTAGTAATCCTAGGCTATTTATGACCTAACTAAGCTTTGCTAGCTCCCATTTGAGTCTCGGTTAAGGTACATGTAGTACAAAGTCAAAAGAGGGAATTTGGGGCTTTCGGGCTAAATGCGGGTAATTGCGTGACTTTGAGGTCCTAAGTGGTGTTTCTTTGCATTTAAATGGATCATAATATGGATAGGTTTGTGTGGTGAAAACGGATTTCTATTATCATAGCTCATTGGAATGTAATAGCTTGAGAAAGTTAGAGAAAAGAATAGTATTCTATTGAGTTTTTGTGACTTTTGCTCAATTGATGGTTTTAGTGTTTCTATTAGGTGCCATTAATGCTAGAAGGCTTAAATGTTTGCTTAAACCCATTAAAAGATGGCTAGAAGTTGGTTAGAATGACTAGAACATAAAGAGGGACATTTAGGGCAATTGGTTTGTTCTAGTGTTTTAGGTGTTTGTAGAACTTCCTTGTGGTTGGTTAGTGACCATTGAATGCTTGGAATGCTCGTAGTGTCCTCTTGTTGCTTAGAAGATAGATTTTTACTTGGGTTTACGAAAGGGGCTTTCGGAATAAAGTTGAGTTATTTGTTAAGTTTTGATTGTACTTGATGGGTTAGGTGGTTATGGGTGATTATCTAAGATATGGCATTATCCATAGAATGTTTCATGAACTAAATTGCATAATTGTTTTTCTTGAATTGAAGATTCTAAGTGAATTCTTGTTTATAGTAATTGTATTGCCATAGTTCTAAGTATTTTCCTTGAGTTTTTCATTGAGTTAATTGTAATGAGAATAAGTATGGATTAATAGCTTTATAAATTGATAGTACTATTATGGAATTAAATATGGTTATCTATGCTTAAAATGCTCTTTAAAATGATTGTAGAGTATGCTTATATCATGATTTTATTGTTGTTAGTTATATTGTTTGTATATTAGATTACTTGAATGATTACTTGGTTGTATGTTAATTAAGTAAACTATGAGTTAGCTAACTATGATAATTAATGAATGTTGTAGTTAAAGAGTAATTGAAACAATGTTTAACTTTATGTTCAAGGTGATTGAGAGTGATTTGAAGCCAATCTTGCATTGTGGAGCTTGATAGAGGTGAGGGAGACTTCATCCTTATGTGCATAATAGTTTATTTACTTGTACTTAGATTATGTGCACTTATTGTCTATATATTGTGTGTGAGGGCAACCTACTTTGTTGTCCCTCAATCATGTGTTTATTGATGTATTCTATTGTTATCATTTTGAGTGCATTGCATCGTGGTTGCGTAACCATTTGGGCATGGTAGTGTCGTGGAAACCAGGCGGCATCGGGCTTGCAAGTATACCTCGGCTACCATGGTTACCCAATCCCTCTCTCGCTTGGGATGCCGCCTAGGGAAAGTTGGGTCGTAGGATTTCGGGGTACATCCGGAGTACACCCATTTCGGAGTTATAAAGGGATGCTGGCTCATCGATATCAGTGTCATTATCACATCGGGATTTCAATTCGTGGCTCGTGGTTCGTGACTGAAGAACAAAGTGTATCGTATCCTTTTTAATGTGTGGTAACTTCTTGTTTCAATTGTTCTTTGGTTGTAAAATGCTTTATTTGTACTAACTGTTGCATTGCACGTCCCCGGGAGACCTTATCCCTTACTGGGCAATTGTGATTGCTCATACCTCACTAAACATGTTTTAGGTGGTGCAGTTGGAGGAGTTGACCTGATTGTTGTGTGCTATTACTTGAGATTTGAGTGATTGTCTGCTAAACTGTGGAAGACCTTACTTGTTCTACTTTATGTTCTATTTGGGAGCCTAAGGGCTTATGTATATATATTTGAGTAGTTGTAAGTTTGAAATCTAAGTGGATGTAGTGAGTGTTATGGAATTATGACATGTAATAACTTATGCTTCTGCTTCTAGCTACGTTGCATGCTTGGGTGTGAATGAACGGATGTGTGGTTGGCTTTAATTTCTAAGAATGTTTAATTGCTAACATAGAATGGTATGGTAAGCGAATGAAGACAAAGATTTTAAGTCTATTGTTGCATGCTTGTATGTATTTATATTGTCTTGTGTTGCTTAAGGCTCGGATGGCCTTGAAGTTGGGATTTCAATTAGAAATGTTGTTCCTATTGCTTCATAGTTTTGTTTGAATGCCTACAGGTTTTCAGAATGTCCACGGTACAGGGGAGACTCTGTCCATTTTCCCCTAAAATTTTGAGACCGGGTTAGAATTGGGTTGAGAATAGCTTGGTTATTAGAGCCTCCGGTTTCATGAGGGATCAGAGCGTTACAGTTCTCCTCACCAAACCGTCACCAATTTGGCAACGACTACCAAATTATCTCCATCTCGTCTCCAAAACCTCCGTCACCATGTCGTATCCATTCTTTCCAGTCTCCAGGCCATCACTACAATTTGTCGTCACTGAGCCCTCATCAACTGAAGTCGTCCCAAAACTGTCATCAAATTTCCCATCGCCAAGCCCTCGCCAACCTTTCCTCTCACCCGCCCGTCACCAATGATTGCTGTCACTGAGCACTCGTCAACTTAACCCCTCACCAAACCGTCACCAAAATTGTCGTCGCCAAGCCCTCACCAAACCTTTCCCCTCGTCAATCCGTCACTAACCCTTCCCATCACCAAGCCCTCACTAATTAACCATTCCATCTAATTTAACGAGTCACAATTCCTTCAATTTTTTTTGAATATCATCCCAAATTGAACCTGTTTGATATGTGAAATTCATTTCATATAATGCCACAAATACGATATGCTATATTTAATTAAAATATAGACTATTATTTTAAACTATTACAAAAAGAAATGTCCTGTACATGGTAGTGTATTAAACATCAAACTACAAGTTTAACATTATAACAAATTATTCTCCATTTTCATCACTAGGTGAAGATGATAAATGTTGCTCTTCAGGTTGACCACAGACTTTTGTGTAGAGGACTTCTAACACTTCGTTTTGCTTATTTATTTGTTGCTGAAGTTGATTGATTATCTCCCCTGACTTTGTATTGTTTCGTTCAAAGTCACTGTGGCTCTTGTAATGGTATCATTCAGTTGTTCCTCTGTGATAACACGCCGAGGCTGAGTTGCAGTATTCGTGACAGATTCAACTGAAACCTGAAAACCTACCCCATATATCTGACCTTTGCGTGGTGGTCCTACAGCCTGTAAAAATGTTGCGTTATGATCCACAGGTGTGGGGTTGGAGTCTGATTCCGATGCATTCCTCGCTGTTTGGAGCATTTCGTCATAACGAGCCTACAAAAACATTAGTAACAAGTTAGTATTACTACCTCCGATTTGTTGCACAAACATTAATTTCTCATTTACACAAACTTAATATTCAAACACACAATATTAAGGTATTACATCTTGTTAGAATGCATTTACTCCTCAATAAAAAAAAAAACGGCCAGAGTCTCATCTGTATTTCAGACTTTTTCCAATAACCTGTTATGGAATAAAGCCAACCTAATACACAGTATCCAAGCTGATCCATTACCACACTTATCCTCAACATATTAATCAAGTGATACTACAACCCTAAGGAGACATTTTGAAACATTGTACAACACAAGAGGGTACAACAAGTAACCATGTTCCATTTGTGAAATGTTTGTTACAATCATAGCTACATTCGTGCTTGCACATCACTAAGTATGTTTTCCCTTTGAAATATTAGCTTTAACAATTTTAAATACTTCACAAAATCAACAAACCTTTTTTTTTAACACTGTGAATCCTAAATTGTGTTCAACATAAACCCTATGCATTGCTACCTTTTCCATAAATTACATGAATAATGTATACCATAGTCTGCTCGGCCCGAGAGTTTGTGTTCAGTCCGTCATCCCCTTTGCGATAAGCCTTTTAGAAAACCTCCGCATAAGTCACTGTCTTCCCTATTTTTTTTCCTACAATAACAATTCACCAAATCAACCTACAATCGAATGTGTATTTCACATAATTTTTGATTCGTTTACATAACATATAAAATTAACCAAGATTGTATTACTAAATCAATACTATTCTTCTAGTTGCCTCATGGGTTGGGATTGAACCTAGATGGTGAGTCGACAGATTGGCTTTTCGGTTGTTTGAATTTCTCTTCGATATTCCTGCCACTCTGGGATTTGCCAAAGCTCCAGCATTTGGTCTCATACAACAAGTGGTATGAAATCTGGATTTTTCGTTCTTGTCCGTCCTTTGTTTGTCAAATCTGAAATTCGGCGTCTTGCAGTAGATTCAAACTTATGCCAAACTACAGCTTCATCAATTGGAAGCCACTTGTACTCCCTCTAAAAACATTAATATTATGATCCATATAATTCAACATTTATTATGCTCAATTTACAATAGTTTTCACAATATATATTGCGTTAACATTTCATACCCTGAAATATTCAAACCATAATCTTCTTGTATCACTTGGGACCTGCATGTAACACCCCAATCCCTCTCGAGACCGGGAGTTCTATCAATCAATCTAATTACAACCCAATTCCAAACCCGGACATAATTTTTAGGGAAAGACGGACAAAGTCTCCCCTGTTTCTAGGCAAAATGCAAACCTGTGACAGCATATAAGTGGACCAACACCGTGTCCAACCATACAAACACCTCAAGGCCATCCGAGCCTTGTTTATCAACAATTAAACACAACAAGTATATATACATTTCCAGTTGAAAAAACTATCATATCTCTTCTCATCTTTGACAAGTACATTCATGCTTGGCAATTAAACTATACTAACCTATTGCATAAAATAGACTATCATACCATTCTAATAAACCTAGTTAAGTTAATTACATAACCTTTAACACTAAATACAAACAATACATGAAAACATACATCTTTGCATCTTTCTACAACTCAGCCACATAACACGCAAGACAACTCTTCAAGCACGATCTTTCACGTAACCACGAACTTCCAGCTAACATGGCATTTCCTGAAATGTGGTGGTGAGGAGTGAGTATACACAACACATATACTCAGTGAGGGCGAGACAGATATCGAGGTGGAGAGAAAGAAAGTCGTGCAATGCAAATAAGGCAGTTAAGCAATATAACTGACAAGTAAGCAATCAATATAAACAATCAATACAATAAGCAATTAATAAAAGCATTAACACAACCATTCAAAGCTATACCACACTTTGAAGGCTATGGTTCACTCATACGAGCAATGTACCATGCGATTCGATTCCACGAGCATTACATCAATCTCGAGCTTGATGTTGACAACAATGACAATAAGCGTGCAACCACCTTATAACATCCACTAGGTGTACTCTGGATGTACCCCGACACATCTACGACCCAAATCTCCCAGGGCGGCATCCCTGGCGAGAATGGGAATAGGACACGGAGCTAGAGCAAACCAACCCTAGCAGCCCGAGACTGCCCAGAGAGGCCCATCACTCATGCGCCTGACACTATGCAATGCAATATGAGATACAAGCAATAAACGAGCGATAGCACGAAAGTGCAGATTAGTGACGATAAATGAGATATCAAGCATTTACAATCAATAATAGCAATCAATTAACTTTTCAGGCATGATTATCATTAATATCAACAATAACATCTATCAAACCAGTAATAGCAGTTCAAACACGAAAACGACAAATATCACTATTCAATCTCTAACTTCCAAAGGCAATTAAGAGCAAACGAGCTACAGGATTAGGAAACCGATTTCACTACATCCACTTAGGTACTACAAGGCACGTTTCTATATCACGAAACTTCACTTTCTCACACGAAGCCCGAAAGTCCACCTACTGCATTTGAACTACAGCTATGCTAACAGGTCGCTCAATCAACGCCGCAACAGCGCCAAAAGTGCTTCCATACACTCAATAGAAAAACCCCTAACTCAATTCGAGCACGGTCAACACTTGGTCAAACGGCCCCTTTACGTTTCTTTGTCTAATTTTCAATTTTAACAAAGGCCGGTCCATTTTTATTGCACATTTTATCTTTCTATCACTAATGGAACCTATCCAAATCAAGAAATTGCAATTCGGATCAAAATCCAAAATTCTAGGGTTTTACTATTTAAAATCACTATTCATTATTCTTCTCCAATTTCAAATTTGTGTTTCTAGCCATAAAAATCGCTAAATAACTAACAAGCAATGCTCTACGAACTCAAAGGAAGCTATATCAAGCAATTATGGGCATTAAAACATAATATATATCAAATCTGAAAATTTGAAACAATAATCAAATTTTACAAAATATGCACAAAAACGTGAAAACCCTCACCTTAGACGCTCCTAGACGCTAGGAAAACCATGCTGGATGCCTCGGAAACCACCCCGCACAAGCTCCCGCGAAGAAATTGAAGTTTGAAGTTGAAAGGTTTTTTTTTTCTTCTCTCTTGGTTTCGGCCCTGCTCACTGTTTTCAGCTTTGTTTTTCATTCTTTTTTGCCTTCTAAATTGCTTAATAAAATATGACAATGGTCAATGGTCAAGCCCCTTGGTCAAACTAACTTAAGTTGGTCAATTTGCCTATTTTTATGCATTTTTAAAGCTAAAATAACTAATGTAATATTAATTCTAGCTAACAACAATTAAAACACTAAAATTAAAATACTAAATACTAGTTTTCACTATTTGCTGAGGACTGGAAAATATTTTCTAACTATCGCTCTCGAAATGCTATGCACTTTGTGACAATAAAAGAGTAACAATTAGATCTCAAAGAATTTAAGAAAATATAATTTTCGAAAAGTAACATAGTTCAAAATTTACTCCGGCTCGGAGCTACTTTTTATTTAATTGAAAACTGAGCATTAAGGTGCAAGAAAAATAAAACCGATTAACATAAATATAAAAAGTAGTTGATATTCCGTTAAAATAATTAACTCACGTATTATTTAAATTACTTCTAAAAGAAATATGAAATAATGCTAGAAATGGATGTTTAACTAAAAATAAACACAAAATTCAATGCTAACATTTAAGATAACACTTAATTAAATGCAATTAAATGCCATTAAATGCATGCCGGGTTCGGGTTATCACACTGCATGTATGTCAACCATGGCTCTACATACCCGACATGTAGAGCTCTTATAACCTCTTTGACAACATTATATGGATCTCATCTATACAACATAACATAATCAACATATGTTATATTAAGGAAAAAAAAGTAGAAGATTTAAACTTCATAATTTAAAGTAATACATACCCATTTCCTACGACCTTCACGCATCGTCGCTTGTCATTTTGCCATACCGTATAATCGGCTAGAGACTGGAATCCATAATATAGCCCGTCTCTCAGCAACATGCGAAGACTCGGGCATATTACAAAATTGCGCACCACCGGGCATTGAAGCGCCATCGCCATCTACGCATAAGTCCTCTAATTCTTCTGGAAATCCAGATGATGAACAATGTTATTCATTATGATTGGTTGACGGGCCCTGTACATATGGTTGCTCTGGTTGGGGATGCGCATCGTCTGGGATCCGATGTTGCGTTCCCACTGATGAATTAGACGAAGCACGCCCAACGGCCAATGGGATATTGCTAGCTCCACAAATAGCGGTTGTATGTGTCGATATGGATCCACGACCACTAACATGCTGCGTACCTATAGATCCACGACTACCCAATGTCAGAGTATCATTATAGCCGGCCGGAGAAAATCGCTGAGTCTCTGGCACCATGGCCGGTGTATGAGTAGTGGGCCTCCTTTTCCCCAACAAGCTGCTCTGTTTCAGTTTTTTTTCCCTTTCGATTTGGATCTTCACCGCCTCCCATTGCCTATTTCGACACACTACTATTAGAATATATAAATAAACATATATAGACTTAAAAAAATATAATTATGCATACTTCTACCAAAACTATCATAGATAACAAACAATATATGGAGTCAGTGAAAAGTAATTTGAAAAAAACATGAACATTATTGGAGACCTAACCTATGTTTTTTCAATAATTATCATTTCCCTCATTGTCACTGTCATCATTGTCATCATCATCCTCCACCTCCTCGTCATCACCATCATCATCATCATCGTCATCGTCGTCATCATCATCATCATCATCATCATGATTATCATCGTCATCATCATGATGATCATCATGCTCGTCTTCTTCGTCATCTACATATGATTCTACATCCCCATGTTCGACATTAAGATATTCTCTTGTTATTTTAGTATTTACAACTGAATAATTAATATGTGAATTAGAATTCAAATCATTCGGTTCTACTATGGAAACATTCATGTGATTTGTGACGACCCAGACCTAATATATAGCATACAATATATATTTTCATATATTTATGTGTTACTTTAAAAAATTAATTTATGATTAAGTGAATAAATTAATTTAATTCATTCATTAATAATATTATTTATTGTATTTTCGAAATACATGTGAATAGAGTTTAGTAAAATTAAATAATGTAACTATTTTAGTATTATAATTATTAGAATTTATTCTTTTGTATTTAAGTACTAGATTCTATTATTTCTCATTAATTGTTTAAAAAACCCGAACCCGAACATGAAAATTTTACTATTTCTTTTTCTGAATTTCATATTTTTTCTTTAATACTTGTTATTTTATATGCATACATCCATTGAGTTTACGTGCATAGAATATCGGGATCAACGAGAAAAAAATTGTAAGTGAACGTAATGAATAGTGAAAATTTTCAGCATTTTTCACTTAGAATACTTGACCCATTTGGCATAAAACTTGATCTATATGCATTAATTTAACCCACAACTAAACCTATCTACCCATATATCATTTATTATATACATATAATAGCTAAAAATACTCAAAATAAACCAAAAATGTCTAAAAATACCCAAAAGAGCCCTATACAGGAATAATATTTTTTTTTCTTACAATTTTTGCTCAATTTGATCTTCCAAACTCTTCCAAAGGATTTCAAACCATCAAAAAGATTCTCATTTGCTCATACATCTCTAATTTGGTGAGGGAGTTAGCTTAAAATTGCATTTTTTGAGTTTATGTCTATGTTTTAAGTTTTCTTGATTTGTTAATTTCGGCCAATGTAACTCTCCAATCTTGTATAATATTGTGTTTACATGTGGTAAAGACTATATTTGTGTAGTTTATGAGTTTGTTTATGGATTTATTGCAAAAGGTGATATGTGGAAGATGATGAATAGTAAAAAATATGAATAGTAAACTCTTGTGTTCTAGCTTAATTTATTGCATTTGAATTAGATTTACATGCTAGGAAGAGTTAATCTTGAATGTATGTGTATATATGTGAGACTTGTAGGTTTTGAATGAAAATAGGTACCTATATGTGCCATGCTTGTGTAAACTGTGAAAATATGTGTGATGTATGCAATTATGTGTCTGAGGCTCCGTTTGTTTGCCATAAAATATTTTCCCGAAAAATATTTTTCCGATTTTACGGTATTTGATAACACCGGAAAATTAGTCAACCGTAAAATATTTTTTGGTCAACAATTGTGGCTAGTACAAGGTTTTGTAAAATATTTTACGGAAATTTGGGAGAAGAAAATATTTTACAGAATTCACGATACATCCAAACACCAGAAAATATTTTTCAGTAATCTATTTTTCGGAAAAATATTTTCCTCCAACAAGTTATTTTACGGCAAACAAACGGAGCCCTGTAAAATATTTTATTTTCCAGGAAAACATTTTCCACGGAAAACATTTTACAAAAAAACAAGTTATTTTACGGCAAACAAACGAAGCCAAAGTATGCACCTATGTGACCTCTTTGTGATGTAAGTGAAACTTATATGATATGTGTGCTTATATGATTATGCGTACCTTCAAGTGATTTCATGAGTAACTACTTGCTTCAGCTATTAGTAGCAATACGTGTGTTTGAATTATGTGAACTAAGTTATTTTGAGTAACAGGATAACTTGTTAATCAAAACTAAGTGTTGTTGGTTTCTAGAACAGTTCATAATTGTATAAGTAATCTAAAGTATTCATTGAACATATGTGATAGTTGTATAACATGTGAAATTTTATCACATAGTTTGTATATGCTATAAGAAGTTCATCTTGTATAATCTCAATTGCATGCATCCACTACCCGTTGAATTAGTAAGTAAACTCTCCCCTATAGAGATGGCCACAATTGGGATTTCTAAAGATGTGGACCAGCAGAGCTTATTGTTGTACATATCTGAGATCAAAAAGAAGTGCTTCGAGAAGCAGGCTTGGGATTCTCTTCGGGTATTCTCTTGGTAATCTCCTTTGGCATTCTAGCTGGGAGTTGCTATTCAATAATATTTGGTATTTTCTCTGGTATTCGCATTTAAATTACTTCTACGGAATTCTTATATAACAATCGCATTGGGAATTCTTATGTAATATTCCTAGTCGAAGGGGATTCTTACTCAGACTCTAGATTGGTATTCTTATTCAGAGCCTTTATTTGGTATCCGTATTACAATATTTCTTATCTGGTATTTTTTTCAATAGCCTACTGCGGTTTTCATCGGTATTTCTTCAGCACATGTGGGTATTCTTCTTGGCATTTTACTTTGAATCTTATTTAAGATGTCTCTCTGACACACTTTCATAGTATTATCGGCGGTTTTCACATTCGAGCTTCTTATCCAGATTGTTCAAGATGCATTTAAGGAGTTCATTTGAAATAAGGAATTGCGAGGACATAATTTTTGTAAGGAGGGGAGAGTGTGACGACCCAGACCTAACATATAGCATACAATACATATTTGCATATATTTATGTGTTACTTTAAAAGTTTATTTATGAGTAAGTGAATAACTTAATTTAATTCATTCATTAATAGTACTATTTATTATATTTTTAAAATACATGTGAATAGAGTTTAGGAAAATTAAATAAGGTAACTATTTTAATATTATAATTATTAGAATTTATTCTTTTGTATTTAAGTGCTAGATTCTATTATTTCTCATTAATTGTTTAAATAACCCGAGTCCGAATATAAAAAATTTTCTATTTCTTTTTCTGAATTTCATATTTTTCCCTTAATAGTTGTTATTTTAGATGCATACATCCATTGAGTTTGCGTACATAGCATATCAGGATCAACAAGAAAAAAATTGTAAGTGAACGTAATAAATAGTGAAAATTTTTAACATTTTTCACTTTGAATACTTGACCCATTTGGCATAAAACTTGATCCATATGCATTAATTTAACCCAAAACTAAACCCATCTACTCATCTATAATTTATTATATACATATAATAGCTAAAAATACTCAAAAAATAAGTCAAAATGTCTAAAAATAGCCAAAAAAACCCTATATGGGAATAATATTTTTTTCTTGCAAATTTTGCTCAATTTGATCTTCCAAACTCTTCCAAAGGATTTTAAACCATCAAAAAGATTCTCATTTGCTCCAACATCTCTAATTTGGTGAGAGAGTTAGCTTAAACATGTAATTTTTGAGTTTATGTCTATGTTTTGATTTTTCTTGATTTGTAAATTTCGGCCCATATAATGCTCCAATCTTGTATAATATTGTGTTTACATGTGGTAGAGACTATATTTGTGTAGTTTATGAGCTTGTTTATTGATTTATTGCAAATGGTGAAATGTGGAAGATGATGAATAGTAAAAAATATGAATAGTAAACTCTTGTGTTTTAGCTTAATTTATTGCATTTGAATTAGATTTATATGCTAGGAAGAGTTAATCTTGAATGTATGTGTATGTATGTGAGACTTGTAGGTTTTGAATGAAAATAGGTACCTATATGTGCCATGCTTGTGTAAACTGTGAAAAGATGTGTAATGTATGCAATTATGTGTCTAAGTGTGCACCTATGTGACCTCTTTGTGATGTAAGTGAAACTTATATGATATGTGTGCTTATATGATTATGCATACATCCAAGTGATTTCATGAGTAACTACTTGCTTCAGCTATTAATAGCAATACGTGTGTTTGAATTATGTGAACTAAGTTATTGTGAGTAACAGGATAACCTGTTAATCAAAACTAAGTGTTGTTGGTTTCTAGTACAGTTCATAATTGTATAAGTAATCTAAAGTATTCATTGAACATATGTGATAGTTGTATAACATGTGAAATTTTATCACATAGTTTGTGTATGTTATAAGAAGTTCATCTTGTATAATCTCAATTGCATGCATCCACTACCCGTTGAATTGGTAAGTAAATTATCCCCTATAGAGATGGCCAGAATTGGAATTTCTAAAGATGTGGACCAGCAGAGCTGATTGTCGTACATATCTGAGATCAACAAGAAGTACTTCGAGAAACAGGCTTGGGATTCTCTTTGGGTATTCTCTTGGTTATCTCCTTCGGCATTCTAGCTGGGAGTTGCTATTCAATAATATTTGGTATTTTCTCTAGAATTCGCATTTAAATTACTTCTCTGGAATTCTTATACAACAATCGCATTGGGAATTCTTATATAGTATTCCTAGTCGAAGGGGATTCTTACTCAGACTTCTAGATTGGTATTCTTATTCGGAGCCTTTATTTGGTATCCTTATTACAAGATTTCTTATATGGCATTTCCTTCGATAGCCTACTGCGGTTTTCATCGGTATTCTTTTGGCACATGTGGGTATTCTTCTTGGCATTTTACTTTGAATCTTATTTAAGATGTCTCTTTGACACACTTTCTTAGTATTATCGGCGGTTTTCACATTCGAGCTTCTTATCCAGATTGTTCAAGATGCATTTGAGGAATTCACTTGAAATAAGGAATTGCGATGACACAATTTTTGTAAGGAGGGGAGAGTGTGACGACGCAGACCTAACATATAGCATACAATACATATTTGCATATATTTATGTGTTACTTTAAAAGTGTATTTATGATTAAGTGAATAACTTAATTTAATTCATTCATTAATAGTAATATTTATTATATTTTCAAAATACATGTGAATAGAGTTTAGTAAAATTAAATAAGGTAACTATTTTAATATTATAATTATTAGAATTTATTCTTTTGTATTTAAGTGCTAGATTCTATTATTTCTCATTAATTGTTTAAATAACCCGAGTCCGAACATGAAATTTTTTTTGTTTCTTTTTCTAAATTTCATATTTTTTCCTTAATACTTGTTATTTTAGATGCATACATCTATCGAGTTTGTGTGCATAGCATATCGGGATCAATAGAAAAAAAATTGTAAGTGAACGTAATAAATAGTGAAATTTTCCAGCAATTTTTCAGCATTTTTCACTTAAAATACTTGACCCATTTGGCATAAAATTTGATCCATATGAATTAATTTAACCCAAAACTAAACCCATCTACCTATATATCATTTATTATATACATATAATAGCTAAAAATACTCAAAAAAATAAGCCAAAAATGTCTAAAAATAGCCAAAAAACCCTATACGAGAATAATATTTTTTTCTTGAAAATTTTGCTCAATTTGATCTTCCAAATGCTTCCAAAGGATTTTAAACCATCAAAAAGCTTCTCATTTGCTCCTACATCTCTAATTTGGTGAGGGAGTAAGCTTAAAATTGCATTTTTTGAGTTTATGTCTATGTTTTGATTTTTCTTGATTTGTTAATTTCGGCCCATGTAATGCTCCAATCTTGTATAATATTGTGTTTACATGTGTTAGAGACTATATTTGTTTAGTTTATGAGCTTGTTTATGGATTTATTACAAAAGGTGAAATGTGGAAGATGATGAATAGTAAAAAATGTGAATAGTAAACTCTTGTGTTCTAGCTTAATTTATTGCATTTGAATTAGATTTACATGCTAGGAAGAGTTAATCTTGAATGTATCTGTATGTATGTGAGACTTGTAGGTTTTGAATGAAAATAGGTACCTATATGTGCCATGCTTGTGTAAACTGTGAAAAGATGTGTAATGTATGCAATTATGTGTCTAAGTGTGCACCTATGTGACCTCTTTGTGATGTAAGTGAAACTTATATGATATGTGTGCTTATATGATTATGCGTACATCCAAGTGATTTCACGAGTAACTACTTGCTTCAGCTATTAGTAGTAATACGTGTGTTTGAATTATGTGAACTAAGTTATTGTGAGTAACAGGATAACTTGTTAATCAAAACTAAGTGTTGTTGGTTTCTAGTACAGTTCATAATTGTATAAGTAATCTAAAGTATTCATTGAACATCTGTGATAGTATAACATGTGAAATTTTATCACATAGTTTGTATATGCTATAAGAAATTCATCTTGTATAATATCAATTGCATGCATCCACTACCCGTTGAATTGGTAAGTAAACTCTCCCCTATAGAGATGGCCAGAATTGGGATTTCTAAAGATGTGGACCAGCAAAGCTAATTGTTGTACATATTTGAGATCAACAAGAAGTACTTCGAGAAGCAGGCTTGGGATTCTCTTTGGGTATTCTCTTGGTAATCTCCTTCGGCATTCTAGCTGAGAGTTGCTATTCAAAAATATTTTGTATTTTATCTGGTATTTGCATTTAAATTACTTCTCTGGAATTCTTATACAACAATCGCATTGAGAATTCTTGTGTAGTATTCCTAGTCAAAGGGGATTCTTACTCAGACTTCTAGCTTGGTATTCTTATTCGGAGCCTTTATTTGGTATCCTTATTACAAGATTTCTTATCTGGTATTTCCTTCGATAGCCTACTGCGGTTTTCATCAGCATTCCTTCGGCACATGTGGGTATTCTTCTTGGCATTTTACTTTAACTCTTATTTAAAATGTCTCTCTGACACACTTTCTTAGTATTATCGGCGGTTTTTGCATTCGAGCTTCTTATCCAAATTGTTCAAGATGCATTTGAGGAGTTCACTTGAAATAAGGAGTTGCGAGGACGCAATTTTTGTGAGGGGAGAGTGTGACGACCCAGACCTAGCATATAGCATACAATACATATTTGCATATATTTATGTGTTACTTTAAAAGTTTATTTATGATTTAAGTGAATAACTTAATTTAATTCATTCATTAATAGTACTATTTATTATATTTTCGAAATACATGTGAATAGAGTTTAGTAAAATTAAATAAGGTAACTATTTTAATAATATAATTATTAGAATTTATTCTTTTGTATTTAAGTGCTAGATTCTATTATTTCTCATTAATTGTTTAAATAACTCGAGTCCGAACATAAAAATTTTTATGTTTCTTTTTCTGAATTTCATATTTTTTCCTTAATACTTGCTATTTTAGATGCATACATCCATTGAGTTTGCGTGCATAGTATATCGGGATCAACGGGAAAAAAATTGTAAGTGAACGTAATGAATAGTGAAATTTTTCAGCAATTTTTCAGCACTTTTCACTTAGAATACTTGACTCATTTGGCATAAAACTTGATCCATATGTATTAATTTAACCCACAAATATACCCTTCTACCCATATATCATTTATTATATACATATAATAGCTAAAAATACTCAAAAATACTCAAAAAATAAGCCAAAAATGCCTAAAAATAGCCACAAAAAACCTATACGGGAATAGTATTTTTTTCTTGCAAAATTTGCTCAATTTGATCTTCCAAGCTCTTCCAAAGGATTTTAAACCATCAAAAAGCTTCTCATTTGCTCCTATATCTCTAATTTGGTGAGGGAGTTATCTTAAAATTGCATTTTTTGAGTTTATGTCTATGTTTTGATTTTTCTTGATTTGTTAATTTCGGCCCATGTAGTGCTCCAATCTTGTATAATATTGTGTTTACATGTGGTAGAGACTATATTTGTGTAGTTTATGAGCTTGTTTATGAATTTATTATAAATGGTAAGATGTGGAAGATGATGAATACTAAAAACCTTAATAGTAAATTCTTGTGTTCTAGCTTAATTTATTGCTTCAAACATGCTTAAATAAGTATGTAGAGCAAACTTTTGAAGTTAGTTAGCTTATTGATTGACTAGAAATGCAAAATACAACTTGGAGAAGATGATGAATAGTGCCAAACTAAGGTTCCGAAAAAAAGTTACAATTTAATTCGATTCGAGACTTCTAATAGTTGCTAATTACGTCATTGAGCATGGGAAAAATGTTTGATCAAATTAGGCTACTTTAATAAGGGGTTTTGGGGTTAACTCGAATCCGGGCACGTTTCGAGATTATGGCTAGTCTTTATTAAGTATTGAACCTTTAGAAGTGTCTTCGTTTCACTTGTTTGGATTCCGGAATTGGTACTTGTAGTGTAAACCCACAAATAAGCATTTTCGGTATTTTCGTGTACTTGTACTCTAGGTTATGAGTTGGAGGTTCTAAATGAGGTATTTAGGTATCCTTAGATTGGTAGGATGGTTAACTAGCTTAACTTGATCCTTCAATTCCGGTAGGAAGCTAAATAGCCTAGTTGAACAAAGGGGAAATTAATAAATTAATTGTCTTAGTACTTGTATTGCTTTATAGTTGCTTCTAGAGTGTTTAAATGCAGTTTTGTGGCATGTGTGAGCTTGTGGTAAAGTGTTGGGAAAGGTATAATATTGACCCATTTGTGTTCGCATAGTTAATTTCATGATAATTGCTTTATAATTGAGTAATTAAATGTTTATATGCCTTTGTATAGCGTACGTATCATAGTAGTGAAGTTTTGTGAATTAAGTTATTTGGTTTGCATGACTTTAGTTTAATATGAACTTGAAAGAGGACTAAATGAACTAGTTATGAACCATGTTAATAATTGTTGTTAATTGACTCAATAATTGATTGGATAAGTGTTTAATTGTTCCTGTATAGCATGTTCATCTATTTAGAGAAGGTCGTAAGTTGAAGTACATGTTACTTGTTAAAGATTGAATGAAAACGATTATATTTAGTTTATATTGGTTATATTGCTTGTTAATTGTATTATATGTGTAAGGTTATGATTGTGACTGGTAAAGAGCCTTTAATTGCTTAGCTAAGAGTTCAAATGGGTTGCATAGTATGTTTAACCTTTTGGGTGAAGTTTCTAAATCAGTTGGCATGATTACTTGTTTAATGTGTGACTGTATCGTGTTGTGTTGCTAAACTGATTATGTGATGTGAACTTTAGTGCATTGACTGTGGGTGACATCTATAAGATTTCTTGTGATAAGTATGTATTTACTACATGATAGGATTTGATTCTTTGAGCCAGTCCAAGATGTTGAGAATAAATTGGCGCTAGTTCTTGTATCATTGGCTAGATTCTTACAGGTTTGGTTCATTAAGGGGAATGAGTCTTCATCTCTTCTGTGCAACTTAACTTATTTTATTATTTCTAGATTGTATTATTTAGTAATTGATGAAGTTTATGTGTATTATTTACTTGTTATCTTGAGTCTTTTTGTGTTATTTGTGATTAACTACGAGGGCGACCTAGTTTGTCGTTCCTCTTACGTGATTTGATATTCTTGGCTTTTGTGATCTTCACTCAGGGTTGCACAACCTTTTTGGACATGGTAGTGTCGAGAAACATGGGTGGCATCAGGCTCGTCTTGCTCCCTCGACTACCATGGTACCTATTATCTTTCTCACTGAGGCATACTCTCCTACCCCTTGAGGCGTGGTTCACCTCATTGGGGCATATGGACCAACTTCAAGAGATATGGTTCGTAGGATCGGGGTACATCCGAAGTACCACATTTAGAGGAATAAGGGATTTGCCGTCACTTGCTTGAAGATCTTGGCTCGTGGTTCGTGATTGAAGACAAAAGTGAAACCGTATCCTTTTTATACGTGGTTAAATACTTGTCTAATTAACTTGGTTATTTTGTGTTATTATTATTACTATCTATGTTGTATCTCATGAAAGCACTCCCCGGTTTATTGCATCACCTCCTTCACTGGGTAACTTTGGTTACTCATTCCTCGTTTTAACATGTTTCAAGTGCAGTTAGAACAACTACCTTGTGTGCCGTGTTGTTGGTTGCTTATTTTGCTATGGTTGGAAGCTGTTTGTGAATATGGGACTTGATGTATTTTTGTTCTATTTTGAAAACCCTTGAAGTCTTGTATATATTTTTGTACGGCTTGTTGGATTGTAAACTAAATTAAGGACTTATGTGGTTTGATAGAGTAGCTGGCATGTAATAGCTAAAAATAGATTTTGTTGTCTTTTGATTGCGTGCTTGTGTGACAAGTAGGTGGACTTATCACGAAAAAGCTTGTGAATGTAGTTAGAGTGGTAAGATAAATGGGTTTAGACTATAGAATATCAATAGTTATGCCTGACATGCTTGCGTGATGAACTTTTGCTAAGTTGCGGCTTGGATGATTTTAATGGAAAATGTGATATGGTGAAGTTGTAAGATGAAATGGATTGAGGTTATGAATTATGGTTTTGTGGTTGTATGTTGTTGTTTGCAGGTTTCCAGATAGTCCTATAAATAGGGGAAACTCCGTCTGTTTTCTCCTAAATTTCGTGCTCAGGGTTTTGGATTGGGTTGAGAATAGCATGGTTAATAGAAGTCCCGATTTCATGAGGAATCGGGGCACTACATGATCCGATTGAAAACTTATGTTATTATCCACATTTATTTCCTATCTATCCATGTCATAGAAATGTATTGGCCGGATTTTAACGATGGGCACCCAATCAACTCGTTCTTTCTTGGCCCCTGGATATACAGAATAGTACACTTGTTGGGATTGACCTGCGAAGACAAACGGTTCATACTTGGGATATCTTCTTTTCACGTTCATCTCAACCAAACCAGTCCTGTGATTGGACTTCACACCTCTATCATTTGTGGTATCATACCAATCACACTTAAAAACAACAACACTTGTATGTTACATCGTTGGATTAGGATATTCAAGTTCAATAATGTCTTTAAGAATACCATAGTACCCAATTTCCCCAGCTATACTACCACCGGTACCTCTTATGAACACTCCACTATTGTTCGTGGATTTTGAAGACCCATATTGGAACGTAGAGAACCTATATCCGTTTACCATGTATCTACACCATCTGTGGGCCTTTCTGTGTGGCCATTTGGAGAGATATTTAACACGCTCGTCTACGTCATACCTATCTCTTAACTGCAATACGACTATATTTGGTTAATATTCATATGGCCAGTGCCCTTAATGAATAGGCGAAAATCGCAAAACGTGTATTGACTTGGCCATATAACCATCTCGAGAAAGATCTGTCAAACAACAGCTGTCTATCTCTTTGGTTCATAGGGCCGTTTTGTGGTTCCAAGTATTCTCAAACAATTTGCACAAATTTTTAAAGCTTCTCATTAAAAATTTTAAGTGTGATAATCCCAACAGAGGAAAATGCATACTCAATCGTTACAAACATACCTGATATATGGCTGCACCTCTGGGCAATTCATGAGTACATACAAGTATGCCAATTGGAGATCATCTTCCGGTAGGGAGACCTCTGCATCCGTCCCAATTAGACAACCCAGACAAGTAAATATAGATAAGCAACCCTCAAGATAGTCCACCTCGTTATACTGGTTGTTTCGACCTAACCTTATGCTTTTAGTTGACACGTGTTGTTTAAAATAATATGAACAGAAAGTTGAAGTCTTTAGGACGTGATAAGCTTCACAAATAGATCATTCCACACGTGTTTTATTCTTAACTATCCTCTTTAGACCTTGCAAAAACCTTTCGAAAGGATACATCTACCGATATTGAACAGGTCCACAACATATCGCTTCATAAACCAAATGGACAGGTAAGTGCTCCATTGAGTCAAAAAATGCAGGAGGCAACATATTCTTCAGTTTGCTCAGCATCATGACTATATTATATTGCATCATTTCCAATTCAGTTCTTTGCAGAGTTGAATAACATAGATTGCTAAAAAATAAGCTTAGCTCAGCAAATGTCTCCGAAGCCTGTTTCGGCATGAGCTCGCGTAATACAATAGGAAGCAGTCTCTCCATAAAGATATGAGAATCGTGGCTCTTCATGTGTGATATTTTCAAATCTTTCATGTCGACATAATTTGATAAATTAGAAGCATAACCATCAGGAAATTTTATGCCTGCAACCCATTGTAGGAGCACTTTTCTTTTTTCTATAGGGAGTGTGTATACACCGATCTTGTTTGAATTGTCATTGCACAATTTTGGACGATTGCAAAAAGTGGACATGTCTTTCCGAGCTTGAAGGTTGTCTTTAGTCTTACCCTTAACAGCCATGATAGTATTGAAGACATTGTCAAAAATATTTTTCTCAATATGCATCACGTCTAAGTTGTGACAAACAAGATGCGTCTTCCAGTATGACAAATCCCAAAATATACTTCTTTTCATCCAATTATGATCTATACCAAATCCATGTAGCTTCTTGCAAGATCTCTCTTGGATTGACGAGAAAATTTTCACTCGTTCCCAAATTTGTTGCCCAGATAATCGTGGTGGAGGTGTAGATATCTCATGCCTATCCTTGATAAAAAAAAATTATGTCACGTCTTAATGAGCTATTCAGTGGTAAGAATTGACGATGACAATCAAAGAATGAAGGCTTCTTCCCCGCTGTTAAGCGAAAAGCTCTTGCCTTTTCCATGCAAATAGGACACGATAACCTCCCATGTGTGCTCTAACCTGACAACATACCATAAGCCGGGAAGTCATTTATTGTCCACATCAAGACTGTCCTAAAAAAAAAAGTCTTTGTAGAAATATCATAACATAATGTCCCTTCCAACCATAAAGTTATCAATTCATCGATCAGGGGCTCTAGGTAGACATCAATATTCTTACCGGGATACTTGGGACCAGGAATGAGTAATGTCAAAAACATTGCGGGATCCTTCATGCACATCCATGGTGGAAGATTGTATAGGGTAATTATCACGGGCCAGCAAGAATAAGGTTGCGCATTTGAGCTGTATGGGTTAAAACCATCTGAACAAAGGCCTAGCCGAACATTTCTTGCTTCTGCAGTGAAATCTGGATACACGAAGTCGAAATATTTCCAAGCTTCGGCATCTGATGAATGACAAATTTTTCCATCCTCGACATTGTGATTTTTGTGCCACGTCATGTGTTTCGTTGTAGCATTTAACATGTACAATCTTTTTAACCTTGGTGTCAGAGGAAAATATCTTAATTGTTTGTGAGAAATAGGCTTACCCCGTTTTCTACCACTAGATATATCCTTGAAACATGCGTGGCCACATCGGAGACAATTTTCCATAAGACTCCAATCCTTGTAAAATAAGGTGCATCCATTTATGCAAACATCATTCTTCTGATATCCCAACCCTAATGACTTGATTAGTTGCTTAAATCTATAAAGGTTTTTAGGTAAGGTATGATTATCGGCAATATTTCCATTAATTTTGCAATGAACCTGTTAAATAAGGAGTTGTTCATATTATACCCGGAATTCATATTCATGTATCGAGCCATGTTGACAATTGAATAAGTTTCGCACAACCATCAAATAATGTTTTATCATCGGCATTCAACAACTCAAAAAATTCATGGGCTTCGATGTTAGGGTATTCATTAACCTCAACATTATGATTATTGGTGAACGGCGGATCGGCAACGTCAAAAATCAATGTTTTGTAATTATTCGTTTCACCATCATGTTGCTCTTGATTATACGTCCAAGTTTGTGCACTTGGAAGATAATTGTTATACACATGTTCGCCTTGTGCAATCCATTGATAGTAAAAAGGCATAAAACCCTTTTGATACAGATGATTTACCACAGTTCATGTTGTTTAGAATTTTAAGTTCCGGTATCTTACACAGGACATCTTATCCTGTTGTCATCCATATAATAATTTTGGTTGCTTGCGAATGATACAAAATCCGAAACACCTTAAAAAAAGGCCTCATTAAGATTACCGTCAATCCATTTTTGATACATCCATTCACGATTTGACTCAATGAAATGATGCACTGAGAAATTTGATAATTGTTATTTCATTTTAAAAATTACGTAATAGATTATTAGGTAAAAGAGCTGTATAATTCTATGAGTGAGAATTATCATGCATGAGTTTGACAACATGACAAAGATATACAATAAAACAATCCAAGAACATATTATTCAATGCAGAAAATGATATCTGTAAAAAATTGTGCAACTTTAAACATACATGAAATTAACTTTGAATTATATTTGACAAATATTATTTAAATTGATAGACGGACACGAACCTTTAAAGCCGGATAGAACAAGTCCAATTTGAAAATTCTGAAAAATCCTGATAAATTTTCCATATTAGCAGACTTCTCAAAAATATATACACAAAAAATATACGAATAATATACCTTGTTGAAAATATTGGATGTCAAGCCACGCACAAACCCTAATATAGAGGTAAAGTCCGGACGTGATAAACGGACAAAGTCTCCTCTGTATTGTAAATAATCCGATATCTGTACTCAAACCATTTCCACAACAACAATACATTTTTAAAATTACTCAAAATGTTTGTGTACAAAGTACAATATTCAAGGTTATGCAAAATGGCCCAAAGTACAATGTACAAAGTTACGCAACATAAATAAGTGACAACTCGACAAATATGAAGTTAGAATCATTCAATAAACATGTTAATAGTTGATCCAAGCTCGGATCTCAACATTGGAATTTTTAAATTTATGGTTTACGATTATCCGAATTTGAAATCATGGACCACAAATTGTTAAGGTAAAAAAAAATTAAAATTTAAAAAAATATCACCTAAATCTGTAAAGCCCAGACGCAACAAATAGACAGAGTCTCCTCTGTACTGTAAATAATCTGATAACTTACACTCAAAAGATTTTCACAATAACAATACATTATAAAAATTACTCAAACACATTCACATAAATCCATTTATAGTATAATGAACTAGGCAAAATGACCCAAAGTATAATGTTACGCAACATAAATATGTCACACCTCGACAAATATGAGGTTAGAATAATTAAATAAAATATTTTAATAGTTAATTCGGGCTCGGACGTAACATTATATTTATAATTTTATAGTTTACGATTATCCGAATTTAAAATAAAAAAAAATTGGGAAAAATAAATAATCCGAAATTTTAAAAAAAATATAACCTAAATATATTTTTAAAAAAACACCAATTCAAAAATTGAAATTATAACAAAAAAAGAATAGATAATTAAAAAACGAAAATAAAAAATATATACGAAAATAAAATAAAAATAAAAAATCCGAAAATTAAAAAAAACAAATAACCTAAAGATGTTAAAAATAACACAAATAAAAAAAATTATAACAAAAAAAAAGTATAGATAAAAAAACAAAAAATTACAAAAAAATTAAAAAATTAAAAAACCAAAAATCCAAAAAAAAAAAAATCAGAAAATAAATTAAAAATAACCTAAATATGTTAAAAATTACACAAATTAAAAAAAATTATAACAAAAAAAGAATAGATAAATAAAAACGAAAAAAAATCCGTAAATACAAAAAAAAAATCTGAAAATACAAAAAAAAAAAAACTAAATTAACATATTTAGGTTAGGTGCATTATTAATTAATATATTCATAACAACAAAAAATGTATAATATATACATAGATGTACATACATATACATATGTATATAAATAATCTCACAAAAATAATTTATTTGTGAGGTGAGAGAGAGGGTAATGTGTTGAGAGAGTACATAGCATCATAGGGGGTGATGGAGTTAGCTAGATCTATACATACATATACATATATTTACATATACATATATAAATAGCCTGTTTGCCTGTCTCTACTAGAAGAGGCCCACGATGTCGGTCTCTTTGTGGAGACGGGAAATGGCCAGTCTTCATTAGAGACGGGAAATTACCCGTCGCCATTGGAGACGGACATAATTTTCCGTCTCTAATTTAGAAAATAGTTTGAATTGCTCCAATAATTTGATGATTACCCTCTCACCGTGCCCTCACTGAGCCCTCACCCTGTCGTCGCCAATGTTTGGACAGTCACGTGAAATTGGCACCAATAATTTGGAGAAGACCCATCACCGTGTCGTCGCCAAATTTTTACCACTTTCAGTTCTATATAAAGAATCAACAATCCCACTTATTGTCTTTCATCTTTACATAAGCTTAACCTCAGTGAATCAACATCTTATAAACGATGAGTAAGGAAGTTCAAGGTCAGTGGGTTACCGTTAAAAATGAGGAACACACAAAGAAATATGGTCCATCGAAGGCAAGCAGTAACAGAGTTTAAGGTCGATTTGATCTAAACGAACCACCAAAAGAAGATGGTTACATTTCGATGGCTCAACACCATCAAAGGTTTGTGGATCAAATGTATCGCATCCTTCTGCTGAAGTTGTTCGAGTGAAAATTTATGTAACAAACTGGTAGTTAAGGTTAATAATATGTGATATATTATATGGATATGTGTGTGTATCTTGTTATGGACTTTTGTATGGTGATGACTAAAGTTAACTGTCTGTTAATGAAATCCCTAGTTATCGAATGTTATGAAATAAAATATTGTCGATTGGAAATTATATTATCAAATTTCTCTCATATTGTAGTTAATATCTACACAAACATAGTATTTTATTACTACCTCAAATAATGTCAGTACTTGAAGTTAATAATACATTAATAACTGGTACTGCTTCGGAAAATTTTTTAACACATTGTTGTTACTCAGTGTTTGAAGACCTTGTTCGTTAAAAATAATAATAAGAAATTGAGCCGGTACCCTTTATGGTGACAGCACAGTGACGGACTGTCACCATACCGTCACCGTGCCATCTCCACATATCGGAATCGGAGAAACTTGTCATTGAGTCGTCACCTAATTAGTGACGGTCGTAGCTTGGTCGTCACCGAATTGGAGACGGCTAGCAAAGCCGACACTGTTAGTGAGGACTTGGTGACAGGTGTTTTTGTACCTCACTATGCCGTCACTGTTCCGTCACAAAACTAGCGTCAACCTTCTCCTTCACTGTGCCGTCACCATATCTACGACAGTTTGTCGACGGTCCGTCGCAGAATTCAATTTTTTTTGTAGTGATACTCCTCTTGAATGGGGTTTTCCCATCCACCAAAGCAATATTTATCAATTTGCTCTTATGAGATCTTAGCCAGATTATATATGAATAGGGTAAACCGCAAAATTCTCCTTTGGTTTTGTCAAAATTCATCCTTGTGAAAACAATATTCATATGCTAGCCAGATAATGTAGTACAATTCAGGGTGGATTCACAAGGCAATGCACATCAACTTGTGATCAGCACCGAAAAGTTAAGGGCTGTTATAACATTAACTGTTGCGGACTCAGTATGTGATACCCGAGAATTCTACCATAAATTTATTTATAACTGTTGCATATCTATGTGCATCAACTTTCTTGCTTAATTGTTTTTATTAGAGGTTACTATTCATAATATTTTCGACTATTTTAAAAGTTTGATTTTATATTTTTCCTAGGTCATATGACATTTAAAAGGAACCGAGAACTTGTCGTTTTAGGCTTTCGAGCTTAGGAGCATGCGTTTAGAAAATAGATTTCATGACCTTTGAATAGTGTTACGTAAGAATAGTGTTAATTGCAACTAAAAATATTTGAAATTGCATTTAGCCTTAGTTGATCAAGTTTTGGGACTAATTAGCTTAAATTAATAGCCATGCACCTACATATAATAAAACCAACTCATGAAATTAAAACAATAACACAAGCTTGTCATCAAAACAAAAGAAAAAATGACCTCCATGTCCTCCACTATGGCCGACCACCTCTAGGAGCAAAAAAGAGATTTTGTCATCTTCAAAGCTTGATCTTGGATGCTCCCTAAGGCTTCTACAAGTGTTATCAACCTAGCTCAAGCTTGTTCTTACCTTTACTAAGCTTGTTTATGTGAGGGAGCTTAATTTTTTTTAAAGTTAAAGTTTATGCATATTATTGAATTTCTTTTAATTGTTGATTATAGCTCTAAAACTTGTTATACATGCTTATTATATGCTTAATAGATGCTATAGAGTTAACTTTTGATGCTTAATAATAATGTTTATGGTTAGAATTTGAGATTGAATAAAAGAGGTAATGAATAGTGCATGTTTTTAGGGTTTTGAATAAAATTGCTAATTAGCTTGAATTGAGGCTTCAATTAGATGCTCTAAACCCTAGTGAAGTTAGTTGAAAAGCCACGTGAGGTTGAATCACTCAAAACCGAGCTTAATTGCATAAATAGCCGACTTTAAAAAGGGGACTTTTCCCGTTGAGCAATCCGGGCAAGTTTGGGCATTGATTCGGGTATCCTTGAGCTAAGGAAGCACATTTGGTGCTTTCGTTTTGCAGAAATGGGGTTCAGTTAGTATAGTTGTAGTTCAAACCCGTTCGGGGCCTTCCCGAACTTTTGCTTCAAAAATGAGTTTTTATGACTTTAAAAGGTGTCTTTGGGCTTAATTAAGAATATAGAAAGACTAGGATATGATTTGAAAATCTTGAACCACGTATAGGAGAAAGAAAACTCGGTTAAAGAAAGGGGAAAAATAGTTTTTAGCCATTTTAGTTGCATTTGGAACTTGTTGTGGGATTGTATTGTCTTGTATTGAATATTCAAGATATAATTAAGCTATTTGAGTACTTTGTGGGAATAATTTATGTTGATTGCTACTTTTGGAATCTTAATGCTATATTCGTGCTTGTGTGAACTTATATCGTGAATATATGTGAGGGCGGCCTACTTTGTTGACCTTCTTACGGGTTATGTGATATCTTGATTTCTTGTGACTTGTCTCGGGGTTGCGCAACCTTTTCAGACATGGTAGCGTCGAGAAACACGGGCAGCATCGGGCTTGCCGTGCTCCCTCGACTACCATGGTGCCTATTCCCTTTCTCGCTGAGACATACTCCACTACCCCAGAGGCGTGGTTCACCTGCTGGGCATGGACCTACCTCAGGAGAAAGGGTCGTAGGATCGGGATACATCCGGAGTATCCCAATTGTTGGTGTTTAGGGTTTGCCGGCATGTTCGTGAAGTTCGTGGTTCGTGGCTCGTGATTGAAGGCTTGGAAGTGGAACCGTATCCTTTTTAAAATGATTAATTACTTGGCTTGTTATCTTGCTGGTTTACGTGGCTTATATATGTTTTCTTGTGTTTACATATCATATTGCACGTTGGTATGTTGCATCACCTCCCTCGCTTGGCAACTTTGTTTCTCACTCCTCATTTGAAATGTTTCAGGAGAAGCTGAGGTGAATCCCCAGTTGTTAGAAGTAGAAGAAGAAGAAGAAGTTCACGTAGATCAGAATCCGTGACTTTGTGTGCTAAGGTGGATCTTATGTGTAGTTTGCGTGGAGTTCATGTTAAATGTTGTATTTTGAGACCTTGGGGTCTTGTGTATATGTTCAGTAGTTGTAGTCTTGAATGTTAGAGAAAGATGTTGGATTGTAATAATGGATTCAATACTTTATTTTCTCTTGCATGCTTGGAGTGTTTATGGTCCTACATATGGAACTTAAAATTTTTAATTGTATCTAATTACTTATGGCTAAAACCAATTTACCTCGCATGCTTGTGTGCTTAAGAATATTGTTGTTGCTCCAAGGCTCGGATGGCCTTGTGATCTTTGTCTTGGCTTTGGAGATATTAGAAGATAAGTTGTTGTTTATAGTTCAAATGTCATAAGTGATTGTTCGCAGGTAACAGTTTTGTCCTTGGTACAGAGGAGACTCTGTCCGAGTGACGGGTCCGAGCCTGACTTTAGCGTGGGGTTGGGTTCGGGGCGTTATACAGTATCCCAGATTATTCTGTCCAGAACATCCATTTGAATTTCTCGAATTTAATCGCCAAAAACAATTCTTGCGAATATGTTCTTTTTGGGAGCTTTAAAGGACACTCAACCTCTTTATCCCCTGAAGATTTGAAACCCCCCGTTGTATTGCAGTGGATGATTCCATTGTGGATCCCCATGGATATAAAAAATAATCCAAATTGCTACAAAAGTAACTTCTACTATTATTGTTCTTGCCCATCTTGCCTAGAAGGGAAACCATATATTCCAAATGGATGCCATGGTATGCTTCTTATTCTCAAAAAAGATAGAGAACATTTTTGTTGTTTGTGATATTATCTAATACTTTATTTGTGATTAGCAGTTCGCACCGATAAGCACAACTGTGTAAAAGTACCAAATGTACCAACCTCTCATTCAAGAAAAGGATTAATTATGCTAGTTGGTAAGTTGATTCTTCATCACCTCTTCAATTTTTTTTTTTTGAGTAAATGACACATTTGTCTCTTATGTTTGTCGTGCCTTATAAGTTGATATCTTAACTTCAGAACTGTTTTCACCTAAAAATAAAAAAAACTTCATAACTATTGGTTTCTACGCCTAAACTTAGATTTTTTTTCACTTCTTTGACAATAATACTTTTGTAAACTGTTTGTTTCCCGTAAAATAACTTGCTGATGAAAAATATTTTCCTGTAAAACAGAATATTTTTTGGTTGAATTTGAAGCTTTTAATTTGGTGGAAATTTTATTTTTTACATTAGCCCAACTCTAACCGTGTAATTGGAGGTTGGAGACTTCGAGGATAGATCAACCTTGACTAGTTCAATCTGCCACCAAAAAGATTTTCTTCAGAGAATAGACAGCGAAAGTAGTAGACTTTCTTTTTAATTTTTCCGGAAATACGTAATATAATTAGTCATCAAAAAGATTTAGCCAATCCTTGTGAAGTCAGTGTAGTAGACTTCTTCATTTTACCCAAAAAACAAAGTATTAAGACTTGGTCTTTTGTTTTCCTAAAGTGAAACATTGTGCAAATTTAGGTGACTAAACACATCACTTTTAAAATAATGTGAATGAAATTAAAAATAGTGTAAACACTGAGGATTAATTTTTTTTTTTTTTTGTAATTTTTAAAGATTAAATGTGTGACTTTTGAAAATATAAAGACAAAATTAAAAAAAAAATGTATAAACATTAAAAACGGTTTGTGGAATTTGCCCCATAGTTATAATGTAAATGTTCTCCTGTCTTTAATGACCAAAAAGAAAAATGTTCTCCCTTGGTCTATATCACTTCATTGAACAGGTCTAGCTAGCATGACTACCGTTCTAGCATGACTTTTTGAAGAATTCGAGTAAGGAATCTGTAAATGCATCAATCATCATGAAAGATAACAGAGGCTACACTGACGTAGGCGAGTTATGATGCTGGATCTTATAAGATAAGCACTATTTGGTTATTTGTTAGGGAATTAATATGGATTTAGTTCAGTATATATCAACTATATAAATTAGAAAAAAAATTAAAGAACTCTGAACTTGTACTTCTATCTAAAAAAAGTTTGTCAACTTCTTGACAAAACTAATTTCAAATATCTTTTAGAAACATCTTTTTCGCCTCAATTTGAAATATCTATTTGACAAAGCTTGAGTACACCAAGCAAGAGCCAATAATTAATAAAATAACTTCTCAAACAATGCAAGCGAAACTACCTGGGAATGTTATCCCTTTAAAAAGGAAAATTACGCATCGCGAAATAAACAATCAAGAATAAAAATTTGGGTTTCGACATGAACTTGATCGAAAAAGCTCCTTAAAAAAAGAGGAACTTTAATTTCCTAGTACATAAGAGCAACTAAGATCTCAAATTAATTAAGAGGTAAATTAATTAGTAGAGAATTCAAATATTAAGGAGATTTTTGCAAAAAAAATTATGCAACTCAAACAACAGAAAATACTCCTTTTTTAATGTTCAAAATCTAATTTGTCTTTTTTTTTGTTATTTTTTTGTCACCAAAATAATATGTATTTGTGTTTGAACTAAAGTTCGACGGATTTTTTTTAAAAAATAAACATTAAAAGCGTATCAACATCAATAATATTCATGCAAGTGTGTTTTTTTATAATTTCGCAGCCGTCAGTTTTTAAGTCTACTTCTGACAGGAAAACAAAAGACCAAGTCTTAATACTTTGCTTTTTTTGGGTAAAATGAAGTCTACTACACTGACTTCACAAGGATTGGCTAAATCTTTTTGATGACTAATTATATTACGTATTTTGGGAAAAATTAAAAGAAAGTCTACTACTTTCGCTGTCTATTCTCTGAAGAAAATCTTTTTGATGGAAGATTGAACTAGTCAAGGTTGATCTCTCCTCCAAGTCTCCAACCTCCAATTACACGGTCAGAGTTGGGCTAATGTAAAAAATAAAATTTTCACCAAATTAAATGCTTCAAATTCAATGGTTCTTTGAATATACTAGGGTTAATGATCTATTAAATCCCATATCCTTTTCGCTATTATCTAGTTAGTCCTTTATCTTTCAAACGATTATATGTCAGTCCTTTATCTTTCAAAGTTGTGTCACCGTCAGTCCTTCCATCTATTTTTTAACGGATTGAACATGTGCCATGCATGTGGGTCATTTTATTGAGGGCATAATTGTCATTTCAGTTTAATCAGTATAATCTTTCCTATTTTATACCCAACACCTACCCGATTGAAAACCCACAAACCAAATCCCTAAATCATTCCTATAGCCCCAAATCCTTAAATCGTGCATATAGCACCCAAATCCCTCAGTTGGAACCACGAAGTTGATAAGAAGAAGTTAGTACTGGCCAAGTCGACAATCATTGCCAGAGACGACCGGAATCCGAGAACAAAGATAACAGGTCTGTGAAGTCGCGATGAAGGGTGTTGCCGGTGACGTAAGAGTAAGTAGAAGGAACCATTCGAATCACCATGTTGAGAGGAAGAGAGTGGGACCACTGGTGCAGCTTGCCCTAGCAAAAAAAGACACTGATGAAAGCTTGAGTCCGACAGAGATGGCAGTAATGGAAGATGGCGATAGAAGAATCCAAACCTTGTGTGAGAGCAAGTGACAGCGGTGAAGTGGAGAAGAAGATGATAGCATTGGCTTAGCTTGTTGTGACCAGTGGTAGCGCCAGAGATGGTGAAAAAGACGGCGATATTGAGGCGTGGTGGTGAATGGCGGTTGTGTGTGATGAAGGTTATTGGAGACCATATAGAGAGTCGGTAGGGGTCAAGGAGCGTGATGTTGTTGTCAGATCGTTGATTCGATGGCTAGACTGGGTGGAAGAAATGGGTTGGGTTTCGCGAGTTGAAGAGATGAACCCAGATCCATGGGTCTGTTTGAATGCAGCGTGGTGTATGAATTATGATGTCTTGTTAAGCTTGGATGATCAAAGCTCCTACCACCTTAATTAATATAATGATTTCCATGTCCAATATGGGGGCTTCCAATCGTTTTAATCATCAGTGCACTTGATTTATCATAACACGAAATCACAGACTAACTCTTATTTTCATATTCTGGAAACAATCAAAACCTACAATCTTGGATAATCATATCATCCTTGTCAAACTTGAACCAAGTCATGCAAAATATATACTCATTTGAATAACCAAATGGAAAAAATTAAGCAAAAAAAAAAAAAAAAAGACTTGCGATAATCGCATGAATAGTTATTTTGTTAAAAGACGCTAATGCCCTTGCTAAAAATCGTCATGTGTCGTGCATGTGACTAAACCGTTAGATTTTTAACGGAATGACTAACGGTGACACAAGTTTGAAAGGTAAGGGACTGACATATAGTCGTTTGAAAGATGAAGGACTAACTACACAAGCGAAAAAGATAAGGTACATAATAGGTCATTAACCCAATATACTAATAATCAACGAAATGCAAAAGTATAGTCTAGTCATGAAACTAAAGTCATATGTATGACAAGAATCAGCCACGCGGGCAACGGCTAAGGCATCTAACAACAAATCTGCCACCAAATAGCGACGACAAGGAGTTGGAATGGCGATGTAAGTAACAATGTGTCGGAATGGCAATGTAACTAACAATTTGTCGCTATTTTGTCGCTATATGTATAATTCAAGGATCGAGTGTCATGGTTGACGATCAGAGTACAAATTTTTCGGTGCAATTATTCGTACTGATTTATTCAATTTTTTTGAGAAATTATTATCATATAATAGAACAAGTCAAATACTACCACATTATAGTAAAAATATTAGTCAGAACATAGAAAGTAGTAACTCTTAAGAAATAAATGAACATTTAAGTAACCATTTGAAGTCTTTGCATAAAAACGATCATAGAATATTGTTTAGCCAACAACTTAATATTTTAGATCAGAAAAGAAAAGAGAAGAGAAATTATATTCCATTCAATAACTTCTTATATGTGTTATGAAGGTTTACTTTTTTTTTATTTTTTTGTGATGAGGATTAAATCTACCACAAGTGATCAAATGCATTTCATGCATGTTATAAAGTTATAATTGTGTTACAATATATTTTTATTGTAGCAAAAAAAAAAAAAAAAAGAATCTCGCAACTATGAATTTGTGAAGAAGAAAAAAAATTCTAAAAGATATGCAGTGAATTATAGAAAGAAAAAAGTGTGCAGCAGAATTAAACAAAAGGGAAAGAAAGAGAATATTGGAAATATTAATTAAGACAGCCAAAAAAGGAAAAATGAGAAAAGAGAAAAATTAATAAAAAAAGAGAGAAATAATATAAAATTAATAAATGAAGATAGGGAAATAAAATAAGTTTATCTACTTGGCATGACAACTAGGCATGTCAACTAGGAGGTGATAATTAGATGATAAAAATAAAGTGACATCTAACATTACTCTTGAGATAATTCCATGAAACTATCAAGCTGGGTTTAAAAACGATCATGTTAATTAATGTGAAACCCTTGATTAGAGTATAATTCCATCACTTACTATGTCAAAAAATGGGATAAAGACATATTCCCCCATGAGTTTCACTATAAATCCCAAACTCCCCTATGTGTTTTTTCATTTACCTAGATTCCCTCATGTCATTTGCCAGACTTAACGAAACCGTTAAGTTTAAGGGTATTTCAAACTTTTAAGCCCTTTGTTCAAGGGTATTTTAGTCATTTAAATCTAAATGTGAAAAAAGGAAACAAAAAGAAAAAGAAAAAGAAAACCAACCACCCATCGCCACCACCGTCACCACCACCACCACCACCATCGTCGCCACCTACAGATACCACCATCAACATCACACAACAACATACTTCGTGTCAGCAAACCCAAAAGATCTAAGCTTCCAAACAAGTAATCTATCAACTCACAAGACATTAGACCATATGAGACTATAATATATAAATGATTTGTTATGCCTAAATTTTCTTCACACATTACTTCGCAGAACACACTCACACCAACACACCTACAAGAAAATGCACACACCTACACCCACACCAATGCATAAACGGAAATACACGCACCCATGCACGCATTGTAACAAGCGCAGTATGAACAGCTAATTGAGACGGTTTGCGTGTTCTGGCCCTAACGAGACCAACGGCTTAGCAAGGATACGCATTAAACAGCCTGAACGTGCCCGACGCGAAAATTTGCCTAAGGCATTTCTAGACCCTTCCCAACATTTCCAGAGTATTCTAGGGCGGTGGAGCTGGTTCAGGAAGCTGCTGGGCAGAAATTGGTGGAGAAATCCAGATTTTGGTGCAGGAATATTCTAGAAAATGGCTGAAGAAGGAAGTTGCCCGGCGGGCTGCCCAAACTGCCTGGCGGGCTGCCCAAACTGCCCGAGATTGTCCAAAATTTTCCAGCTTTGTGCATGAGCGGGATTTCTAGATTTTTCTAGCATATTTGAGTGTAAATAGCTCTAGAAAATTCATTTGTACATAGACAAATGTATGGCTGAGATTATAGCCACTTGGCACTGATCAAAGGCCTTGGCTTAGGCCTTGAACATGTATATATATGAGTTGAGTTGTGAATGAAAGAAAACAACTTTGGCTGCCATACTTAGCATTTTCGTGCATCCTTTTCCAGCTCATTTTACTTAGTTTTCTTCAGTCCCTTACAAGCCCCATACTCGTGCTCAACTTGCCGAAAGGGTCCTACTTCTCACACACAACCCTTTGCAAGTTGCCTTGATTATACCGTGCAAGTGTTAGGGTTTTCAACCTCTAACACTACTAGCTGCATACTCTGATCACTCAGGCGCACTTAGTCAGCCCACAGTACTTGGCTAAGGCCGCATGACAACGAGATTTTCAAACCCAATCTCTAAGCCCGTGACAGGTAGTATCAGAGCCAAGGTCGGCTTGGCTCAAACTGTTGCATTGAAGACTGTTGGTGCTTCTTCCTGTCAGTTTGTGGGATCGTGATTGTGAGGGACTATGGCTGCCTCGGAAGAGGAGATGATAGGCACTGAACAGGTGGTTGTTGAGGGGACGACAACCAGGAGTAAGGCGAAGAAGGGGTCTTCACGACATGGCTCGAGGGACTAGTTAAGCACCCTCGAAGCTAGGCTTGTGCGGGTAGAACAAGCCACGTTGGAGAACATGGCAGTGCTGGACGATGTGTGTAGCAGGCTACGGCAGGTGGAAGCCGGTAGCGAGTCTGAACTGGCTGAACGGGTTCAGGAGCTGGAAGACTGAAATGAAGAGCTGCAAGGTCAGGTGCTCTCTTCTATAAATTCTTTTGTTGATACTATGCAAAAGAAGCTGGATGAGTTCCGTGCACAATTCAGCACCGGTTTGGCTGAATTACAGACTAAACTCAGTCGGTAAAGGCCAACATGGCCTTGTGCAAGGCTGCTGTTAGCGTTGGTGCAGCTACTGTAGCCGTTTCTAGCCCAAAGTTGGACGTGCCCAAACCGAAGCCGTTTAGTGGCGAACGTAATGCCAAGGAGTTGGAGAATTTTCTTTGGAACCTGGAGCAATATTTTGATGTGACTGGATTGATGGACGATGCAGCAAAACTTCGGGCGGCACCGTTGTATTTGGCCGATGTTGCCATGCTGTGGTGGAGACGTCGTTCTGTTGACATTGAACGAGGGATGTGCATGATGAATACTTGGGATGATTTCAAGACCGAAATCAAGAGATAGTTCTACCCCAAAAATGTGGAGTACGAAGCTCGTGGATGTTTGAGGCGCTTAACGCATAAAGGCATGGTGCGGGACTATGTAAAGAAGTTTCAAGAGGTATTACTTGAAATCCCTGTTTTATCCGATAAAGATGCCTTGTTTGCTTTCTTAGACGGCCTGCAACCATGGGCGAGGCAAGAGCTCCAACGCCGTGGCGTGCAGGACCTTGCTTCGGCCATTGCTGCAGCCGAGAGCCTAATTGAATTTCCAAGGAAATGTGACAGTGCCAGGTCCAAGGGCCAAGAATTAGGCAATGATTTTGGTGGGGGAGAACATGGCAGGGATAAGGGTGCACCTTCTCACCACAGGGAAGGCTCGTACTCGCCTAAACGAAGGAAGGACAACATCCGTCCCTTGAATGACAAGGATAAGTCACAAGGTAGACAGAACAATAGAGACGGCTCGCAACAGACCATCACCCGTGACTATTTCTTGTGTGGGAGCAAAGAACATTGGGTGTCTCGCTGCCCACAGCGAAAGAAGTTAGCGGCCATGTTACAACAAAGCGAGGCCCAACCGTCCCAGGGAGATGAGGACCAAATTGGCTCGCTTCAGTTTCTCGGTGCAGTCAAGACCGAAGTGGAGAAGCCACGGAAGAGTTCACTACCCATCAATATCAGGAGCCGATGGTTGAAGGCTTTGGTAGACATGGGTGCTACCAACAATTTCCTTAGCAAGGATATTGCGAGACGACTCGAGGTGAGAGTCGAACCGATGGGTGGCATGATCAAGGCAGCCAATGCCAAGGCAGTGCCAATCGTGGGGATTGCTCGTGGTGTGAGCGTGACGATTGGACAATGGCAAGGTCGGGCAGATTTCACAGTCGTTCCGTTAGACGACTATGACGTGGTACTTGGACTTGAATGGTTGGACGATGTTCGTGCAGTCATCATCCCATTCAAGGACTCCATTGTGGTGACAAGTGCGGAGCCCCCTTGTTCTTTACCGGTGACCCGAGAGACGAAGACAGGCACAAAGTCTCTCTTTGCTGTGCAGTTGCTCAAGGGGCGTTGCCAAGGAAACGGGCGAATCCAGGGGGACAACAGCCCGTTGGTCAGACAGGTTAGTGTGGGACAGTCCGCAAGATCAGGTGTAAAACCTCAGGCCATCAACAGGACGAGTGTCGGCAACCCAGGCAGGCACCTGCGGACCGAACAGTCAGCCCGATGGAAGGGCCAGTCCGTGCAAAGGAAGAACCAGCCTGAGGATGTGCGAAGGTGGAAGCAAATAGGTGCAGACCAGGACGCTTGTTCGGCGCGACGAGGGCGTCGCGAAGTTTGGTGGGGGAGGGTGAGACGGCCTGCGTGTTCTGGCCCTAACAAGACCAACAGCTTAGCAAGGACGCGCACGAAACGGCCTGAACATGCCCAACGTGAAAATTTTCCTAAGGCATTTCTAAACCCTTCCCAACGTTTCCAGAGTATTCTAGGGTGGTGGAGCTGGTTCAGGAAGCTGCTGGGCGGAAATTGGTAGAGAAATCCAGATTTTGGTGCAGGAATATTCTAGAAAATGGCTGAAGAAGGAAGCTGCCCGACGGGCTGCCCAAACTGCCCGAGATTGTCCAAAATTTTTCAGCTTTGTGCATGAGCGGGATTTCTGGATTTTTCTAGCATATTTGAGTGTAGATAGCTCTAGAAAATTCATTTGTACATAGACAAATGTATGGCTGAGATTATAGCCACTTGGCACAGATCAAAGGCCTTGGCTTAGGCCTTGAACATGTATATATATGAGTTGAGTTGTGAATGAAAGGAAACAACTTTGGCTACCATACTTAGCATTTTCGTGCATCCTTTTCCAGCTCATTTTACTTAGTTTTCTTCAGTCCCTTACAAGCCCCATACTTGTGCTCAACTTGCCCAAAGGGTCCTACTTCTCACACACAACCCTTTGCAAGTTGCCTTGATTATACCATGCAAGTGTTAGGGTTTTCAACCTCTAACACCGCTAGCTGCGTACTCTGATCACTCAGGCGCACTTAGTCAGCCCACAGTGCTTGGCTAAGGCCGCACGGCGACGAGATTTTCAAACCCAATCTTTAAGCCCGTGACATAATGGTGACATTAGTGTGAGGGAGTGGCAAATTTGGGGTGACATTGGTGGGGGTAGCTGGTGCCGATTTGGGTTTGGAGTGGGGTGCTGCTGATTTGGGTTTGGAATTGAGATGGTGTCGATTTGGGATTTGGGGTGGGAACAGTGTTTAGACTAGTGTTGGGTATTTTACATTTGCTTTTTCTTTATAGTTTTTTATTTTTTATTTTTGTTTTTTTATTAAAATAGGTAAAAGACTGAAATACCCTTCAAGTTAACAGATTTTTAATAGGGTTAATATCTATGGGAATCTGGGCAAATTTAAAAACACATGGGGGTGTTTGGGATTTAATGCCCAACTCATGGGGATGAAAAATATTATGTAAGCATAAAAAAAAAGAATTTTTTCCTTTTTTTAAAAAAAAAAAAAACAAGGAAAAAGGGAGTGGTCCCGGTATGTCGACTTTGATATAGGACGTGAAAATCAGTCTTCTAAATCATGTCTACAATGTAAACTCCCGGTAGTATCTCTAGTCAATTGTAAGTCTAACGAGATTAGAAGGAGGGGTGCACGTAAGTCAGTCACAGCAGAATGAAAATAACCAAGGTGTTGTTGTATCTAAGGGATTTTTGAGTGGTCTGTGCTGCGGTCAAAATTGTCACAATGAACAGAGAATGACATGTTGCCGTGTGGTCTAAAGGAGTGAAGGAACAGGGAAAAGGGTAGACCTGTAATTAAGTTCATTGACATTATTTTCTCTCGTTAAACGACGAAGGGAGACATGCAAGTCAGTCATGGTGGAAACTGGAATGAAATTGACAGATCTATTCTAACTCTAAGACAACATTCTTTGCCGTTTTAAATACGATATATTAATGAAAATTGTTTCACACAAAAAATTAAATGATATGTTATCGTGTAGTTTCATCCAACAAGTCTATAAGTATGGTAAGAGTTGAGTGTAACCTTGATCATAGCCCTTGCATATTAATTTATTAGGAAAGAATATTCTCTGCCAGCAATTCATATTCAAGCAACAAATCAGGAGCCTCAAGTCAATGGAAACGGCTCCAATTGAGAAATCTTTGTACAACATCCCATAGTATTTGCTTAAGAAAGATTTATGGGAAACATCCCATAATCATAGCCATTTTGTTTATTCTTGTCTACTGAATAGTTGACTTGTAATTTTATATAAGATAGCTCAAGCTCAATAGAAGATTATCTTTTCTTCTCCCAAAAGCACGAATCACTCTTTTATATGGTATCAGAAGACCTATCAATACTCTAACGAGTTTTATACGATTCTGGTCCTCTCTTGATAATAGCTTCTTCGTTTTTTTTTCCACTTCCATGGCTACTGAAAGTTCCCAAACAGCTTCGACACTTGCCTCCTTGGCAGTTGAAACCTCATCTCCTTTGGTAGCAATCAATGTTGCAAACCAACTTCCCCTTAAATTCACCCCTTCCAATTACTTCTCTTGGAAGACCCAATTCGATGCCCTCCTATACGCCTACGACTTCCTTGGATACATAGATGGCACTTACCCATGTCCGCCTTCTAAAATCCTCGTTGACGGAAACAAATCACCCAACCCGGCATACACTTCATGGATGCTCTAAGACAAATTATTTCTTCTAGGTATCATTGGATCACTCAGTGCCAATGTTGTAGCTGTTATTCGTTCGTGCACTTCATTTGCGGATGTGTGGTCACGCTTAGCCAAACAATATGTTAATCCCTTATCATCACGCATAATGGGTTTGGCTGAGCAACTTATGCTAATGAATCGTGGTACACAATCCATCTTCGACTATCTTGCTAGCATTCGTGATATCGCTGATGAACTCGCACTTCTTGGTGCGCCCATACCACCTCAATATCTCGTAACCTACACACTCAATGGTGTTGGGCCTGAATTCAAGGAAATAGCTACTACAGTATGTGCTCGTGACACCATAATCACCTTTGCCGAGTTACATGATAAACTCGTCGAATATAAGTCTTTCTTAAAACGTGAAGAGCTTCGTGTTAATGGCTCTCTCGGCGCCCTTACTGTCAACGCGGCGGGATCCTCATTTTCCAAAAATGACTCTAAGAAATCATCCCAAAGCAGCAAAAGCTCTCACAACTCTCGTTATGCCAATTCAACCAACCACCCCAACTTTGCAAGCAACAAAAATGCCAATTCCATAAGGACGCCAGGTGCCATTTGTCAATTTTGTGACAGAAAAGGTCACACAGCACGACAATGCTTCTCTGCCAAAAAAAATACTCATTTCTTCTACCTCGGTTACTGTCAATAATGCCACCACAAATGCAACCTCTAGCTGGCTCCTTGACTCCGGAGCATCCCACCATGTGACTGCAGACTTGAACAAGCTATCCATTTCTCAACCGTATGATAGCCCAAATGACATCATCATTGGTAACGGTAACGGCTTACCCATCACCCACACTGGTAGAACACATCTAGCCACCCCTTCTCACAAATTCTCACTTTCAAATGTTTTACGCGTTCCTGCTATGAAAAATAATTTGCTATTTGTTTCTCAGTTTTGCAAAACAATTAATGCTGCTATTGAGTTTAACCCGGTCTTCCTTTTGTGTCAAGGACTTAGCCACGGGGGCACTTCTAGCAACGGGCAATAGCCGAAATAACGTCTACGAGTGACATGTGACTGATGTACCTCGAACCATGATCAAACAAGCACATACCAGTACCAAAATATCTCTCTCCAATTGGCACGACAGACTAGGCCACCCGTCCTAAAAAATTCTCACCCATATGATCTCAAATAATGCATTTCCCATCCCCTCCTCTGTCCCCAAATCTTACTTTTGTGATTCATGCAAATGTAATAAAAGTCATAAATTAGCTTTTGGCACATCTAGTTTGCAAAATACGCGTCCTCTATACTGACATTTAGGGTCCCTCCCCTGTACGTTCTATCGATGGCTTCTTCTTCTATGTTATATTTGTTGACCATTTTACAAAATATACATGGTTGTTTCGCCTTAATACTAAATCTGAAATTTTTTCTCTCTTTCCAAAATTCAAAACAATGGTTGAAAAATATTTATCACGCTCAATACAAACTATCTACGTACTCGGATGGTGGTTGTGAATATCTAGGTCTCAAATCCATCTTTGAACAATATGGAATTCAACATCTTGTATCATCCCCATACACCCCTCAACATATAGCCACCGCTGAACGCCGTCATCGGCACATTGTCGAGACGGGACTTACACTTCTCCACCCTGCCGCCTTACCTTTGTCACTATGGTTTTTTGCATTCAAAACAGCAACCTACCTTATAAATAGACTTCCTACCCCTATTCTTGACAACAAATCTCCTTTTGAATGCATTTTTTCCACATCTCCAAACTACGAAACACTCTGCATATTTGGTTGTTTATGTTATCCGTGGCTCCGTCCGTATATGACTCATAAGCTTGAGCAACGGTCAAAACCATGCATTTTCTTAGGCTATTCCACTCTTCGTCATGCTTACATTTGCTTTGAACCTATATCCCATAAATTTTATCACTCAAGACACGTCCAATTCATAGAGTACACATTCCCCTCCTTTCCCACTTACACACATCGTGATAAGGTCAATGACCATACTCTTGAAAAATGGTATCCTATATATGTGTCACCCACTACTTCCTCATGCCAACATTTTCCCAACTCTATGACTACGCCCCAAGATTCCTACTCTAGTCAGCCTCTGGTCACACCCATTACTCAAGCCTATTTCCCACTAAACCATCATATTTCACCACCTACTAGTCAACCACATGTTGTCAATACCACTTTTGATCATATGCAAGCAACTCAAGACTCACCTAGTGCTCCAACATCAATTAATTCGCCAACCTCAGTCGTCACTTGCAGCACGTCGTCCAGCTCTCCCCGCGACATTATGCCTCCAGGTAACACCAATGTTTCCCTCCCAGAGCAACATACTGTACCTCAATCTACCCACCCTATGATGACTCGTGCTAAAAATAACATCCTTAAACCGTAACAACCATTCACATTCTCTGCCACCACATCCCTCTTGGATCTCACCATTGAACCTGTATCTGTCAAACAAGCTTTAAAACATCAAGTTTGGAAAGATGCAATGAATGAAGAGTTGCGTGCACTTGAAAAAACAGGAACTTGGAAGCTTGTACCTTGACAGGCTAACCAAAATGTTATTGGGTGCAAATGGGTATTCCGAATAAAATGAAACTCTGATGGCACCATTACTCGTTAGAAGGCCCGACTTGTTGCCAAAGGATTTCACCAACGTCCGGATCTTGACTTCAAGGACACATTCAACCTTGTCATCAAACCAACAACCATTTGTGTCGTCCTCTCTATTGCTCTCAATTCTGGATGGCCCATAAGTCAACTTGACGTGAACAATGCCTTCTTACATGACTATATTCGTGAAGAAGGTACATGTCTCAACTACCAGGCCACATTGATCATCTCAAGTCTAATTATGTTTGTCGATTACAACGATCACTTTATGGGTTGAAACAAGCCCCGCGGGCTTGGTTCAACGAACTCAAGGACTTCATTTTATCACTTGGTTTTAAGAATTCACGAATTGATGCTTCCCTTTTCATTCAACATAATGCATCGCATACTACTTACCTATTGGTTTATGTTGATGATTTACTCATAACAGGGAACTCCGATTCAAATGTTCGTGAAGTCATTCATGCCCTCTCCTCAAGATTCTCCATCAAAGATCTTGGCCATATGCATTTTTTCTTAGGGGTGAAGTCCTACACTCCACCAAAGGCTATATGCTTTCCCAACATGCTTACATCAATGAACTCCTTCATAAGTTCAAAATGGAGGGTACAAATGAAGCTGCCATACCACTAAGCTCCACCGCACTGCTGGCCCTTCAAGATGGCTCACCTTTGACCGATGTGACGTAGTACCGTAGTCTCATTGATGGTCTACAATATGTATCTATTACTCGTCCAGATGTGGCCTACTCTGTCAACAAACTCGCCTAATTTATGCATGCACTAACACAAACACACTGGAGTATCGTGAAGCATCTCCTTCGCTATCTAAAACACACTCTGCATCATGGTCTTCTATTTCACAAGACCCATTCATTCTAGCTCACAGCTTACTCGGATGCCGACTGGGTCGGCAATCATGAAGATTACACCTCTATCTCAGCTTACATAATTTTTCTAAGTGAAAATCTTGTCTCTTGGTGTTCCAAAATGCAAAGAACAATTGTTCATTCCTCTACCGAAGCTGAATACCAATCTGTCACCTCTGCTGCTGCTGAACTAGACTGGCTCACAAATCTACTCCGTGAGTTACACATTCCTGTTCCAACTCCACCCAAGTTGTTGTGTGATAACATAGGGGCCACATATCTATGTGCTAACCCCGTCTTTGACACTCGGATGAAACACTTGGCCTTGGACTATCACGTTGTTTGTGAACGGGTTGCCACAAACTCACTTCAAGAAGCATACATCTCTACAGAAAACCAATTGGCTGACATTCTCACAAAATCCCTCGCCAAATCGCGCTACTCTTTGCTACGAGCCAAGATTGGTGTGTCCGATAGGACCACCATCTTGCGGGGGTATATTAGGAAGGAATCTTCCCTGCCAGCAATTCATATACAAGCAACAAATCAGGAGCCTCAAGTCAATGGCAATGGCTCCAATTGAGAAATCTTTGTACATCATCCTATAGTATTTGCTTAAGAAAGATTTATGGGAAACATCCCATAATCATAGCCATTTTGTTTATTCTTGTCTACTGAATAGTTGACTTGTAATTGTATATAAGATAGCTCAAGCTCAATAGAAGATTATCTTTTCTTCTCCCAAAAGCACGGATCACTCTTTTATATAATTAATTCTCCGAATACTGAAGGAGTCAATCATGACGTTAAGCAAGACGCTTCCTCTCTTTGCCTGGTTTTTCATCTCTTGGCTGCAGGTGTTAACGCCAGCCGCGACAAACGAGACTGATACCATCATCTCAACCAATACAATCGACACTCACTCTATTCTAAAAGCTCCCTCCATAGCCAAGCCTGGATGCTCAAGCAAATGTGGAAACCTAGCGGTTCCATACCCGTTTGGGGTTGGCGAAGGAACAGGTTGTGCTTTAGATCCTGGGTTCGAAATCGTATGCAACTCTACTTTTGACCCTCCCAAGCCCTTCGTAGGTAACATCACGGTATATGATATATCAGATACCCAACTGCGCGTTGAAACAGCCATCGCCAGGACTTGTTACGATTCATCAGGGGCAACAACATATTCTAACCGTGCCTGGACTAATCTAGGAAAAAATCCATTTTCCTTCTCAGACGCAAATAGATTCTTCATCATCAGCTGCGATGCTATTGGTTATATCGGTGCAGCAGATTCGGTCAGCTACACTGGATGCAGGTCGTCCTGTTCTGAAGTAGATGACGTGATTAACGGATCTTGTTCTGGCATTGGGTGTTGTCAAGTATCTATACCAAAGCTTCAAAGGTCTTATGAAATTTCCCTTTCTAGTTTCTACAATCACAGCAAAGTCTACTCGTTCAATCCTTGCAACTATGCCTTTCTTGGTGAACAAAACGGTTACAAATTCGGCGGAGCAAAAGATCTCGATGATACCTTGTTTCGGAATAGAATCAAGGCTAGTTTTCCTACAATTCTAGACTGGGCGATTGGGCATTTGAGTTGCGAGGAAGCCAAAAAGTCATATGGTTATGCTTGCAAAGCACACACTTCTTGTGTTGATTCAAATACCGACTTAGGAGGGTATCTTTGCCGATGCAATGAAGGCTTCAAGGGCAATCCTTATCTTGATCCGGGCTACCAAGGTTGGTCGTGTCTGTTAACATTTAAACCACTTTGCTTGTTTTCTCAACAACAAACTCTTATGCACTTTCACTTCTTTTGCCAGATATTGATGAATGTGCAGATCACAATCCATGTGTCATTTGCACAAACCTTCTTGGAGGTTTTATTTGTTCTTTTCCATATGGATATTATGGTGACGGGAACAAGAATGGTCAAGGATGCATTCGTGAAATCTCAGAGTCTCCGGTGTTCAAGGTCTTGTTAGGTAATATAATTAATGAGTTAAAGTCATTTTCCCTCATGAGTTTATAAACCCAAAGTGCCCATGAGGTTTCAACAATTACCTTAAACTACCTACATGTTATGCATCAACTAGGTCAAAAGCCCAACCACCAAAGCCCACCAAATTACTAGCCAGCGAAATATAGTAATTTTTTGTCAAATTTTTAGAAATGCTATGTTGTTATGTGTACTTTAGACTTAATATTTTTAATAATCATGAGTAATTTTTCAAAAATTCCCGTAGCTCAAATAAACAAAAATATTATAAGAAAAATACAAGTGACGATATACTTTATATATTTTAAACAACCTCCTCTTCATTTTTCTTTTTCACCATTATTTTAAACAACCTACACATGTTGAAAAGTGGTATGTCTAGATTTTGCCTATGTCTGCTTTGCAATATACAATACATCATGCAATTGATTCTGGAGATGTATAGTAATTAATTCTCGGACTTACAATTGTATAAACTCTAGGTCCCACTAATTAAACTACTGAAACGGATTATACTATGACAACTATGAAATCTACCAAAATATACTTGGCGTTTGGCTCGTAATTAACTCATTACAAACTTAATTAATTAAGATAATTCCATGAAATTATCAAGTAGACTTTAAATACGATTTTATGATAATTAATTAATGTGAAATGCTAAATTACAGTTTAACTCAATCACTTACTATGTCCAAAAATATACTAAAAATAACTAGGTTGTTAGAGCTCAGCTCATGTTTCGGTCTCATTTGAGATCCAAACCTTTACATGAATAAACTTAGTTTTTCAACATGAACATAAAGCTTGGCAAAAATCAGACCAAATTTGAACATTTTGGTGCCACTTGGATCATTTAAATTGGATAAACAAAATTTCCAGCCATTAATCTATCTACTATTTGATTTTTGTTTCTCTCTCTATATATATCCAAAATAGGGAATTTAGTACATGTGTGAAAAGGAAATAAGGAGAATATCCAGAACTACCATTTGAAATATAATTGAATAGCAATCATTACAGTACTAAGGCTTGTTAAAGAAATGAATTAAATATCTAAGCGGGCCATGTCAAATTGATAGTTTGCTATCCTGATGGATTGTGTAATTCCACCTTCAACCTGTATTAAAAGGATTAAAAAAATGAAGTTTCCTTTCGAGGCAAAATATAATGATTATATATATAGTCAAGAGAAAAGATATCCAAGTTTTCTTTCCCAAAGCAGCGAGAATTAACAACCAATGTTTGACTAAATATTTTAGCTTATATACGAATGCATCATATTTTTGTTTTTTAATGCAGTTGGCGGGACAAGCTTTGGTATATTAATTCTAGGGACGGTTGGTTTTTTCTAGTACAAGATAATCAGCAAAAGAAAGGAAAGAAAACTTAGAGAGAAATTCTTCAAAAAGAATGGTGGTCTATTGTTACAGCAACAATTGTCAGTTGATGAAAATATGGTTGACAAGGTAAGGTTTTTTACTTCGATTGAGTTGGACAAAGCTTCTAACAACTTCAATCAAAATAGAGTACTAGGTCATGGAGGACAAGGTACTGTTTACAAAGGCATGTTAGTTGATGGAAAAATAGTAGCCATTAAAAAGTCAAAATTAGTTGATGAAAATCAAGTGGAGCAGTTTATTAATGAAGTAGTTGTCCTTTCACAAATCAATCATAGAAATGTGGTTAAACTACTAGGTTGTTGTTTAGAGACAGAAGTTCCTTTGCTAGTTTATGAGTTCATACCAAATGGTACATTGTATGACCTTATTCATAATGAGAACGATGAAGTTCTCATGTCGTGGGACATGCGTTTAAGAATTGCAATAGAGGTATCAGGAGCATTGGCCTATTTGCACTCGTCAACTTTTTTTCCTTATCTATCACAGAGATATCAAATCGAGAAATATACTTTTGGGTGAAAAGCACAAAGAAAAAGTGTCCGACTTTGGAATCTCAAGACATGTTATAATTGAACAGACTCATTTAACCACGATGGTGAAAGGGACTTTTGGTTATCTTGATCCATAGTATTTTCAATCAAACCAATTTACTGAGAAAAGCGATGTTTATAGCTTCGATGTCGTACTTATTGAACTCTTAACTAGACAGAAGCCAATATCTTCTTCAACCCGTAACACAGTAGAAACTGGCTTAAGCTTAGCAACAAGGTTTCTTATATCCATGGAGGAAAATCGTCTCAACATGATTCTTGATACTCAAATTCATGATACAACTAATGACAAACAAGTCACAGCAGTTGCAATACTTGTTCATCGTTGTTTGAGCTTGGACGGAAGGAAAAGGCCCACCATGAAAGAAGTAGCCTTAGAACTTGAGAGTATCATGATGTCTCACCTGCCTTCAATAGTTCAAAAAAATCTTCAAGGAAATAAAGACACCGAAAATGAATTGGTAGTACTCTTTCCAGATGGTATTTCCTCATCAACAACTACAAATGATACAATTGCATCCTCTTCAGATGTCTATCCCTTATTGTCTGACACTTTTTGATATCAAAGTTAGTACAATGTCCTAGTACATGCATTTTAAATTTTCATTTTTCCGTAATAAATTTGAAATTGTTAATAATTCCACTATTGTTAATGTACTTACATTACTTTATAAAGGATAAAATAAAATGTTTTTTATTTTGTTGAAATTGATAACTAATTTGAATAATTGCATGGTTACTTACTTAATTAGTAGTTTTGTGACTGTTGAAATAGGATATTTTATGTCGCAAGAATCAAACTTCTTCTTTGATTAAGTTATTATGTCAATCAAATGATTTTAAAACAAAAAATATTTATTTTTCAAGTGAGAAGGTGCACAAACATTCTCAAATGAACTCAAGTATCTACCTCTAATATAGATCAATTACAAAGTAACAATTTGACTAAAATCATTTGAGAAATGCAAAATTCCATTAATGTAGTTGAAAATAGTATCATATAATATTCAATTGTATAAGTTTTAAGAAGAGCGGAGCTTCATACTAGTTCCAAAATCATTATTTCCAATTCCAATAAAATAGCCTCTCATTAGAAAATAACCAGTGAAAAAATTAGATCATTTATAAGATTCAGTTACATGTTTCAGTTGTGTACATCCAATCTTCCAGAAGATGTATTAGTAGATTATATTTATGACGCCTATGAAGGCCAAAGTTGAGGTGCATTCGGCGTGTTTTAACTTCCCGTTGAATTGGATATGCAATTATTGAGTTTGAATTTTGGACAAACTGAGTGTTATTTTCAATTTTACATGCTTATCACATTGCCTAGAACCCTCTTAAGTTGTGATTGATATGTGAGAATAGATTGAGAATGTAATGGTATCCCAATTTAATTCTGATTCATATGCTTGGTATAAATGAATGAGCTTGGAAATCTCATTCATTTGGTAATCCCAATATTATCTCAAATATGGGAATACTCATTCTTGATAAAACACATGGTAATAACCTATTCCTATATACTTAGGATGAACTTATTACTCAAGTGGTCAAAATATCTTTTAAAAAAAATATTACAGTACACTATACAAATAATATTATTATTAATATAATTAATTATTTGTTAGTATTATTTATTATATTATAGCCATAGTTATTAATATATATTAACTCTATTACATAAGTTAATTAATTCCTAATTTTTATCTCACACCACTCTATTACATAATTATAAGTTAATTAATTCCTAATTTTTATCTCACACCATGGGATAAGTATATCTTGCATCATGACATAAGTACGCAATTATTATTGTATCGGCCACAAGCAGTTAACTCACTACCCTTCGTGCAGGTTAGTATATTGGAACCCTCGCCTTCACTACTATTTTGACTGATATGTGGTATGCGGGTGTCAGGTCTAGGTCCATATAGAGAGAGCTTCTTGCTCTAGTTCAGGTTATGGTTCGAGTGGAGAAGTAGAGAGGTTGCTTGCAATACAAACCTAACTAAGTTGCGCGTGTGTTTTTGTGTATGTGGTTTGTATAATACATGTGTGGTGGCATTGGCAACGTGATGTATATATAGTGGTTGTATGGTATAGTAGTAGGGACGTATGGGTTGGGGGTGTACTACAAGGTGTTATGGGGTAGGGGGTAAGAAATGATTGTGGCGAGTTTGAGGGTGATGGTGGCAGGTTGAGGGGTAGTTGTGGGTGGTGATGGTAGCTGCTTGTGAAGGTTAGGGGTGAGGCTGCCAGGGGTAGTGGGGCTATTGGTGGGGGTGGGGTGGAGCCACATGGCATGTAATTATTGGTTAGGTAATTATTTTTTGATAATATTAAGATGGCATATTTGTCATTTTAATATTTTTATAAAATTAATGGATGTTAGCTATTTGGGGGGCATATGAATCCTTTCTAATGACCTTAGGTAGTTAATGTGATGGCTCAACAATCATTGGAGAATACCATCCACCTTAGGCTATCCTCAGGGGAGTAAAATGCAATTTACCTTTTTCTTTATTCCCTTCTTTCTATTAAAAATTTGGACGCAAGAACTAACACAACGTTTGAATTGAGAGAAATAAGAAAAGAATTGGAAAACCACGGATTAGATGATAAATTATTTTAAAAATAAAAAAATCAACACAAGAGATGATCCAAATTATCTGTTGGGATCTTTTCCTTTTCTTTCTTTTAAATCCAAACTAAAAGATTAATCCTTTCATTGGTTTTCCTTTTTATCCAAACACACGAAACATGAATTTTCTTCTACTTTCATGGATTTTTCCTATCATTTTCTTTTCTTTCATTTTCCTCCATAATTCAAAAGTACTGACTATTTGTCTTCGCGTTGTGGAATTTCTCTCCTTAATGCGTACCAAAAAAAGATTCAAAATCGCTAACTATTTGTGTCCGCTTTGTGGAATCTCTCAAGGAGAAAAAAGACCTCGTTTTTGTCCCATTTAACAGAAATTGACAAGACAACAAAATTATTGCAAGTTCTACCCATTTCGCTTCATGTAAATTTGCCAAGCGGTGGGAAGCTATCACCCAGTGACTACGCTACGATTCTTTTCTTTTTTTTTTTTTTGGACTACGCTACAATCCTGAACCATAGAAATCACACAGTTCCGTAAAGCAAGAAACAATGATGCTATCAGACGGGAAAATTTAACAAATAGTCCCTATTGTTACCTAATTGTTTCAATTTAGTTCTTATTATTTCATTTGTCTCAATTTAGTTCTTATTGTTTGTAAAAAAATCTCAATTTCATCCCTACAGTCAAAAAATAGGTTAAATCTAACAGAAAGTTGGTCACGTGCACCACATGTGACCACGGTTGGGGGGGCAATTTTAGAATAAAATTAACAATAATAGATCAATTTGGTTCCTATTGTTTTAAAAGAGTTTCAAATAAGTTCTCAATATTTTAAAAGAGTTTCAAATAAGTCTTCAATATTTTAAAATAGTTTCAAATAAATCTTCAATGTTTTGAAAACGTTCCTATTAAGTCCTTAATGTTTCAAGTCATTTACTCATTGATATAGCATATTAATTTGCTGCTATTGTCACAAAAATAATTTTCTGTGAAGACCTTGTCATTATTATTATTATTTTTTTAATTATAGGTGTTATTGCGTAGGTTGCAGACGCAAACAGATTCTTCGTCATCAGTTGCGATGCCATTGGTTATATAGGTGCAGCAAATTGGACCAGCTACACTGGATGCGGGTCGACCTGTTCCGAAGTAGATGACGTGATTAACGGATCTTGTTCTGGCATTGGGTGTTGTCAAGTATCTATACCAAAGCTTCAAAGGTCTTATGAAATCTCCCTTTCTAGTTTCAACAATCACACCAAAGTCTACTCGTTCAATCCTTGCAGCTATGCCTTTCTTGGTGAGCAAAACCGTTACAAATTCGGCGGAGCAAAAGATCTCTATGATACCTTGTTTCAGAATAGAACCAAGGCTAGTGTTTCTACAGTTCTAGACTGGGTGATTGGGAATTTGAGTTGCGAGGAAGCCCAAAAGTCAGATGGTTATGCTTGCAGAGCACACACTTCTTGTGTTGATTCAAATACCAGCTTAGGAGGGTATCGTTGCCGATGCAATGAAGGCTTCAAGGGCAATCCTTATCTTGATCCGGGCTGCCAAGGTTGGTCGTGTCTGTTAAACATTTAAACCACTTTGCTTGTTTTCTCAACAACTAACTCTTATGCACTTTCGCTTCTTTTGCCAGATATTGATGAATGTGCAGATCACCCAAAGAATCCATGTGTAATGATCTGCACAAACCATCTTGGAGGTTATAATTGTTCTTGTCCAGATGGATATAATGGTGACGGGAAAAAGAATGGTCAAGGATGCATTCGTGAAATCTCAGAGTCTCCGGTGTTCAAGGTCTTTATAGGTAATATAATTAATGGGTTAAAGTCATTTTCCCCCATGAGTTTATAACATAAACCCAAAATACTCCATGAAGTTTCAACAATACCCATATTCCCCAATGAAGTGTAACAGCGTTAAAGATTTATTAACGGTCAAATATATGACCTTTTGCAATGACTTCTTTACCCCTGTTTGCCATGTATAATTACATTTTGCCCACACCCCTCAATTTCGTGAAGTTTCTCTTCTATGTTCTGCCACCATCCTCACTATCATTACTCTTTTTACCCCCACCTTCCATCACCACCACCACCACCTCTACACCTGATTGGTTATTTTTTTTATTTGGCGCCATCGCATCAAAACCAATTTTTTTTGCAATTACTTGTTGCTTCATCATTGCTCCCATTGTGTCCCGAAAGCAAATAGGACTTCGAAGAGAGGGTTTGGCTGCCTAGTGGAATTCGTCGGGTACCATTTTGTTGTGATACAAATTGGGTTTTCTTTCTTTATCTCAATGTTTGTATGCACATATATAATTTACATGTACATATATGTAGGTACACTGCACCTATGTGCATTTATGTGAAGATTTGTATCTTCGTTTGGCGACTCAAATGGGTTTTGATGCATTGATGTCAATTTTTGCAACATTCATAATTACTTTATGTGATTGTCCTTGTAGTGTGTTGTTGTTTTAACAATGGTTTTTATTGGGTTTTCATGGTTCATCAGCAGGAAAAGCTTGCTAACATGTGCTTTACGTAGTATGAATATGGCATTTTGCTTGTAGTTGTTGTGAAATAGTGTGAAAATCAATCAGTTTGTGTGGTGTAATTTGTAAGTGAAGATGTTGTCTTATGCTAAGTAGGTGCTTGCTTGTGTTAAGTCGTCTTACTTGAACTTATAAAAAAAACAAAACAAAACAAAACAAAAAGTCGTCTTACGAATGCCATCAATCAAGTCAAGGTTTCATTCCCAGCAATGGAGGTGGAAGGAGTGGGAGATGGTGGCGGGACAAAGAGGGGTGTAGGCAAAATAGTATTTGTACATGATGCACATGGGTAAAGTAGTAATTATAAGAGGTCAAATATTTTACTGTTAATAAATTTTAACTCTGTTAAACCTCATGGGGGAATTTGGGTATTGTTAAAACCTCATGGGGCACTTTGGGTTTATGCAATAAACTCATGGGGAAAATGACTTTAACCCGTCAAAAAATATACTAAAAATAACTTAGGTTGTTAGAACCTCAGCTCATGTTTAGTGTCACGACAAAATTAAATTTAAAAATAAAAAAAATGTACTACATTATCTAAAAACTATGAAGGTGTATTTTTAGAACAAAAGAAACAAATAGAAAAAACAACTTCTAGCTGATGCAAAATTAGTTTTACAAAAGTCTTTTAAGAAAGTTTTAATTTGGAGTTTCTTATTTTTTAACTCTTTTTAAGTTTGGCTTTTGTCTAAAAGTTTTTTTTAGAAAATGGACCAAAAAATTAGTTTTAACTTCTAAATTCATTGAAACTTCATTTAAATGTCTAAAAAATTGGCCAAAGAGACCCTTAAATGGGGCATGTCAAATTGATAGTGTTCTTCTGAGAAGCAATATAGGAACTATATACAAGAGAGGAGAGAGATCCGATCGAGTCAAAATAAGGTTTTACCAAGTATTTTACTTCAGATATATATGCATCACATTTTGGTTATTCATGCAGTTGGTGGGACAAGCTTTGGCGTAGTATTTCTTGGGACAGTTGTTTTTTGGTTGTACAAGATAATCAGCAAAAGAAGGGGAAGAAAATTGAGGAAGAAATACTTCGAAAGAAATGGTGGTCTATTGTTAGAACAACAACTATCAGTTGACGAAAATATGGTTGACAAGGTAAGATTTTTTACTTGGAGTGAGTTGGACAAAGCAACTGACAACTTCAATCAAAATAGAGTTCTAGGCCATGGAGGACAAGGTACAGTTTACAAAGGCATGTTAGTTGATAGGAAAATAGTAGCCATTAAAAGTCAACATTAGCTAATGAAAACCAGTTGGAGCAATTTATCAATGAAGTAGTTGTTCTTTCACAGATCAATCACAGAAATATGGTTAAACTACTAGGTTGTTGTTTAGAGACAAAAGTTCATTTGCTAATTTATGAGTTCATATCAAATGGAACCCTGTACGACCTTATGCATAACGAGAATGATGAAGTTCTCATGTTTTGGGACTTGCGTTTCAAAATTGCAATAGAGGTATCAGGAGCATTAGCCTATTTGCACTCGGCAGCTCCTGTTCCTATTTATCACAGAGATATCAAATCGAGTAATATCCTTTTGGATGAAAAGTACAAAGCAAAAGTGTCAGACTTCGGAATTTCAAAGCATGTTACAGTTGAGCAAACTCATTTAACCACGATGGTGAAAGGGACTTTTGGTTATCTAGATCCAGAGTATTTTCAATCGAGCCAATTTACTGAAAAAAGTGATGTTTATAGCTTCGGAATCGTACCAGTTGAACTCTTAACTAGACGAAAGCCAATATCATCAACTCAAAGCAACGTAGAAGGTTGCTTAAGCATGGCAACAAGGTTTCTTATATCCATGGAAGAGAATCGACTCAAGATGATTCTTGATACTCAAATTCTAGATACAGATAATGACAAACAAGTCTCAGCAATTGCAATACTTGCTCAACGTTGCTTGAGTTTGGATGGAAAGAAAAGGCCCACCACGAAAGAAGTAGCCATGGAACTTGAGAGTATCAAGATGTCTCACTTGCCTTCAACAGTTCACAAAGATATTCAAAAGAAAAGAGACAATGAAATAGAATTGGTACTATTTCCAAATGGTATTTCTCGATCGACAACTGCAAATTATGATACAATTGCATCCTCTTTAGATGTCTGCCCCTTATTGTTTAACACTTTTTGATATCAAAAGTAGTACAATGTTCTAGTACAAGCATTTAAAAAAATTTCATTGTTTCAGACTAAATTTGAAAGTTTAAGGTTAAAATTTGAGTGTATTGTTCATGCACTTGTCTTACTTTACAAACAATGAAAATAAAATGTTTTTTGGTAGCGACTGATGACCAATTTGAACAATGGCGGGATAAGTTTCATTTTTTTTCTTTTTTGGTCTAAAGGATTAGTTACTTCGTTAGTAAAGTTGACCTTTCAGTATTAGAATCAATTGTTCTTTTTTTCAATAAATAAATAACATATACTTTCAAGTGAAAAGGTACGCAAACGTTCAGCAATCTATGTCCAATATAGATTACGTAGTAACATTTTGGCTAAAAATTATTCGAGAAATGCAAAAATTCATCAATGTAGTTGAAAATAGTATTATATATTATCTATTGTTTAAGTTTCAAGAAAGTTGAGCTTCATAAAAGTGCCGAAAGTGTGATTTCCAATTCTAATAAAACCAACCTCTCCTACGAGGTTGCGAGTTTAACACATCTTACTGATCTCGAGTTTCGCCCTTAATTGACTTGGTGTATATGTGAGGGCGCACAGTTAAACTCAAGGGTTTACCAATTAGTAATCGGGTTCCACCAACTAATTTCCCACTTCATTCAAATAAACCTCTCATTATAATGGGAACCCTTGAAAAATATTATATCCCTTGTGAAATCCATTTACGTTTTTCAGCTATGTTTACATCCAATCTTCCAAATGATGTGTTAGAAGATTACATACAATGGTGCCTATGAAGGCCAAAATTGAGGTGCATTCAACGTGTTCAAAACTTCCTGCTGAAAAAATTGATATGCATTTATCGATTTCGATTCTTGGACAAATTGAGTGTTGATTTTCACTTTTACATGACCAATTTAAGCAACTTTAGACCATTGCGAGGGAAGCACCTTATAGTAACGTTTTTTGGCCTCATTTTCAATTTTTTTCTTCTTCTCCTAGCCTTAAAAGTTGTTGTTACTCCCACTGATCGCGTCATTTTGCGCTAAAAAATAGTGAGGTTAAATGATTGAAATAGTGCTTACCTCGAATTACCTCTAGCTGTGGCAAGTAGAGGGTCGATCCACAGAGATTGGGTTATCAAATTAATTTAAGTCCTTAATTTAGAATTGTTTGACTATTTCCCATCACGGATAAGTTTGATTAAGTCCAAAAGTCCAAAAGTCCAAAAGTACGGAAGTACGGAAAATTAAGTCTAAGAAATGTTCACAAAATGTCCAAAGATAAAGTAGTAACAAGATCCAAAAGTGAATTAAACAAAGGTATTAAACTGAAGAATCACAACACTCAACAATGAAAATCCAAAGGGTTAATGATTCAGGGTGGTTATAGCTCGGTATACGCAAGTACAAAGTTATTGATTCATATTTAAAGTTAAGTATTTCAGAAATAGGGCTACAAGCTCCCACTACTGAAATGAGCTTTTAATTACGTAAATGATAAGATTAATTAATTAATAAGACTGGATGTATTAGTACAACCTAACGATATCCAATCTCTCAATTAATCTTTCGCTTATGTAACCTGGAGGTGTCAGTACTATCAGACTAGAATCCATCCGAGGTAGTCTCGTATTGTCACTAGTTTACAAAACTGGGCTTATATGTACTTTCAATTAAAAATAACATAACTACAAGTATACGTATAATTAATCAAAGAATACTTGGAAATAAAAATACAAGACTTTAATAAATCTGAATCAAAACATATGTACAAGAATAACCTCACACATACCACCCCAAATCTTGGGTCTAGTATGTCATAATAAACTTTAAAGTACACAAATTCATAACGAAAACCAAAATAAAAAAATACTTATCGTGTTTGAATGGATTTCGGTAGACCGGTATGACTTTGATATGCTGATAGCTCACTAGACCCTTCCCTCTGGATTATAACTTTGCACACAACTAAATATAATAACTAAAACACTCACAACTCACTTCACAAACACAAGAATAGCAGAAATTATGCTAGGAGAGAAAATTGTACGATTTTGTTGCTGAAAATCGCGACTTTTATAGGCAAAAATTCAGGAGGGCGCTCGAGCGCCAGTCAGGCGCGCTTGAATGCCCTTCTGCACTTTTGATTTTTATATTTTTTTTGTCATTTTCGGTCTGCATTCTGCCGCTCAATTGTCGGTCTTTTTCAAAAAGTGGCACTCGAGCTCAGAAAAGGGGCGCTCAAGCTCTACTTTGACTGTGGTAGTTGAACTTTGACTCCAAACATTGACTTTGACCGACTCGGTTGACTTTAACCGTTGACCAAAAAGTTGACCAGGTCTATTCCAAGGTTTTTCAGCATCCTGAATCCGTTTCCGCACTTGGTTTGGCCAAATTCAATCTCGAATTTCTCGTTTTGAAGTTATTCTACCATTCTTCACTAATGCCGTGCTGAATTTCTTGTTCAAATGTTGATTTTTGTGGCCCTTTTTGCTCTTTCTTCTTTAAAACCTATATTGCACTAAAATTATGTAAAATATACAATTAAGCTTGAAATAATAATGCAATATACATGATTCAATGGGTTAAAGTTACTAAAAATATGGATTTATCACCCACCAATCATCTTAACTATGTAAATTGAAAAGGCTAGCTCAGGAAAAACAAAAGAAATAAAAAAAGGCATAGCGTGGCATTCAAAGAGAGTTCTCATTTTGCCAATTGCATTCCCCATGTTAAGCTACTATAGAGGATTGTATTTTTATATATAGATATAGATTAGGTCTTTATTTTAAGATGTCTTAGCATTGATGTTAAATGAATAGTAAGATTATATTAACGAATATTAATCGTAATTGGAAGATAGTAAGATTATATATATATATATATATATATATATATATATATATATATAGAGAGAGAGAGAGAGAGAGGGGTTTAAATATCTTCATTAGTCCCTTAACTTGATAAAAAAATAAAAATAAAAACAATTTGGCCGATTAATTTCAGAAGCGTGCCTTTTGGTCCTTTAAAACTTTAAAATATGATATTATTCATGTTTTCATCAATTCTTGCCATTCATTGCATGTGTCATACCAAACTGGAAGGACTACTTGTTGAAAATTATCAAAAGATTGGCTAAGAACTAATATGTCCCACTTTAGTTGGGTTAAAGGCGAAAATTCTTATTTCTGAAGTTAGGAGACTAACTATTATTTTAATCAAAGCTAAGGGATGAATAAAAAGAATTAACCAAAAAAATCATGATTGGAAGATCCGAAAATTCATGATTTGTGATGATCCAAAACAAAAGAAAACTATAATGACCAGGTAAAACCAAATAAACCCTTATCCCACTGGATAGATTTAGTTATCTCAATCCGACAATTCCACTCATTCTTATCATAAGATGTCTTCTATGTTAGTTCCATATTCATAAAATCTAGTTTGAGGGTCTCCTCAAGTTATTTTTAGGTTTTCATCTATCCCTTTACAGTTTGTTTGGATTGAGGGGGAGAAATTTAATAAAGGAGAGGAAGGGAGGGAATCATAAAGTACAAGAGTGAAGGGGATTAAATCATGTTTGGATTGTATAATTTTATAAAAGAGAGTATTATAAAAGAGTATGAGTGTCTTTTGTTTAAATTAGAAAGAAAATAAAAGGGGAGAGATAAATTTTATGTGTATAATGACTTTTATGCCCTTCTCTTATTTTATTTTGAATGTTTATATAATTGGTATGGTTGTAATTAACATAAAAGCAAATGGAAAAATTGTCCTCATGGGAATTAATATTTTTCCCTCCCTCCATTTTACCCCAAATTGGAGTGATCATATTTTGGGAGTATGGAGGGATTAAGCTCATTTCTTCTATACCTCAATCACTCAATCCCTCCCAAACCAAACAAGGGAAGGAGTGAACCCCTCCCCTTCCTACCCATCCCCTTCCCCCCATTTCCCCCAATCCAAACACAGTGTCATAGTGTATAACCTCCATAACTATGTCATTTCAAACAAGTACATTTGCAAGTCATCTCCTTATAAGTCCGAGCTATATCAAATGGTTATCTCTCATTTATCTTTAATCGGGACAACCCTTATTTTTCTCATATCATCTAATTTCTAATCTTGTTCTTCCTAGTTTTTCATACATTCATCTTCAACAATATCCTAATCTTAGCCTACTAACATCTTATAAACATATTGAAACTTCATGAACCTACACCTCGAACCATGCAACAGTGTTGGTCTAGTGATAATATTATAATAATTTTCTTTTAATTTACGTGATATTTTTCAATCATGCAAAATTTCTAATACACTTTTTCACTTTGTTTATCCTGCCAATACTAACATTAACTTTTTTATTTATTTATTTATTTTTATCTTATTGGACCAATTTTTCATTTCATGTATCCTTTTCGATTCCGATCTACTTCTAAGCAATTCATTGACCTATTTTTACTAAACTTACATCCTATATGCTCTTTATTTGATCTACTTTGTTAAAAGCACTTTGCTTCCAAAGCTTCTTCCACTAACTTAACATTCACACCTTCTATGGACTCAGTTACCAAAACAATTTAATCTATGGATAGCATGTACTAGGGAATTTCATGCTAGATGTAATAAAAAAATGGCCAAAATAATAAATAAATAAATATAATATAGTTGACAACCAAAAAAAAAAACGAAATTGCAAATGTCCCAAACGCCCCTAACGTCATCTATCAAATGAAGAAAAACTATTTTATTAGTCCAAATTGACATCCGTTGGCAAAAGAACAAGTGAGAGTCCCACATTTGTAAAGGTCAGCACATTAATTGAATAGTAAGCGCAAATAAATAACCAAGTCTCCGTGAAGACATTCCTCTAATACAAAGAGAATCAAACGCTTTAATGAAAGAGCAAAACATGCTTCCATTCATCAATTAACCGAACGAACAACCAAACCCCATTTGCAAACAAAGCCTCACCATCAAATTATCCACCCATGTCTACTTGCAAATTCCCAGAAGACATTCTGAGAGAGATACTTTCGCGACTCCCTGCAGAAACCCTCATCATTTTCAAGTCCGTCTGCAAGGCTTGGCTATCCCTTCTATCAGATCCGCACTTCATTACCCTCCACCACAACCGAACCGCAGCTGACCCAAAATCCCATTCAATTATCGTCAGATCTCATTCTATGATACCCAAAAAGCCACCAACATCGCACCCTTCCAACATCACCTTGTGGGCAATCTCGTTGGGGTCTGCAATGGGTTGGTTTGCTTCCGAAGTTTCGGAGGGAAGGACATGTTCTTGTGGAATCCATCTATTAGAAAGTGCAAAAAAATCCAACTTCCTGTTAGTAATACAATGCTTAAGGGGAGGGTTTCGTTTTCGTTTGGTTTCGGATTAGATGCAAATGGGTATGATTTTGTGTGTTTGAGGCTTGTGTGCGCGAGGTGGGGGCAGGAATTGGCTGCTGAAGTTGGGATATATTCGACATTGGTGGATTCTTGGAAGACATTAGAGGGGGATTTTCGGTTTAATGTGATTGACTATACTAATTGCATGATTGTGAAGGGTGTCCCTTATTGGACCGCGATTGTGAAAAAAGAGGATGGCGATGAGGCTGATGATAACAATGAGCGATTTCGTAACGTTTTGTTAGCATTTGATGCCAGAAACGAGTCGTTTAAGCAGTTGGAGTTTCCTGAATTTGGTTCAGCCGGTGGGCTTCGTACTTGCTTTGTAGAATAGGATGGTTCTCTTGGTTTGCTTGTGCGTTCCTCGTGTGAGGCATTGGGCCAATGTGTTGATGTTTGGGTGTTGGATGACGAAGAGTGTTCTTGGAGTAAGAAATTTACTGTTGGACCAATCTTGACGGAAATGGCAGGGCTCGTTGGGTGTTTGAGAAATAAAGACATTTTGGGAATAGATAGTGATGGAAGTTTGTTTGTGTTTGATTCTACAAGTAAAGAAATTAAGCGTGTTTACAGAGATGTTGGGAATTATTGGTATACTGACATTCGTATCTACATAGAGAGCTTGGCTTGCATTAGTGGAATGAAAGGAGTTGGGAAAGAAGATCAAAGAGATTCAGCAGAAGCTCAATAGGCAGGTACTTGCCTTTCGCTTCCATCTTATGTATTACCAGAATGAATATAAGATTTGATTGGCTGTTTTTCTTGTACAGACTGATCGTATTTTAAAGCTGTGATTATGTTAACTTGGTGGACTGAAAACACTTAGCGAACACTAGCTCAGTACTAAAATATGAATGAAAATGAGGAAAAGTTTGCTTCAGTTTTTCGAAAAATTATTTGCCGCTCCCCTGTGTTTTGCTCGAAATACTCATTCACCTCCTGTATTTTTAAAATAGGCTCATTACCCCCCTGTGTTTTTTCGATTAAGCTAACGCACCCAAAATCTCTTATTTCATTAGCAAACGTTACCAAATTAGTTAATTGATCGTTATACCCTTATATAAAGTTAAAATCGAAAAAACACAGGGGGGTAATGAGCATATTTTAAAAACACATGGGGTGAATGAGTATTTCAGGAAAAATACAGGGGGGCGGCAAGCAATTTATTAAAAGGGTATTTTTGTCCAACAACGAATTTATTTAAACCAAAAGCATAAAAAAATCGCATTTTAAGCGCGTGTGTTGCAATTGCCGTTAAATTAGACGGTTTTTCTAACGGAGGGGGCGGTCAGCTACATTCCGAAAATCACAAGGGGGTAATGAGCCTATTTTAAAAACACAAGGGGTGAATGAGTATTTCGAGCAAAACACAGGGGGGCGGCAAGCAATTTACTCCTTTTAATACAGAGGTAATGTCAATACGGACTAAACCAAAGCTCTATAGTGAGATAGATGTATTGCACATTTTAGTAGACTAAAATAGTAGGGAGCATGTGTTGCTCTGAAACTTTAAGAGAAGTTTTACACATGAACTTCGTGTTTTCGACCATAAAGAAAGAAAAAGATAAAGAAAACTTTGAGTTAGCATCATATCTTCCATAGTGCATGAATAAGTTCCAATGTGTATTACAAATCAATCAAAAGTTAGGTAATATTTGTGATAGTAGGACATAAATTTGAACTTGAAACCTTTGACGACAATAAGTCATTGTTCGACCACTTTATTCTACTCTTAAAAGCCAATGTCCTCATAGTTCCCGTTATAGATTTGGATATATTTCTCACTCTAATTCTAAGCAGATTCTTCTTTGTATCAGTTGCTAAAATGTTTCCATCTTTCGAACACCCAACTAACCTTTCAATCTCCATCAACATGGGCCTATGAATTTGGATTTGGGGGCGGGGGGAGGAAAAAAAAAAAAACTAACCTTTCAATCTCCATCAACATCTGTTCAACTGTGAATTTCTTGCTCCAACAACACTCTTGTATCATACAACACCCAAACATCAGCACATTGACTCAATTCCTCACCTAAAGTACTTACGAGTTCCACTCTTTTGAGCAAAAACCGAAGGCGGTATTGGGGTTACAATTTTTGAACTGGGTCTATGAATTTGGACACCTGTCCCCTCTTCTACAATGACTAAGGCCTAGCCCATTAGTCGTTGTTTCTGGTTGGCCTCCATGTGCTAGCCTTTCGTTAAGTTGTTTTTTTTTTCTTTTTTTTTTGTGTCAAATGTTAAGTTATTTTCGACTTTATCTATTCGTTGTAATTTCTTGTTTCTTCTGGTCTGGTTGGGTTGGGCTGATTTATTTTTATAAATGCCACTAGTAGTCTTATATATTTGTAGATTTTGACACTTTGGTCCCAAATCTTTCAGTCATTAATATATTTTACGTGTGACGTTGTTGGTCAACTTGGCTTAAACTATCAAATTTTTAACACTTTTAATATGTGACCCGCACGTGTGTTAGATGATACTTAGCTTTTAGAGGCATTTTTTACAATTCAAGTGTGTATACACACGTGCAAGTCATGTGTTAATAGCGTTAAAAAATTGACAGTATAAGTCGGTTGGACGAACGACGTCATACTTAAAATGCATTAAGGACTAAAAAGATCATTTTTAAAGATTCGGGACCAAATTGTCAAAATTCTCAAACATATGGGACCGCCAGTGTCATTTATTCTTTCTATTATTAGTAATTTCTCACCAAAAAAAAAATTTAAAGGAAAAATTAAAATATTCAAATCGGGAAAAGGACATCCAAGTCCTTGTCTTTTCTCCCTTGTCTCAAATAGGTCCCTGAGTATTTTAGAATGGTTTCTCAGGTCCTCGAACCTTAAAACCATGAGTTGATATCAACGGTAAAAGGACAAAATAGACTTTTAATATTTCTCTCTCTTCTCCCTACTCTTTCTCACTTTCTCGATCTCATACACTCTCTTCCCCATGATCTCTCACTCTGCAATTCATATACATATCTCACTCCACAAATCACACGCGCATTGACATAGCTCTTCGCCAAGGTTGTGTTCTGGCTGCATCATTGAACTCCCCAAAATGTTTCCTAGTTTCCTTGTAATGATTACATATTAACTAAAACAATGTTGAACATTTGTTTCTTGAGTAAATGGCACGAGACCCCCCTGTGGTTTTACGTATGTGCATATTTGTCTCCTGTGTTTTTTAATGTGCATGTTTTCCCTTATAGTTTAATAAAATAGTGCGTAATATCACTTCTGTTAAAAAATCCGTCCAACTTAACGGCAATTGTGCCACATGCACGTGATGTGCAAATTTGTGAGTAATTTATTTCAAAATATTATTTTACTGGATCAAAATGTCCTTATTTGATATAATAGTATTTTCTTTCTTTTATTCTCACCATCAGCTTTAAAAAATTAACAATTAAAAATAAGAAAAAATGCAACCATCATCCCTAACCCCTCACACCCTGGGTAACCCCACCCCCCACACCCACCCCATCAGCACAAACCCCCCACCCTCAACCCCATCAGCACAAACCCCCCACCCCCAACCCCATCAGCAGCCCCCACTATCACCTTCACCCTCGTCAGCACCACCTCCACCTCTACTCGTCGTCGCCACCCCTGAATCCCACCACCCTCAACCCTATATCAGAAACCCTAACTCTCAACCCCAAAATTGTGCGTGTTACGCTATGTGTGTATGTGTGTGTTTTGATCTATGTGTGTGTTTTTTATCTGTGTGTGTGAGTTTTGATTTGGTGGTGGTAGTGGCGGCATGGTGGAGGTATTTTATGATAACAGGTGGTGGTGATGTTTGTGGGGTGGGGGGCAGGGTGGTGGTATTGGTGATGATAACGGTGGTGTTGGTAGAGGTGGTAGTGCTAGGGTGGGACAGACTTTTTTTGTTGTTGCAAATATGTTTTTTTTTTTGAAAATCTATTTTTTTATGCAAATCTATTTTTTTCTGATTATTATTATTATTTGTTAATTTTTAAAAGGCATAACTTATCTTATTTTCACTTCTTTTATTTACTTTTATAAAAGGGTATAATTGTCAAATATACTATCGTTGTTAAGAAACTAACGCTTGATAGACGGATGGGGACGCGTGCACACTTTTTAAAATCATTCCATGTCGTTTACCCTTGTTTCTTCTATTCTTACTTCTTCACGATTCTTCCCAAGTAATTCTCAACGAGTTTCTTCCGACTTCTTCCATTCTTCTTCTTGATCGATTCTTCCCAATTCGGCAATTCCTAAATCCAATTCTCGCATAATAACATATACACCAACATAGTTATGAAAAGCTTGGTAATATATCACAAAAACACTGAAAGCTTCATTTTGTTAGGTTAGTTATATTTTATTAACTTCTTTTTGGTTTGTCTTTTGTTTGTTAGTTTGCATTTATATTAGATAATTATTTGTTAAATGCTTGATTTTGTTATGAATATATTTTTAGTTTTAAGTCTGATAATTCATTATTGATTTTAATTTAGTTGTTATAATTGTTTATTCCTTTTATACAAAAAAATTAAGTGTTCTTTTTTAATTATTTTATTTTTTAGAAATTACTTTCAGTTCAAAAGAGTAAGTCTAAATCGTAACACACAAGGCTTCATTTTGTTCGATAAGTTTTTTTTTTATTAACTTCTTTCTCATGTATCTTTTATTTGTTAGTTTGTAATTATTTGTTAAATACTTGATTTTGATTTGAGTATGATATGTGTTTGTTAATTTTTTTTATAGTATATATCAGATTTGTTTTATTTGTTGAATCAAATCAATTTATAATGTTAAAAGTTTTAAGATTAGTCAAATGTAAATATATAATATTCTTAATTAGTTTTTTATTATTTAATTTTATTATAACTAATTATATTGAAACAATATTTTTTGAGTCATTTTTTACTGGTCCAGAAAATACCGTACAAGAAAAAAATATTGAATAAGAGAAAACACTTAACAAAAATAATAATAAAAAAATCTCGAATTCTTTAATTTTCAAATTCTGGCTCCGCCCCCTTGTAAGATGACCAGCGAATCGGGTCTCAGATTTCATTGCAAAACAAGCTAGGGTCTCGTCTCTATCTTCTACTTGCATGGGTCTGTAACTCTTTCTCTACATTTCAGCCGCTATTAGCAGGTGACTTCGACGCTAGCGGAGTTAAATAGCTTTTGTCACTTTTGTAACTCACTTTTGCGTTAATGAAGTTATGACATTGGCCAAAAAAAAAAAAATTTCACACACACACACACACAGAGATCGCACCCAACACAACCGACTCAAATTGTACCATAGCCCACACCCACACAGATCGCACCGCAACACACACCCATGCACGCATATTGTTGGGGTCATTTTTTATTTTTTATTTTTATTTTTGTGTTAGATAACAATTTGTATGAAGATGCATAAGTATTTGCTATGGTTCTGCCTTCATAAAAAGATGCATATTGTTGGGATCAATTTTTTATTTTTTATTTTTTATTTTTAGTTTTAGCTAACAATTTGTATTAAGATGCACAAGTATTTGCTATGGTTCTGCCTTCATCAAAAGATGCATATTGTTGGGGTCAATTTTTTATTTTTTATTTTTAGTTTTAGGCATGCATAAGTATATGCTATGATCTGTTAGCTAACAGATCATTTTCTGCTTTTTTTTTGTACGAAGATGCATACGTATGGGTATATTGTTCATAAAAATTGTTATCTAACATATCTGCTAGCTATCACCGGAAAAAAAAAAAATTATCTAACAGAGGGGCAACTCAGTCCTTTCAAACCAAAAATAACTTTTCCATCCATATTTGCTCACGGTGTTAAGTATTGAGGACCTGAGAAGTCATTTTAAAGTATTCAGGGACTTATGTGAGACAAGAGGGAAAAGGCAGGGATTTGAATGTCTTTTTCTCTATTTGAATCATTCCAATAGGCAATTGCTGGGAGGGACACAAGTTGGTAGATATCTAATTCGTGTAATTTCTCATGATCGTTGTCCTCCAAATAAATTAAAAGGTTGCAGATAAGATAGTTTTTTTTCTTTATACTGACTCTATTAAATAGAAATATTCTTGTACCATGCATCTTGGGGCTTACACATGAGGAATTAGTTTGTTGTTTTTACATGTAGAATTAGTATTTTGTTGTTACAAATGGAAACATCTGAGAATGCTCGAAACCTTTTTGAATAAGTAACATGAGGACTTTTAAAGATAATTAAGATCTTTAGGAGCTAATTTGAGATCAAAGGGGAAATTGAATCATGGAAGATGAAAGCCTTGACGAGTATGAAACTTCATATTAAACTATTAAAAAAAAAAAAAGGACAAACTTCATATTGAACTTCAGCTTGAATGACACAATGTTGATCCAAGAAAAATAAAATATATTGCATAATGAAAAGAGTACATTATCCTACACTAGTGGGTAGAAAATGACAACGTTGACTTTCAAAATGGCAAAAGGCCCTTCCCATTTTTGTACTAGTACAAAGATCATTTTAGTCACACACAACACAACATTAAATAGCCTCCGACTTCAACCCCTCAATCAGTGAAGAATTTCTAAGCATGGGATATTATATATTTTTTGAATGATGTGAGAAATTAACTAGTAGAACTTTACCATCAATTGGTAAACTTTAGGATTTAACAGTGGCTTCTACATATACACCAATTCAATTAAAGAATAAACTTCAGAATAATAAAGAATGTTAAACTTGCGATCTCATAAAAATAATTTACTCCTATTACTGTTAAATCATAATCCGAATATTTTATATTTGGGTCTACGGTCTACCAACTTGTACATAAATACCTCATTAATTCCAACTACCAACTAACCATTATGTCGCAAAATCCAAGTCTTTTCCGGTAGCCTTGACCTAGAGATGTCAGTTGCATTGCCTAAAAAGGAAAGGAAAATCATTCTATCTATCAACAGCAAATTTGCCTGTTGATGACAAGACAACCAATGCACAAGATGCTTACGTGTGACAAATGAGCAAAAGATTTTCAGTTATAATGAGGACATGATAGTATGCAGAATACTAATATGTACTCGTAATCTTCTAATATTGTAAATATAAAATAATATTGAATAAAAATAAAATAGTATGTAAAATGACCAATTTGACACACGCAACCACTTGGCACCGTGGAAAGTTTAAGTAGCTGCTAAAGAAAATACAACATGATCTTTTTTTGTCAAATGAAATACAAGCGGTCAAGTCGAAGTTCCGAAAATATGGAGTTGTCAACCTTAGAGCAAGTTTAATGGAGACTTTAAATTTAGAAATTTTTTAAATTTAAGTATTTCAAGCTTATTTAAAGTCTCCAAACTTAAAAAATAACACTATTTATGATAAAAGTACGTGGAGTTTACCACTTTTAACTTAAAAGATGCTAAAATAGAACCCCAATCTAAATTTTGGGCTCTAAATTTGTTGAGCAAAATAGGGCTCAGGGCTCTATTTTAATATCTTTTAAGTCAAAAATAGTGAATCTCATATACTTTTGTCATGAATAGTGTTGCTTTTTAGGTTTTAGCGTTCTAAAAACAGGCTTGAAACACTCAAATTTAATTTTTTTTTAAATTTGAAGCCTCTATGAGGATGGCTTAAGAGGCTTTGTTATCAAATCAAATTAATGAATCAATTTGATGAAGGCAACCACTTGGCAGCTTTTCGACCCAAAAAAAAAAAAAAAAAGACCACTTGGCAGCTTGAACATGGAGTGGTCGTCCTTATAAATGCAATATAGATAGGTGCCTTTTTTCTGTCAGTTGTATAAGTGTATATTGTTTGTCAACATTTGAGAAAGAAAGTTCCTGAAGCTGGTTTGAATAACGAAAAAGTTCAATTTGTATTGGACCTCTTTTTTTTTGGTTGAGAATTTGTATTGGACCGGAAGAAGTTAATTTTCCCAGAAACTATTGAATTCCATTTTTGAAGGTATGTATAACTCTGTTTAGGTATTTCACTGTATATCATTCAGCTTTACGTTTGACATTTTTCTTCAAAAAAAATTCTTTATTCTCGTGTAAGTAGAAGGCTTTTCCATATTTCAGCTTAAATTAGGAAATTAATTTTTTTAGAACTAATGCTGGTAAACTTAAATTTTGTACTTGACTAACTTAGATCATGTCTTTCTCGGACATGTCATGTTGTTGATACCTAGGTGCTAATTTAGAATTTTGTTAAGTGAATATAAAAATATATAATTTAACACTGATATATGGGTAAATTTTTTATTGGGAGCTAAATTAGTTTTATAGTCTAAAAAAATCTTTAAATTATACATGTTTTTTTTTAAAGAATGAATTGCACGATATACCCTTGTGATTTGTTAAAAGTACACAGGATCTCTTGTGTTTTCAAAAGTGCACAAAAACATTTAATGATTTTATAAAACGTAATACATTGGCTCTCCGTCTTTTTTGTCAACTTTTTTAATAGAAATGGTTAAAAGACGTAAATGTCTTTATTTTCCAGTTTTCCGTACGAATTCGACATTTGTATATTTAGCAGCAAGGTCATTAAGCACAGGTTCCATATATCGACAAGGTCCGCACCATGATGCTGTGAAGTCAATAGCCATCTGCAAATGAAGTGTAAAAATTAGCAGAGCCTAACATACAAACTCTATATTTGTTGTGCAAAAACAAAAAGAGTTGATTGTAGTATCTGAAATTTTCAGGCTCACCAATTTGTTACTATCTTTTGATGCTTCAAAATGGTTCTTCCACTTCGATGAAGAAAGTAACTCAATAACGGTAGGCTTTTTTGCTTCTGCATTGCCTTCACTAGTAGCAGAGAAGTTGGTAGACATTTTGCTGCTGCATATCCTTTCACTAGTAGTAGAGAAGATGGATCCGATTTTTGTAGGGAAAACTGGAAAATAGTTAGTGTGGGGATACTTCCGTACCCAGATAGGATCTTTAATACCCATAGGGTGCGGGGTGGGGGGGGGGGGGGGTGGTGGGGTGTGGGGTTTGGTTAGAGAAGATGAGTGTTTAATATTTTTTTATTTTCTTATTTTTTTGGTAAAAGAGGGACTTTTAATAAATGTAAAAACTTATTTTATTGGTAAAACTTATAAAAATCATCCAAAGTTGTAATGCACGTGCGTGCAAACACTCCCGCTAAAAGTAACAATTCTTTTGACGGAGAGGGTTATGGTGCTATGTTTTATAAAACATTTAAAAACATAAAGGGATTTTGTGCACTTTTCGCAAATCACAGGGAACTACGGTGCAATTCACCCTTTTTAAAAAATTAGAGGTAAAGCCACCAAGGCTTTGGTTTGGTGGTAAAATTACTTACTTGTTTGAGAGAGATCGTGGGATCAATTCCCACTAGTTACATGCATGTTGTACGGCCATAAATCTCCGTAAATCAACAAAACAAAAAAAAATAGAGGTAAATGGGGGTTGGTGAACATAGCTCCGCTTTTGTTGATCCCCCACTTCCTAGGGAAGTTTTCAATCACAAATAACAAAAAATTATTTACTCTTGAGCTTTCACATTTCAATATCATGCAAAAGTTAAGTCAGAATTTCAACTTAGAGTTATATATTGCTTATATGATTACGACATTGATGAAACTTTGGCATTTGTACAACATCTTGCAATTCACCTTCGTTTGAGCCAGAATGGTTGATCGGGGGTCAGGAAACTACGAAGCCAGCATTTGGAGTCATGACTTTATCCAATCATTGAGTAGTGCATATATGGTATGAAATTACTAATTTTCACCTCATCTAGATATTTTTTTTATTATCTTAACAGACTTCCACATATATAGAAAGCATTTTTAATGTTTTTTGGATGACAACGAGACCCAAATTTAATATTGTTTGATAATTTAAAAGTTTAAATTTGTTAAAAAAAATTTCTAGAGCTCCTCCAGAGCTAGTAATGCAAAAGAAGTAGGTGTGGCGGTAATTCCCCACGTTAGTATTCTGATACTTAAATTAGTATTATAATTGTCGAGGTAATCAAGAAAAAGGAAAGCCTAGTATTTGGTGAGTAAGTGATCAATTACCTTTTTTTGTGAGTAAGATTGCCATATTTATACCTTTTCGTAATATAGCATTCCGGATTTGGTAGGATCCTATCGCCTAGTCATAGGGTCTTACCAAATGGTTATAGGTCAGATCAAGACGTGGAGGTCGGGAAAGGCCGACCTCCCCAAACCTCATTAGGATCTTCCCACTTCTTCGTCCACTAGGTCGATTTTACATTTATTAGGTCGGGTCGATTATTTTATCCCATATCAATATTCATTTATTATCTTTAACATAAATAATTATAGAAACTATTTGTCTATGTATTTATGATACAGGGCGATAAATACTTAGAAAGAGCCCAGAAATTGAAGGAAGATGTAACGGTTATGGTAGCCGAAACGACTTGTACTTTGGATCAACTTGAGCTTGTTGATACTTTCTGAAGACTTGGGATTTCTTATCACTTTGAGGATGAAATAGAGAAAAAATTGAAGAACATCTACACAAGTGATCATATCAATGTTGATAAATTGATGAATGAAGACTTATATGTCACAGCTTTAAAGTTCAGACTGCTAAGAGAACATGGATATCAAGCTTCCCAAGGTAGTAATTAAACATGTTTTTGGTCTCTCTATTCGAAATTGAATATCTCATTTGACGTTCCTAAACAACAAAATAATTAGGGTAAAGGTCTAGTTTAGTCTATTATCTTTGGTGTAAATGACACTTTTATCCATTATATTTCAAAATGAACCTTTTAGTCCATTATCTTTGGTGTAAATGACAATTTCATCAATTATCTTTCGAAATGAGCCTTTTAGTCCAATATGTTTCACATCAATGACGCTATTAGTCCAATATATTTTCTCCAATATGTTTTGAAGTTGGACTAACGACGTTACTTATGTGAAACATATTGAACTAAAAGGTTCATTTCGAAATATAATGGATGAAAGTGTCATTTACACCAAAGATAATGGACTAAAAGGTTCATTTTGAAATATAATGGATGAAAGTGTCATTTACACTAAACATAATGGATTAAACTAGACATTTACCCAAATAATTATTTCTTTATGATTCGTAACAATTTTTTTATGGAACTGTTACGACAATTATAAACTACATAAGAAATACTAAATATGAAATATTTGTAGTAAATTTAATAAAGGAATTATCAGATTACAACCTCGTCTATAGCGAGACGTGAACTAAGATCATTTAATAATTTGGGCTCTTTATATTATATGACCACATCATTTAAAAGTTTAAAATGTTGAAAAGAGTTATATATAATTATTTTTTAATACGCCCCGTAAATGCAGACGGAATTCCTTTTTTAGTCTTGCACATACAATTTTAATATTTTAAAATGTGTGGCGGCGAGACTTGAGTCAAAAATCATTTCTTAACCTGAGTTATGATATGAAGATTGAGTAATATTTTATGTCACTTTTTTACCTCTCACCCCTCCTTTATATGAAGAATCAATGTATTGAATATCAAATCTTACATTTATATGATAAAAATTCTACTATACAAGGAAGGGTAAAGAGATGAATGATGATATATAGCCATACTCTATTAAATTACCACATCATCTAAAAATTTAAATTATTTGGGAGTTTTTAGTTTTTGTGAAGTATAAATAAAGCTTTCTTGATATTTGCAGACATATTCCGTGCTTTCATTGACAATAATGGTGATTTCAAAGTATACCTTAGTAAGGATATAAAGGGAATGTTGAGTTTGTATGAAGCTTCATATTTATCAGCAGAACAATAAACCAAGCAGGTGTTAATTTTACTATGATCATGGGTAGATCCATAATTTTTGTTCAGCAAAAGCTAAAAATAATAATTTAGCACTCATTTGGGATCAACCTCCACTGGCCCATGAATTCTAGCTTGTAGAGAAACTAATTTTCAAGCTTGATACAGGTAGTATGCTGCAATTGGTATTGCAGAAAGGCTGAGATTTGCCAGGGACCGATTGTTTGAGGGTTTCCTATGGACGTTGGGATTTTCTTTTGAGCCTCATTTTGGATACTGCAGAAAGATATTAACGATGCTAGCTGTGCTAATAACAACAATTGACGACGTATATGATGTTTATGGTACCTTAGATGAGCTTGAGCTTTTTTTGCAGATGCTATTAAAAGGTAAGCTTTTCCATTGTTGTGCACATTGGACAGTGAGGGCTATAGTCCACGAATTCCGAAGTTTTTCTAAATATAAGAGTAATTTTTGAGTATTTCACGTTTAAAAAATAATTAGTTCTCATTGGAAAAAAAATTCTATATATCTATTAAATTGCGTGTTTATATTTCTCACTAATAAAAGTTATCCATCCCTAAACGGAATTAAATTATTGTAAGACTAACTCCAACAGTCTCCCTATTTTTTTCTCTACATATAAGGAGTTTGAAGTTGTCTCCTTAACTTTAGGGACTCCTTATTTCAGTTTCACTCCAACAACCTCTCTATTTTTAATTTATCATTATTTCTTGGGCTCCATATTTGAATTTCACTCCAACAACTTCCCTATTTTAGAGACTCTCTATTTTGTTTTAATCTAATATATCTCTATTTTGATTATACATACCATCTGATTTTTTATTTATGTTTTTTGTTTGATGATAATATTATATTTTAATTTTTATTATAATTTTTTATTATATTTTATAATTAATATTATTTTTTTTATTTTTGTCTCAATCGAAAAAGCCGATATGGGTTTGGCTAGAAAAATTAAATTATAACAAGTTGAAAATAAAATTAACTTAATTTCACAATTGTTAAAAAATGATCGTTGAATAAAATTTTACAGAGATAAAAAGCCAAAAGTGGTTCTCTATATCTAAAGAGCCAAACAAAAAAAAGGGGCACCCAATTTTAGAGAGCCCCTTATGAGGAGGCTGTTGGAGGATAAATTGAGCTTTTGCTTCCCTAAAGTAGCCACTTTAGGGAGGCTCTTGGAGCCAGCTTAAAACCAACAACTGTTGAAATATATTTTAGATTTTTAATGTTATTCCTTATTTTATAGCACTAGTTTAGGTAATAATCTAGACTTAGTCATTATTATTTCATTTTCTTATTAGACTAGATTTCAGGTTTTCTTATTGAATTATATTCATAATTAGTGTACTTCTTATTCTTGGTCACCAAATTATAAGGTTTATAAATAGACACTCTCGTGTTGTATTTCATACATCAAGATTTCAACATGTAGTCATTATTTTTCTCTGTTCTAGAGCCATCATTGGTGGTGACTCCTATTATCTTGAATCAATATATATATTCTCTATATTTTTTTTTCTTTCAATATGGTATAAGAGCTATCATTCTGGTAGCTTGTGTTATTATTATCTCGTTATTACCACCACCATCGGTTCCACTGTTGATTGTCCAAAAGTTCAAGTGTTCGGTAGCTGTCATCATTGTGTGCCTTTAGCTGTGGTCCTTTGATTGTACCTTCTTTTTCCTGATGTGTTAAGAAGATGTTCTCTTCTTCCTCAATTGTTCCTTGTCTAGGTGTACCGAGTGTCCGGTTGCCATAATGTTCTCTTCTTTCTCAACTGTCCCTTTTCTAGGCGTTTGAGTGTCCGATTGTCGTTGTCATTGTATGCCTTCAGCCATGGTCCTGATCGTACTTTATGTCTCCTGATGTTGTAAGAATATGTTATCTTCTTCCTCAATTGTTCCTTGTCACGGCATATCGAGTGTCTGGTTGCCGTCGTTGTTGTGTGCCTTCAGTCGTGATCCTTTGATTATGTTTTGGTTTGATTCTAACTCTAAATGAATGTTCTTTTGACTACTTTAGTTTGATCAATGCATTCAAGATGCTTCAACAGTTATCAATTATCAAACTCAAGTTGCTCTAGAATCACCATACTTGAGTTTGAAGGGAGCTATTGAAATATATTTTAAGTTTCAATGTTATTCCTTATTTTATGGCACTAGTTTAGGCAATAGTCTAGCCTTAGGCCTTATTATTTTGTTTCTTTATTAGACTAGATTTTAGGTTTTCTTATTGAATTATCTTCCTAATTAGTCTAGTTCTTATTCTTGATTACCAAGTTATGAGGCCTATAAATAGACACTCTCATGTTGTATTTCATACATCAAGATTTCAACATGTAGTCATTATATATCTCTGTTCTAAAGCTACCGTTGATGGTGACTCCTATTGTCTTAAATCAATATTTATATATTCCATATTTTTTCTCTTCCCTTTTTCTTTCAACAATAACTATTTACAATCAACCTTCAAATTTTAGTTCAAGAAACCTTGCCCTGCAACTGTCACAAATATGTTGTATGGTTTTCTCTAATTTCTTTCAAAGGGGTCAATTTTCGAATAATCCGACTTGGCTTAAAAGCTTAAATTCCATCATACCTTCCGTTTCCAGGTGGGATATCAAAGCAATGGAACAACTTCCAGAGTACATGAAGATCAGTTTCCTTGCTCTCTTCAATAGCATTAATGAAATGGTTTATGATATTCTTAAGGAACAAGGTGTCAACATCATTTCCTACTTACGAAAAACGGTACTCTTTCTTCATTTCCAACTAATCATATCAACGATTCACAACCATTGAATCTCGAAGATCTATGGTAGAAATTGCATATTTTTCAAATGTGTAGACTTCTTCTGTTGTTAATTCATTCTGTTATGTTATGTGTTGTAGTGGGTGGAACTATGCAATAGTTACCTGGTGGAGGCTAAGTAGTATATTAGAGGATATACTCCAAGTCTGAATGAGTACCTTGAAAATGGTTGGATATCAAGCACTGGTCCTGTGATAATCTTGCATGGATATTTTTGCATCAAGAATCCTATAATGAAGGAAGCTTTGGAAGGTTTAGAACAGTGCTTAGATATAACTCGTTGGGCGTGCGAAATTCTTCATTTTATAGATGACCTCGAAACTGCACCGGTATGTCATCCTACTTTTACTTTCTTGCATTACTAGTACTTAAACTTCAAAAAAATTTCATGTGTTTTATCGGTGTTACACGTTAAGACGTATGATAGTAAAATAACCTAATAATCTTATATTATTTATAAGACTGTGGTAGATCTTCCCTCGTTGCCAAAATATTAGTAGTGGCATAGGCAGATTCATTTGGCGGAGCCTCTATTGATCCCAATAGCAAAGCTATTAAGGAGTAAATTGAAACTATATTTTTTAAAGTTCGTGTATGTTTAAAGTATTTTTAGGTTAAAAAATTAATTTAGCACCTTTTGAAAAAAAAAATTGTCCATATATAAATGTTAAACAGTGTGTTTTTGGCACTTACTAGACAAATATCTTGAATCCGCCTCTAGGTGTTGAACCACATATTATAAACAATACATGTTATTATATTATTACCGTTTTACCGGCTCAAACGTGCAACTTCAACAAGATGGTTTTATTCTGTACTTTACCTCATTAGTATCTCATAATTATAGAAGCTAATCCTGGATTCACTTTCTTAATACAGGATAAGATGGAAAAAGGTGACAATCCAAAATCAAGTCAATGTTACATGCATGAATCGGGTGCTTCTCAAGATGAGGCTCGTAATCACATCAAATGTTTGATCAGAGAGAAATGGAAGAAAGTAAATACCATTACTATGTCCTCAGATTGTCCATTCTCAAAGGATTTCAATGAACTTGGAAAGAATTTCATTCATACGGCCCAGTGTATATACCAACATGGGGATGGATTTGGTACTCCATCTTGTGAGACAAAGAAGAATCTGCTCTCCCTAGTTGTTGAGCCTATCCCTTTGCCAAGATTGTCAAGGACATAATATATTCCCTTTTTTTTAAAAGTACAATAAAAGCAGAACCTGTAATTTAAACTCATAGTCTTTGATTCTCAAAGGATTTCAATGAACTTGGAAAGAAATTCTATCTTTTGAATGAGAGTTCATAGTCTCATGGTAGCCATTGGCCACCTAATGGCGACAAAGAGTAAATATTTGGTCACCCTTTGGTCGCCAATGGCTACCAATGGGCTACAAACTCTCCATATTCATAAGAAAGTAGATTGATTTAGAAAAAAAAAATTAATAATAACAAATAGATTATAAGTTTGTGCTAGATTTATTTTAAACTCATATTGAGTTTTTGTTCAAGCTCAATTATCATAATAATTTTAAATTTTTTCTATATATAAACCATTTTGTTCATTTTTATATTTCATTTATTAATAACAACTTTCATTAATTTATATGTATTGTTTTTACATTTTTCATTAACCTATATATATTTATATATATATCTATGTTTTTAAATTAAGTTAATTATGCTTTTTACAATCGCTAAATATAATGCTTATATATACACTTATTTATTTTTTATTAATACTAGAATACATTTATTAATACATTTATTTATACATTGAAATGACTATAAAATTAAAATTGAAAAATCAATTGGATGGGAGAAACCGATAGGTAGATGGAAATTAAATACTAACAGATGTACTAAAGAGAATCGGAGACCAACAGGTACAGGTGGGATCCTTTGAAATGAGGCAGGTGACTGGATGGCTGGGTTTGTTGTAAAATGGGTGAGAAGTATCCTCGATTAGTTTCGATGTAACCCGACTTTTGCCTTTACTGTACTTTAAAAAAAAATAAAAAACACTTTTAACTAAGGGGCCTCAAAAGAGATTAAAAAAACTCAGGGAACTAAACTATAAATGTAATTTTATAAATTTAATAAGTTTAAAATTAAAATTAAGTAATTAAACTTGTGGTTTAAATATAATTTTACAAATTAATTAGAAAATAATAATAAGTTAATGTAATTTTTAACTCTTTTAACTTTAAGACCTATACATGTATAATTTAACCTAAAAATATATCCCATCCCTCTCCCCCAATTCTCTCAGTCATTACCCCCTCTCCCCTAATTCTCTCAACTGACACCATCACCATAACCGTGACACCATCACCACGACCGCCACACCATCACCACGACCACAACACCATCACCACCACCACAATATTGCTACCGCGATGCTTTTTTTTTTTTTAATTATGACCCATCTCTCCAACATTCAATAATGACCGTTGGAGAGATAGGCTTCCAAATCGAAACCCCAAAATTGGAGTTTTCATTTACCCGAAATTGGAAACCCTTTAGGGTTTCGAATTTCAAGTAATTGAAACCCCCAATTGGAAACCCTAACTTGCATATTTTGTATATTCTCTTAAACTGAAACCCATTGGAGATATATAGTTTCATAGTTTGTCATGTTAAATTTTCATGTTTTTAATAAAATTGACTTTTGTGTGAGTGTGTTTGCATAAGCTATATAGCCGGGTGTATGACCAATTATGCATATGTGTGTGAGTGTTAGCTCTGTGTGTATGTGTGTGTGTGTTTGCATAAGCTATAAATGTAATTAATAATTGTGAAGAAGAGAATGGTAAGTCGAGAGAAGAGAAGAAAGAGAAACGTCGATTTGAGGATGGTGAGGCGAAGGAGACTTGAGACGAGAGGAGAGAACGAAAGAGGTTTGAGGATAGTAAAGTGAAGAATGAGTATATAGAGGTTGATGAGGGAGGGAATGCTAATGGGTTTGATGAAAGAAAAGTAAAAAAAGAGCCGAAAGATGAGCTAATTGATACGGATGAGAACGACACTGGTTCTACTGCCTAAGGTGAGTTTTCTTGATGTTCTTACACTTACAATAATTCTTATTCTATATTTGGAATGGCATATAAAATGCTGAATAACTTGCGTCTATATGCTTAGCATTCTTCATTAATAGAAAATGTACATTTTGTATTGGTTTATGCCAAATTGCACATGAGTTTTGTTTATGGATTTGGGAAGTTAAATTATTGTGTTCATATTTTTTGATGACTAAGTAGCTCAGAAGTCATTGAACAAAATGATTAAGTTATCTTGAATGCTGAAAGTGATATTGGCTTACTTGTAGCTAATCAATTCAGAGAATAGATAAATACGTGGCAGTTCTGAGAAGAATTATGAATACTTATCATGTTTTCTTGCTCATCTTCTATAGAATATAGTCTATGTCAAGATATTTGTTTTTGATTGGATATTTGCTGGATGCTCGTAAGCTGCTTGGGCGCGGAGCTTTACCTTTTTCTGAAAACTGATGCATCTGCACAACTGGTTTTTGTGTCAAGATAAAGCTCTATCAGACAATTAAAAGGCAGACCTGCTTTAGTCAAAGTTGAGTAGGAGGTTTATCTAAGGTTAAGTTTAGAAGGCTAGCTGAGATGGGCATTTTCTTTTATGATTCTTCTAATTGATCATGAAGTTAGTAATATTGAGATGTAATTTCTATGATTGGAGATATAATGTTTTAGTAATCTATGCTAATACTTGGCTGGTTTTCATCCCCATATTCAAGTTATGGACTAGCACATAAGTTTCTTTTTCCTTTCTCTTTGGGTTTTTGTAGCTGATTCATTGGATGATTCTCCAGTATTTGTTTCGAAGAAGGGGAAAATGAGTGATTCTAATGTAAAGTTTTTCTTTTCTCGTGTTTGATTTTTGAATTTTTCTTGAACTTTTATGAATGTTATTGATTGGTTTTGATTGAAATAGATATGGGTTTTGAGTTTTAGGTTGTGAAGGAAGTTGATAATGTAAAATTGGTTCAAGTAATTGAATGTGACGATAAGGATGAGGAGGATTAGCTGCCCCCTTCCCCCAAAATAAGCGATGACATGACAAAGCTTGACGAGAACTCAACTACAGAGGAGCTAAGGTATATTCGTGAATGCAATGATAATTGAATTGTATATTTTTGTGCTAAAGTTTTGAAATTTGTGGGAGTTGGTGTCAATCTTGTAACTTTCAGGCTCTGAGTTTCATATGTGTTTTGGGGTTTGTTGATTTCACATTTGAAGGTTGTGATATGGTGAAGTCATGGTAATTCTAAAGAAGGTTCATGAAGTAGCAGAGAACTTTATGTGCGTCACTATGGATCTTTCAGTTATCTACTTAATACAGAGGAGTCCATCTGATTCATATATCCTTTGACGATATCCTCTTATCCCATTGCTTAAGGGATAAACTGTTGTAATCTTCATCCTTATCATTACTAACTCAATGTTGTATTATTGTATATATACTGCCTACAGTGAAGTAATACAATCAAGCTTGCTTCTGCACATATTTGCTTTCTCTTATATGGTATCAAGAGCATATCTTTTGCTCTAACGAGTTCACGATCCTAACCTTACCTTTTTTTTTTCTTTTCCCACCATGTCTTCCGGTTCCACATCCCCTTCCTCTCCAGGTCTTCCCACTGAGCAACCCATGTTATCTTCGGCTTCTTCGCTTATCTCTATCAATGCTGCGAGTTAGCTTCCACTCAAACTGACTCCCACGAATTACTATTCGTGGAAGACCCAATTTGATGCTCTCCTTTTTGGATATGATTTGGCTGGCTATGTTGATGGTAGTCGCCTCTGTCCACCCGCTGAGATCACTGAAGCCGGCAAGAAAGTTCCGAATCCTGAGTATATGCTTTGGATGCCCCAAGACAAACTCCTTCTTCTTGGCATTATTGGCTCTCTCAGTCCTGCTGTCGTGCCTGTTATTCGTTCATGTCAGACATCCGCTGAGGCTTGGCAACGCCTTGCGAAGAACTATGCCAACCCGTCGTCATCTCGTATCATGGGTCTCACGGAGTAGCTGGCCCTTCTCTCTCGCGGCACTCAACCTGTGTCCGATTATCTGTCTCAAGTGCGTGACCTTGCCGACGAGCTTGCTCTTGTTGGCTCCCCTGTCCCGCCTCAATACCTAATCACTCACACCCTCAATGGGCTTGGTCCTGCCTTCAAAGAGCTTGCCACGGCTGTTCGAGCTCGCGACACAGTTATTAGCTTTGATGAATTAGTGGACAAACTGCTTGAGTATGAGCAGTACATGAAACGTGAAGAGCAGCGTGCTAGCACTGGAGTTCTTGGTCCAGTTACTGTTAACGCTTCATCCTACTTGTTTGCCTCTAATTCTGGTCAAAACAAAAAGTCGTTTAACAACAACAGAGGTGGTTCTAAGTCTAATGGCCCTACATCTAATAAGCATGGGTCTGGTTCTGCCACTAATTCTCAAAAGCCTGTTATATATTGTCAATTCTGTGAGAAACGAGGCCATACTGCTCGTCAGTGTTTTCTAGCAAAGAAACTATTCTTCACTTCTGCTCCTACTGCCAATGTCGCCACCACCTCACCTTCTAATCAGTCTTGGCTCCTTGATACAGGGGCCTCCCATCATGTCACTGCTGATTTGGGCAATCTTTCCATTCGACAACATTATGAGGGTCCAGATGATGTGGTCATAGGCGATGGTTCAAGTTTGAAAATTTCGCATGTTGGTCATACCAGTTTGCCCTCTGCCTCTCATTCCTTTTCATTAAATAATGTCTTACATGTTCTCTCAATGCATCGTAATCTCATCTCCGTAAATCAGTTTTGTCGTAGTAATGATGCTTCCGTTGAGTTTAACCCATCTTCCTTTTGTGTGAAGGATCTGTTCACGGGGGTACCCCTCACGGTGGGACAGAGCAAGAATAACGTATACGAATGGGCTTCTGATGATGTTTCTATTCCTCTTAAACAGGTGCATGTGAGCACTCACCACAGTATGTCGTTGTGGCATGATCGGCTAGGGCATCCGACTCCCAAAATTGTCCGCCAAATAGTGTCCAATAAACATATTCCTTCCTTTTGTAATACGTCGGAGTTTTCTTGTAATGCTTGTCGTTGTAGTAAATCTCATAAGTTACCCTTTGGGATTTCCAGTTTAACGAGCATTCATTCGTTAGAACTTGTGTTTACCGATGTTTGGGGTCCTTCCCCCGTCCGTTCAATAAATGGATATTCATATTATATTTTGTTTGTTGATCATTTTACAAAGTTTACTTGGCTTTTTCCGTTAGCTTACAAGTCTGATGTTTTTACGATTTTTCCAATTTTTAAAAGCATGATTGAGAAACACTTTGATCAACAAATTGTAACAATCTATTCTGATGGAGGCACAGAATACAAAAGTCTTTCTTCTTTTTTTTTCAAAGTTTGGCATTCAGCATCTGATTTCTCCGCCCTATACCCCTGAGCATGTGGCTCCTGCTGAACGACGCATAGGCACGTTGTGGAAACTGGCCTTACTCTTTTGTATCGCGCGTCTTTACCCCTTTCTTTGTGACCTTTTGCCTTCACTACTGTGCTTTTTTTTTTAATTAACAGACTTCCTACTGCAGTTCTCAACGGCAAGTCACCTTTTGAATGTCTTTTTAAAACAACACCAACTTTTTCCAAATTAAAAATATTTGGCTGCCTCTGTTATCCATGGCTCAGGCCATATGCGCAACACAAGCTGGCTCCTAGATCTCAACCTTGTATCTTCTTAGGCTATTCGCTAATTCATGATGGTTATGTATGTTACGAGCCAACCCGACACAAATTTTATCATTCACGTCATGTAACCTTCATTGAAGGTGTTTTTCCTTCTCTTCCTTCTTTAGCTTCCCACTCTCTTGTCCATCGAAAAATAGTGTTCACTTGGTCTTCTCTTACCCCAGACATGTCTCAGCCTCCACCTATGTCGCCTACCCACCCTGCAAATAATCCGCTCTCATGTGCCTCACCTATTGTCCAAGAGGTCCCATCTTTCACTAGCCCACTCACCGAGCATGCACAACAAGTTGTTCAGTCAGCTCCACGTGAACCACCACAACAACAAGCCATGTTGCATGCATCTGCTATTGGATCATCATCAGCTTCCCATTCGTCTGCGCCATCTGATCCATCACATCCTCAGGGTATGTCCCCTGTAGTTGATTTACCTCATTCATCAGTTACAGTCAACCCTCCTACACACCATATGCAGACTCGGTTGAAAAGTAATATCAGGAAGCCCAAACACATTACATCTCTCACTGCAACAAAACACATCTTACCTCCACCTATTGAGTCGTCCACTGTTAAGCAGAATCTAAAGCATGAAGAATGGCGCAATGCCATGCTTGACGAATTGGCTGCTCTTCATCGAAATGGTACATGGTTCTTAGTACCAAGGGAGCACTCACAAAATCTGGTTGGTTGTCGTTGGGTTTTTAGAATTAAGCGACATCCAAATGGTAGTATTGCTCGGTACAAAGCTAGATTGGTGGCCAAAGGTATTAATCAGCACCCTGGTCTCGACTACACCGAAACTTTTAGTCCAGTTGTGAAACCCGCTACCATTCGTACAGTTTTGTCTATTGCAGTGTCTCGAGGCTGGGTACTCAAACAGCTTGATGTTAATAATGCTTTCTTGCATGGGCATCTCAATGAGGCAGTTTTTATGTCTCAACCTCCTGGGTTTGAAGATGCTTCCAAGCCAACACATGTGTGTCGATTATTTAAGTCTCTCTATGGCCTGAAGCAGGCACCTAGAGCCTGGTTCCATGAACTTCAACGTTTCATTATTACTCTGGGTTTTGTGGCAACTCGATCCGATTTGTCGCTTTTTGTGCATTATACTACTAATCACATCACTTACATTCTTGTTTATGTTGATGATTTGGTCATTACAGGGTCATCTTCATCTTTCATTCATGCCACAATTGAAGCTCTCTCAAGAAAATTTTCTATTAAGGATCTTGGTTGCTTGTCATACTTCTTGGGTATTGAGGTTCTTCCTTGTGGTGCAGGCCTGATGCTTTCTCAACAAAAATACATCTGAGATATCCTGCACCGATTCAATATGGCTGGTGCAAAGCCATCCCTAGTTCCGTTGAGTTCTACTACAAAGCTTACCCTTGGTCATGATGCAGTGATAGATAATGCAAGTTCATATCGGAGTCTAATTGGCAGTCTGCACTATCTGTTGCTCACAATACCATATTTGGCATATGCTATTAACCAATTAGCTCAGTACATGCATGCTCCTAAATCTCAACATTGGATAGCGGCTAAGAAGCTTCTGCGCTATCTCAAGTTCACTATGTAGTTCGGCCTTGTCATCCACAAATCATTTTCTAATGATCTTACTACTTATGTTGATGCCGATTGGGCCGGCAATAAAGATGATTACACTTCCACTTCAGCATATATTGTTTTCCTCGGCTCTACGCATATATCGTGGTGTTCCAAAAAGCAGCGAACAGTTACACGCTCTTCGACTGAAGCGGAGTACCGCTCTGTGGCATCTGCTGCTGCGGAAATAACTTGGCTGACCAATTTACTTCGGGAGCTTTGTCTACCTGCAGTGGCTACTCCTAAGCTTCTTTGTGATAATTTGGGTGCTACATTTCTTTGCTCTAATCCTGTCTTCCATTAACGCATGAAGCATCTTGCTCTAGATTACCACTTTGTACTTGATAAGGTGGCTGACGGGTCTATGCAAGTTCAACATGTGTCGTCTGCCAACCAGTTGGCTGATGCCTTAACTAAGCCATTGTCCAGGTCGCGTTTTGACGAACTTCGGTCCAAGATGGGTGTAGCCGATGGCTCCACCATCTTGCGGGGGCATAATACGGAGGAGTCCATCTGATTCATATCTCCTTTGACGATATCCTCTTATCCCATTGCTTAAGGGATAAAATGTTGTAATCTTCATCCTTATCATTACTAACTCAATGTTGTATTATTGTATATATACTACCTACAGTGAAGTAATACAATCAAGCTTGCTTCTGCACATATTTGCTTTCTCTTATACTACTTTGCCATCTTTTAGAGAGACTGAAATATTATAATTCCTTGGATAGGACGTAATACAACCACTAACCCGCAGAGGTCAAAAATATTTTCGCATGATTGTTCCTGATTAACAATTACTTGCTACACTATTTAGGCAAATGAATATTTACATATACCTTACTTAGAGAAGTGTATATAGTTGCAACATAATTTATTTGTTTTATTTTCATTGTATATTGGTTACCCCTTTTTTGTTATTATTATTATTTTTATTTCTATCTATGTATGATGGCTATAGGTTAAAAAAGCAGGAGCTGGCATTATTTGCTCAATCAGCTCAGGATGTTATGCAAGCTGTCGAAGATGGCAAAGCAGTCTCTTCTCTTTACACCTAAGCTATGACCTTAATACAATAAGTTTTTATTGCGTATAAGTTTGTTCTTCAATTTAGTCTCTTCTCTTTACACCTTCTGCAACCACAAATTATGAGGAAACCTACACTTATTCTCGTATTAAAACTACCTTCTCCTGTTTAATTTTAAAATTATATCTTTGCCTTTCTTCGTGGAAAACTTACAGGGTGTACAAATTCTTTCATGTTTATAATTGTATATAGTTTTTGTGAAAACATATGTGAAAGTTGCTCAAGTATTGGGATTCCAAGGATGTCTAGCATTATATGGTTAAAGGGAGTTTCTTGAATTGGTGCTTGTAAGGTTAGTGGGGCATGGAACATAAACATCTGGTGGTTTTTTAAGGAAATAAAGCTAAGAAGAAAGAGTCGATGAATTTTTAAAGATAAATTCTCTCCTAGATTTGTCTTTGGTTCAGAGAGAATAACTTAATGTTGAGACTCCTAATCTATGGACTTGACTTCCATGGTTTAGCAATATCTATGTTACAGTTTGGGGAGACACATCATGTCCTCTGCTAAATTCAAATAACAGATGGAGAAAATTGGAGGACTAGTTTAGAACTTGTGTAGGGGTTGTTCAAGAATACATATACATGCATATGCTGAGTGTGTGACTCTTCTTGTTGCTCTTGAAATAACTTGTTCAAGGAAGGGGAACATTAATGTGCTAATAGATTCTTGTTGCTATTAGGATAGTCAACACCTTTGAATTGCATTTGTTTCTGATGTCAATTTGGTCTCTGTGTGTGTTAGTGGTTCAAAAGGATTCAGCTATTAATATTTCCACTCAAGTCCAAAAACTGAATGATAGCTTTAAAATCAATTATGTTCTAGCCCTTTTCGACTTTACCCATCTTTTGACAAAAATGTGCTACAAGTTATACGGGTCATACACCGTTTAAACAACTTGTGGATAGGTATGTTTTCAAATAGACTCAAAATTAGTATTAAAGAGCCTAAAAGAAATGTTTAACTTGTTCATGAGCTAGGTAAACCTTTAATTTATTACATGCATTATTGTTTATGAAAACCCTGACATACATCTTACTATGTTGTATGTTGAAGTGAGGTTCATTGTTTTAGAGAACAAAATTTCATAGTACTACGTGTCTATAAGTTATAACAAATAGTGTAATCGAGGTTCATTGTTTTAGAGAACAAAATTTTATAGTACTACGTGTCTATAAGTTGTAACAAATAGTGTACTCTATCAAATTTACTTGTTGTCATGACTAATTTTCTTCCAATCTCTTAATTGCCAGGGAAGCAGTTCTTAATCTCATAGTCTAGCGCTTTGTTCGTCAGTTGAGAACAAAAAAACTAGTTGGATTCTTCAGATTCTTGTCTTCAATTTTGAGTTGATCACTTTTTGTACAAAGCATATGACTATTTTATGTAATTTTCTTTATGGTACACTTTGAAACTATTGAACAAATGTTACTTTTACGAACAATTTTTCTTCTTTGTATAGCCTTTGATATTCTCTATATAGCCTTCGTTATTCTTTTTTATTTTGTTTGCATTTTATGTTTTTAAATTTTTTTTATCAAGCTTATCTTATTTTTGTTTTTTTAAATATTAAATTTATTTTATTTTTAAAAAAAAAATTGTGTGGCGATGCAATGGTGACCAAAAAGTGGCTACTACATGGAGACAAAAATTAATAAATAAATAAAAAATTAAAACATTTGGCTTTCTAGTGGTGACGATAAAATAGTTATCATACGATTATCAAAATGTGGCTACAAATTTTGGCTATTAAATGGCAACGAATTTTAATAATTAATAAAAAAAAGATTAAAAATATTTTCCTATCTAATGGTGATGAAAGTATGGCTACCACGGCCACCAAATTGTGGCTAAAAAAATTAGCTACTACATGGAGACAAAATTAAATAATTAACAAAAAAATATTTAAAATGATTTGCTACCTAATAGCGACAAAGATTGGCCACCATGGGATGACCATGCATAATTAATTGATAAAAAATAAATGAATTGATTAATAAAATTGCTAATTATAAAAATTAACTAATAATTTATTTTTCTAAACATTGCGACCAAGGGGCTACGAAATGTAAAAAAATTATATATTTTTATTTTTTTTCGATTTGGCCATCAAAATGCGACCAGATGACCTAATGGCAACAAAGGTTTTCTCGACGCTAGGTTTTTGGTCACCCTTTGGTCGCACAATGGGGGTAGACAACCTAAGGGCGACAAGACCCAGACCAATTTTCTTGTAGTGAGACAAGGTGGTTCATAAATGTGTATGAGAAAATGCCAGGCATGAATCAGATTTTGCTTGAGCTTGCTAAATTGGACTTCAACATGGTCCAGGCTATGTATCAAGAAGAAATAAAACAATTATTAAAGTAAGAACATCAAACCGTGCACACATATAACTCCGGGATCAGCTTCCACTGACCCGTAAATTCATCCGCCTAGATGTATTTTCTAGCTCGTAGAGAAACTAATTTTCAAGCTTGATACAGGTAGTATACTGCAATTGGTATTGCAGAAAAGCTGAGATTTGCCAGGGATCAATTGTTTGAGGGCTTTATGTGGACTTTGGGATTTTCTTTTGAGCCTCATTTGGCATACTGCAGAAAGATATTAACGAAGCTAACTGTGCTAATAACAACAATTGACGACGTTTATGATGTTTATAGTACCTTAGATGAGCTTGAGCTTTTTACAGAAGCTATTAAAGGGTAAGCTTTTCCATTGTTGTGCACATTAGGCAGTGAGGGCTAGAGTCCATGAATTCATGAGTTTTTCTAAATGTACTTTTACAGTATTTTTCATTTAAAAATTAACTAGTTTTCGCTGAAAATAAAAAATTATATATATGCGTTAAGTTGTGTGTTTATATTTCCCACTAAATAAAATTTATCCATAGACGGAATTAAATTCTTGTAAAAAAATAACTATTTACAATTAATCAACCTTCAAAATTTAGTTCAAGAAACGTTATGCTTGCCTTGCAACTGTCACGACTATGTTGTAAGGTTTTATGGTTTTCTCTAATTTCTGCGAATCGAAGCCTACATTCCTTCTTTTTTTCCTATTTCTTTAAAGGGATCAATTTCCGAATAATCGACTTGGTTTAAAAGCATTCCATCATACCTTCTAGGAGCGAAGCTAGGGAAGGCGCCAGGCCCTGGCCCAAGGTTTTTTTTTTTCAAACAAATTTATGTAGTATTATTACAAAAAAAGTTATCAGCACCCTTTATTCTTTTTTTTTATTATTTTATCATTAATCTTTTTATTTGAATCTTGACCCCTCAATATTAAAATTTTAATTTCACCCCTGATACCTTCCGTTTCCAGGTGGGATATCAATGCAATGGAGCGACTTCCAGACTACATGAAGATCTGTTTCCTTTCTCTCTTCAATAGTATTAATGAAATGGCTTATGATATTCTTAAAGAACAAGGTCTCAACATCATCTCCTACTTAAAGGAAATGGTACTCTCGCTTCGTTTCTAACATCATAATGTTATGATTTATGAACAAGATCTAATTATTGTAAATTGTCCGCGTCCTTCAATTATAATTATATCAACAATTCACAATCATTGAATCTTATTTATAATATTACACCATTATTAACAGATCTATGGTAGAAATTGCATAATTTTTCAAATGTGTATATAGTTTTTGTGTTGTTAATTCATTCTGTTATGTTATGTGCTGTGGCGGGTGGAACTATCCAATAGTTAACTGGTGGAGGCTAAGTGGTACATTAGAGGATATACACCAAGTCTGAATGAGTACCTGGACAATGGCTGGATATCAATCGCTGGTCCTTTGATATTCTTGCATGGATATTTTTGCATCAAGAATCCTATAATGAAAGAAGCTTTGGAAGGTATAGAACAGTGCTTAGATACAACTCGTTGGATGTGCGAGATTATTCGTTTTATAGATGACCTCGGAACTGTACCTGTATGAGATCCTACCTTCATGTTCCTTTTTCTTTTTTCTTTTTTCTTTTTTGTTTACTCTCTACCCTCATAAGATTCAAACACTGATCTCTCAATTACTAGGGAGAGTAACCCATGTACCACTAGGCTACTCTTGAATCTCCGCCTCACCCCATAATAATGTAATAACTTTATGTTTATAAGAAGGTCCACCAAAACAAAATTGAGGTGAGCTTCACCCACCATGTTCTTATAAACATAAAGTTATTACATTATTAAATCTCCATAGGCTTGAACGTGAAAATTTAACATGGTGTTATTTTGTACTTTTCCTTATTACTATCTCATAATTATAAAAGCTAATCCTTAATTACTCTCTTAGTACAGGATGAGATGGAAAGAGGTGACAATCCAAAATCAAGTCAATGTTACATGTTTGAATCGGGTGCTTTTGAATATGATGCTCGTAATCACATCAAATGTTTGATCCGTGAGAAGTGGAAGAAAGTAAATACCATTACAATGTTCTCAGATTGTCCATTCTCAAAGGATTTCAATGAACTCGGAAAGGATTTCATTCGTACGGCACAGTGTATACACCAACATGGGGATGGTTTTGGTACTCCATCTCGTGAGACAAAGAAGAATCTGCTCTCACTAGTTGTTGAGCCCATTCCTTTGCCATGATTGTCAAGAGCATAATATATTCCCTTATATTTTTAAATAAAATAGAGACAAAAGCTATAATCCAGATTCATAGTATCTGATTACAACAAATTATTACTCGACTATTCTACCCGACTCTTGAGATATTCCCTTCTTGCTTGTGTGAAGATCAATCAATTATCATTCCAGTGTTGATTTACTATTATATTTTATTCCAACTGTTGGTTTGTCACTTTGAACTTGTGAATATTAAATGAATCTATTTTAGAATGATAGTTCTACAAAAAGAAAAAGTAGGACTATGAACTTCCTAATTAAACTTACTACAACCACTAAAAAAAATTACCAGCAAATTGGGTCATCCTCAAAAGTTTGTCTTTTGTTTGATTGTTTAATGTAAAAAACAGACGGATCAAGTGCACGATTTTTTTACTACTATGCGCAAAAGGTCAGACCGATTTTAAGGTCTAATAAGATTAAGAAAAAATAAGTACCTAAAGCATATGGCTGATTAGAAATGAAGAATCTAAAGGGTGCTCTAGGAATATAGGAAGTGGATTAATATATTTTATTTATGGGCATTTTGGCAATCGAAACTTAACGTTGAGCATTGTTAAATACCACCTATTTTCATAACCTGTCTATCACCTCTTATGTAGATGTGCTTAGTTCACATGCAAAAAGAGAGAGAAATAAAAGAGTTTGTTAAGATTAAATGAGCCAGCAAATTCAACCTCATGAGTCATAAAAACAGAGCAGCTGGAAAAGTATTCAGAGTTTCGGACGTACATATGAAAGAGCCAGCCATTTAGAATGTTCAAATAGACTTCTAATCAAAATTCAGTGGCGCTTCTTTCCAGTTGCTTGTTCCCAAGCTTGTAAGACATGGTTCACTATCTCATCTACACCAAGCCCGTGCTTCACCTGCATTTGAATAACAAATTTTGATATTAAAGGAAAATAGCACAGAGAATTATTAGCAGAAGATGGAACCATAATGTAGTATCGTACTCTACCGGCCTCGCAGCTTCCCAAACTCCCCCCGCACCCCGCAACTCCCCAAGAAAAGAAAACAAAACCCAAAACGACTGACAGAAAAAATTTAAGGAAAAAGTTTCTAAGCACGTTCCTCCATGCATTCTCTTATTTCACTAATTTTCCCTGTTATAGAAAAGAATTACAGATCTTCACCCATCCAATTCTCGGATGTGTCCTTCAGCCATCCATTGGATGCGTGAAGATCAGTCAACCACCTGGGAAACTAGCATTGCTCCAACATAATATATGTAAGCCTTATGGTGTACATTCATAAAAACGTCACCATTGGAAAGACTGGAGCTGGATGACAAATTGTCTAAACTCAATTTTCATTGGTACACAAAGGTATAAATGAAATCAAATCACCACGAGTCAAAATCGTCAATGAATGCCTGAAGAGAAAGGAAAAGATGGAGAGCGCTAAATGACAATCAGCAAATATATATGATGCGGTAGAACAAAATAGATAAGGAAAAATTAGAATTAAACAATTGACAGAAGTGAATAAAAGAAATCCGGGATTATGAAATAATAATAATAATGTAAAACCGAGACTTGTGTAAATACGATATTCTTAAGATTTTATCGCGTGATTATCATGCTAAACCTTCAACTTCGTGAAAACCTCCCAGGATACAATAGTTTCTCCTTTGTAAAGGTAGCACTCCAGTTACAAATCTTTTGAAAAGAACAGTGTAAACTCTATCTAACAAAATGCAGAAAAATGCAACGCCAAACTGCTTAATACAAGCTATACTGTCGAGAAAGCTATATGCTCTGTCCCTAACAAGCTGAAACCAACATCTGTTTATAGAGACAAATCCTAAGCTAGTAATTCTGGCAGTGTAACTCTTCATAAAGAGGGAAAAAAAAACCGTCCATCCAACGTTCATATGCATCTAATGCCTGCAAAACGTTTTGTTTCACATGCCAACGTTGCAATAACAACATTCTTAATTAAAATGCCTGAATCATGGCATTGAAATCTTTTTCAAATCAGCTTGTAATGGATTCATCTTTGCATTTTGACATTATTGCTACGTGGAATCATGTCATTGAAATCAATTCAAGCAGATACGTTTTGCGCAAGGTGATGATTCGACTTTAAATCATAGAGAAAGAAAAGAAAGAGTTGAACCATACATGATCCACACTCACTTTGTTCTCTAATTTCTCTTTCACCTTTTTACACCTATTTTGACATGTATATATTATTGGGAATCGTACATGGTATTTAAAAATTTTAATTAAATAAACACAGCAGAAAATATTAATAAACATACATCACGTTCATGGCTATTTACGTAGATTACATATATGCATAAATAATCAATCATTAAATATGCATTAAAAAATTTTAGGATTACCTTTTACGATGACAAATCTGTTGTAGAATTTGATCGAATCAGAGCTCCCCAATTGTGAAGCTTTCGAAAGTATCCACACGAGATTTGAACCATCAATTAGCAAAACCCCCACTATGAGTTTTAGAGAAAAGTATATTTGCTATAAAAGACAGAATTCGTGCTAGTTTTTTTGTCTGTCATAGTTTCCTATTTATAGGAAACACTTGACAAGTTAGGTCTAGCTTTTGGGTCAATCCTAAACACTTGTAGTGGACTGATTAAATGATTGGACTAATATTTAAATCTAATCAGTCTTAAGTCCAATTAAATATTAGACTCTTCCAGTATTTAATTTACTTGTCTCATTGATTAATTTTCAATCTCTTTTGTGTGTGATATCTCGGGTTCATAATTAATTGACAACGAAATAATATTAATCCAATTAATATTTAATTAGAACTCTTCTAATTTAATTTTCGCAAGTCGTGAGTGATACCAGCAGTATATCACGACTACTCAACTAATGATGAAGTGTAAATATACGAACCCTAAGTAACTTATGAATAATTCGTGGAAGGACTTCCACTATTCCATTTTGGCCAAGGATTTCCAGTTACTCGATTAATAGATCACACAGGATCCCTAATTGACAGATTCCATATCTACACACACCTATCTCCATGCCGGAATAGATCGTAACCACTAAATACATTATTCAATCCTTGATGAGGACTAATTTTATTGCACTAACAAATTACGGTATTCCTAACACAAGATAACCGTGGTGTCTCAGGTCTAACGACTAATTGCACTATTACACTGTTCAACGAATTATTGACCATTCTATGTAATTCGTTGTACTAGTGGTTATCTCCAATCACTTGTTCACAACAAGCACTCATGTTTCTACCCTTACGATTTGAGACTAATCGTCCAAACTAATATCTCATATTATTTGGTTGGTAGACTGTAATCCAATCTTTCTGAATAAACTAACGCCCAATTAATTTATCCTATTATCAGAGACTAATTTTAGAATATATTTATAAATATAGATTATGTCACTCATATTCTTACTCTTAAGGATAGAATCTATAAATATTATTTTAAGAACTTTTATTTAAATAGTTAATAACATTAATGATATTTAAATAAATTGCTCATATTAAATAAATAATATAATTATTATCTCCTAAAATTGGCTTTTAGGGCATATAATCCAACAATCCCCCACTTGTACTAAAGTCAATTACTCCGGTATCTCATACTCATCTTCTCAATATGGTAATCTAATAACTGCTGAATCATTGCTTTAGTCAGTGGATTAGCAACATCAATTGTTGATGTTATTTATTGCATAATATCATTTTTCCCATAATTATATCATTTTACGTGCACATGTCCCATTTAACGTGTATTTAAATTCAACTATATGTCTTTGAATAATTTAGATAACGTAAGTAATAATTAAATTATTTTATGTGCATTCATCTCGATTTACGTGTCTTGTATCGTTTAACGTGTATGTGAGTGAATTATATCATGTAGCTAGTAATTGGAATCAACTAAGTTCAATAACTAACTAGAGTAACTAAACTAAAACCAAGATAGTTAGAATTAACATTAAAATGTCAAACTAGTAATACGCAAGTAAGTTGAAGGGCACTCTTGTCCTTAGGCAAAATTTGAAAATATCCTAACACTATTTGGTCTCATCCAAGTCAAACACACACCAATACACATTCACCTACTCAACACACATTACACCATATACACACAAAAAACACATACATTACACACACACATCAAAAATTAAAAAACACACACACCCACACGATCAAGAGAGGAAAGAGAGAAGAAGAAGAAGAAGAAATAAGGAGAAAGGGAAAAATGAGGAAGAAAACAAGGATTTTAGGGCATTCTCAATCTATCTCACCAAGCATTTGGGTACTTTCAAGCTTCTACTTGCACTTATTCTTGCATTCATGGTGAGTGAGTTTTCATTCCAAGTTTTAAAGCTCATCCAAGATTGTATGACATAAATGTATTGATTAATCTTGCTTATATGTTTGTATGTAGTTCATGGTGATGATTGAGTGTAATGTTGTAGATCTAAAAACTTGTTTAACTTGTATGGAAGAGTGGAGAAGTTGAATGAGGGGATAGTTGTGGTTCTTATTTATGATAGGATGCATTTAGCTTGAATTTGATGTTGAAATTGAAAGACAAGCCCATTGGGTTTAGTAGGTGTTCTTAGTGTTCTTGAAGGTTAATTTTGATGATTGTATGCTATGTTGATTTCTTGGTGAGTTGGTAAATGATTGTTGATGTAGGGTGATTTTGATTGAGTTTGAACCCTTATATGATGCCCATAAACTACATTGAATATATTTGATTGATGGTAGGAGGTTGTGTGGATTGCTAGATTGATTTTTGTAAAAATTATGTTCTTCCCGTGCAGCTATTCGGACATTACAGCCCCTATCCGATCGCCCGGATAGAAGCCATAACGCCCGACAGAAAACTCCCATCTGGGCGTTACCTGCTTCATCCGGGCGACCGGATGAAGACTACAACGTTCGGATGTTTGACAGCTCTGTGCAGTTATTTTCCGAAGGCCATATCTCATTCGTTTCAACTCTGAATTGAATTTTGTTTGATTCTAGAATTATTTACATTCGATAAGCTTCGATTCTATTCCAAAATCAGGTTATTTGGAGTTTAGGAGGATAGGGAGATTAACTATTTAAGATAGGCTAATGCGGGAGTATTAAAGTTGCTTGATTTCTTGATGTACCTTTGTGGAATTGGTACCAACTTGTTTCATGGACATAAAAGGAGGTTAATTGGGACATGATTGAGGTATATGATTGCATGTGATGTGTGGTATGGGAGATTATGTTTGATCATGAACTTGATTCTTTTGCCTCGAACTTGTAAACATTAAATGTGCATATGAAAGTCATGCTTGTGAGTCTTAAGTTCACTTTGTACTTGTCAATCTAAACTCTTACATGGCAATATTGTGAATGCTACATATCTATGAATTGTATGGGCGCGACTTGGTTGCAACTTCTCAATTACTAAGGGAAGAGATCAAAGGTGCACACGACAGTAATAGTGGTAGACACCTTTTGAGGTGCACACGGCTGTGATAGTGACAGACACCTCTCTACCCTAATGGTTCCAAAGGTGTACACGACAGTGATAGTAGTAGACACCTTTTGAGGTGCACACGGCTGTGATAGTGACAGACACCTCCCTACCCTAATGGTTCCTATATGACTATGGTAAAGGAATAAAGGGCTATATGGAGCAAAGTGCACACGGCAGTGATAGTGGTAGACACCTTTTGAGGTGCGCACGACTGTGATAGTAGGAGACACCTCTTGAATTCGTATAAGCCACCTTCAATATTTTGTATCTATCTCTTGATTACGACCGGGATATATGTTTTGATATGTGTTTTCCTACTCTCACTTGGGTCCTCGAGGTATTCGGAGAGTAGAGTTGGTTACTGTTAATATTTAATAATTGTTGTTTCAATTCATGTTTTACCAGATGAGTATATTGAATATGAACAGGATCAGGTATTGTTACTTGTGGAATATATGTATATGTGCATGGCACAATTTTATAAAGAAGTTTGCGAAATGATAAAACCTTTGTGAAAACTTTTTTTTTTATTTCATCCTTACTGAGTTATATGCGAGGATCTAGCTCACCCTATTTCTAACAATTTTAGGTGACGATTAGCCCGAGCGAGCTCCCATGTGGTTGAAAGCTATATTGATGTGTTGTGATGGATTTCTGCCCTAGTTGGTCCGCATGCTTGCTTGTGGAATTGTAGCTTATCATTGTAACAAGATATTTTTGTAAATTGATCAAGTATTATGTTGTAATATTATTTTGGTAGATTAGATGCCTAGTTAAGATTGAATGATATACTCTTGAGACCTAGGCTTGGAATGTTGAACAGGTGGATTTAAGTCTTGTGAATTTATATCAAACGTTGTAAACCTTTAAGGCCAATGTCTTGGAAGAATGCTGAAAGTCTTTTCAAATTACTTGTGGTATTATTTTAATGGATATATAGGTTATTAATTTATTATTCATAGGTTTTAAAGCTATTAAGTTGTTAATCTCATAAATAAGAGTTACGAACGTCATGTTTCGGCCTTAACCTAGCGATGGGTCGAGGTCGGGGTGTGACACTAGTCGTCCAAACTAATATCTCATATTGTTTGGATGGTAGACTATATAATCCGATCTTTCTAGATAAACTAATGCCCAATTAATTTATCCTATGATCAGGGACTACTTTTAAAATATATTTATAAATATAGATTCTGTCACTCATATTATTACTCTTAATGATAGAATCTATAAATATTATTCTAAAAACTTTTATTTAAATAGTTAATCGCATTAATGATATTTAAATAAACTTTTCATATTAAATAAATAATAAAATTATTATGTCCTAAAATTGACTTTTAGGGCATATAATCCAACAATCCCCCACTTGCACTAAAGTCAATTACTCCGGTATCTCATAACCATCTTCTCAAGATAGTAATCTAATGATTGCTGAATCATTGCCTTAGTCAGTGGATTAGCAACATCAACTGTTGACGTTATTTACTGCATAATATCATTTTTCCCATAATCTCTGATCGATGTGGTGATGCTTCTTTAACCTGCTTAGATCTCTAGTGAGACCTAGGTTCCTTAGCTTGCGCTACAGCTCCATTATCGTCACAACACTACCCGTTGACTTAATGAAAAAAACCATCCTAAGTTCAGTTACGAACTACTAAATCCAAACCGCTTCCTCTTGTTACATCTGATGCAATGATACACTCAACCTCTAGAATTAGCAATTGTATCATTATTTGGAACCTTTCCACATAATTTCTCTTCCATTACAGGTTAGTGTGAACCCAAATTTGGATTTCCAATAATCCACTTCAAACTCTTAGCCTGAATTTGTAAAACTATAAGTTTCACTTTCTCCACATACCAAGAACATTTCTTCAGTGCTTCTCAAGTGCTTAAGAATGTTCTTGATTGCTTTCCAGCGTTCCTAACCTGGATTGGACAGACATCTACTCATAATATTTATAGCATATATGATATCATGTCTTTGTATACAACATGACGTATATAAGATTCTTAATTACTGCAGCACTTTGAACCTTATGTGTCCAGTCTCTCTCTCTTTAGCAGTCTTAGGACTCACATCCCTAGATAGATAAATGTCATGTCTTAAAAGAGAACAATCCTCTTTTACAATCTACTACATGTTAAACACCTTTAATACCTTTTTGGAAAAAACCCATTAATCTTTTTGATCTATCGCTATAGATTGATTTCCAAGAATTTAGGCAGATTTTCCAAAATTTACTTGGAGAAATTATTTGAATAACCATACCTACTTGTGTAGTTAAGGTTTATCTTCATTCTCAATGAAGTCAAATGATCTAATCGAATGTTCTAGATTCTTTAGGCTTGGTTAAGTCCATAAACGTAATTCACACTTTTTTAAAAATTAGGGGTAAATGAGGGTTGGTGAACATAGCTTCGTTCTTGTTGATCCCCCACTTCCTAGGGAAGTTTTGAATCATAAATAATGAAAATCTTATTTATTCTTGAGCTTTCACATTTCAAAACCATACAAAAGCTATGTCAAAATTTCAACTTAGAGTTATTTTGCTTATATGATTACAACATTCATGGAACTTTGGTATTTGTACAGCGTCTTGCAATTCACCTTCGTTTGAGCCAGAATGGTTGATCGGTGATCAGGAAACTACGAAGCCAACATTTGGAGTCATGACTTTATCCAGTCATTGAGCAGTGCATATATGGTATAAAACTACTAATTATTTATTATTTTCAACATACCTCCACACATACAGGAAGCATTTTAACATTTTTTGGATGATAACGAGACCTAATCCTAAGACTGTTTGATAATTTAAAAGAGAAAAATATCACATTTAATCCTTATTGTTTCCTTTTAGTTTAAATTTAGTTTCTATTGTTTAAAATGTCTCAATTTCGTCATTATTATTTTTTAAAAAATATCAATTTCGTCCCTATTATTTTCAAAAAATCTCAATTTCGTTCTTATTATTTGCTAAAGTTTTAAATTCATCCCTATTATTTAAAATTAGTCAATTTAGTCCCTATTATATACATGATCCACACTCACTTTGTTCTCTAATTTCTCTTTGACCTTTTTACACCTATTTTGACATGTATATATTGTTGGGAATCGTGCATGGTACTTAAAAATTTTAATTAAATAAACGCAGCAAAAAATATTAATACATATGCATCACGTTCATGGCTATTTATGTATATTACATATATGCATAAACAATCAATCATTAAATATGCATTAAAGGATTTCAAGATTACTTTTCCCGATGACGAATCTATTGTAAGATTTGATCGAATCAAAGCTTCCCAATTATGAAGCCTTTGAAAGTATCCACACTAGATCCGAACCATCAATCAGCAAAACCCCCACTACGAGTTTTAGAAAAAAAAAAGTATATTTGCTATGAAAGAGATAATTTATGCTAGTTTTTCTGTCTGTCATAGTTTCCTATTTATAGGAAACACTTGACAAGTTAGGTCTAGCTTTTGGGCCAGTCCTAAACACTGGACTTGGACTGATCAAATGACATGACTAATATTCCAATCTAATCAGTCTTAAGTCCAATTAAATATTTTTCAATATTTAATTTATTTTTCTTGTTTATAAATTTTCGATCTCTTTTGTGTGAGGCATCTCGGGTTCATAATTAATTGGCAATGAAATAATATTCGTCCAATTAATATTTAATTAGAACTCTTCTAATTTAAATTTTGCAAGTCGTGAGTGATACCTATTAGTATATCATGACTACCCTACTAATGATGAAGTGTAAATGTACGAACCCTAAGTAATTATTATGCAATCAATTCCTTCTGTCTAAATTATTTCATTTGAGTCAGAGTCATGGATAGGGTCGTCAAACTCTATTACTCAATCATATGTCCAAATCTATTTAATCAGTAACTTATAAATAATCCGTGGAACGACTTCTACTATTTCACCTTAGTCAAGGATTTCTAGTTACTCGATTAATAGATTGTATAGGATCCCTAATTGACAGATCTCATATCTACACACACCTATCTCCATGCCATAATAGATCGTAATCACTGAGTACATTATTCAATCCTTGATGAGGACTAGCTTTATTGCACTAGCAAATTACGATATCCTTAACACAAGATAACCGTGGTGTCTCAAATCTAAGGACTAATTGCACTATTACACTGTTCAATGAATTATTAGTCATCCTATGTAATTCGTTGTACTAGCAGTCATGTTTAGTTACTTGTTCTCAACATGCACTTATACATCTACCCTCATAATATAAGACTAATCGTCCAAACCAATCTCTCATATTATTTGGATGTTAAACTGTAATATGATCTTTCCGGATAAACTAATGCTCAATTAATTTATCCTATTATCAGGGACTACTTTTAGAATATATTTATAAATATAGATTCAGTCACTCATATCCTTACTTTTAAGGATAGAATATATAAATATTATTCTAAGAACTTTTATTTAAATAGTTAATCGCATTAATGATATTTAAATAAATTATTCATATTAAATAAATAATATAATTATTATGTCATAAAATTGACTTTTAAGGCATATAATTCAATAATCCCCCACTTGTACTAAAGTCAATTACTTCGGTATCTCATACCTATCTACTCAAGATGGTAATTTAATGACTGCTGAATCATTGCCTTAGTCAATGGATTAGCAACATCAATTGTTGACGTTATTTACTGCATAATATCATTATTCTCACGATCTCTGATCGATGTGGTAATGCTTCTTTAACGCGCTTTGATCTCTAGTGAGACCTAGGTTTCTTAGCTTAGGCTATAGCTCCATTATCGTTACAGCACTATCCGTTGACTTAATGGAAAGATCCATCCTAAGTTCAATTACGAACTACTAGATCCAAACTTCTTCTTCTTATTACATCTTATACAACGATATACTCAACCTCTGGAATTTGCAATTGTACCATTATTTGGAACCTTTCCACATAATTGTTGTTCCATTACGGGTGAGTGTGAACCCATATATGGATTTCTAATAATCCACTTCAGACTTTCTGCCTAAATTTGTAAAACTTTAAGTTTGACCTTCTCCATATACCAAGAATATTTCTCCAGTGCTTCTCAAGTGCTTAAGAATGTTCTTGATTGCTTTCCAGCATTCTTAACCTGGATCAATCAGATATCTACTCATAAAATTTACAACAGTTATGATATCATGTCTTTGTACATAGCATGACGTATATAAGATTCTAAATTACTGCAGCACTTTGAATCTTATGTGTCTAGTCTCTCTCTTTTTAGAAGTCTTAGGACTCACAGGCATAGAGAGATAAATGTCATGTCTTAAAAGAGAACAATCCTATTTTAGAATCTATGTATATGTTAAACACCTTTAACACATTTTTGGGAAAAACTCATTAATTCTTTTGATCTATCGATATAGATTGACTTCCAAGGATTTAGGCAGATTTCCCAAAATTTACTTTGAAAAATTATTTGAATAACTAGACCTACTTGTGTAGTCAGGGTTTATCTTTATTTTCAATGAAGTCAAACGATCTAATCAAATGTTCTAGATTCTTTAGGCTTGGTTAAGTCCATAAATGGATCCCTTTAGCCTGCACTCTTTATGACTCATCACTGGACTCAAAACGTATTGGTTATTCCATATTAATGTCTTCATTAATGAAGTCATTATGGAATGTCGTTTTGACATCCATCTACCATATCTCATAACAGTAGTGTGCAACTATGGCCAATAAATAATAATGAATTTGAATAATTGGTGAAAAGATTTCCTCATAGTCAACTCCTTGCCTATGACAATAATCTTTCATCATTTGTCTTAAAAGGTCTCCACATTTATTCATTTAAGATTTTATGGCCTCAAGCCATTTAAGCTTATGTCAAACATAGCTTTTCATAACTGACAAAAATCATCAACATAATTATTGTCATCTTATTAATCTGGGAAAAACTGTAAAATAATCAGTTGCTCTTAGATTGAGTTTTCTAGAATCAAATCCTAGATTTGACTTGGGTCAACTGGTTGTCTGGTGACTCTCACTAAGTCACACTCTTCTTCCTATACTGCCTTCTTAGATGAACAATTCTTCCAAGAATGAGTCATACTTGTTAATAAACTCTCTCGTCAACAAGAGGATAAAAGTTATATCCCAATAAATCCTTGGGAAACCAGTTGATCTTATCTAATTTTACTTCCAATTTATCAGACTTAAGCCTTTAATCAAAGGCAGGATAACCCTAATTCTTAACACCTTAAGACTAGGTATCTTGTTATCTCATATCCTATATGAGGTACTTAAGACTAATTTTGAAGTGACCTTATCCAAGATATGGACTGTTGTAAGGAGAATATAGCCTTACAGGCTAAGATTTAATTCAACATAGTTTATCAATTACAAATCATGTCCAACAAGGTTCAACTCATTCTTTCCGACACTTCATCAAGCATCGGAGTACCAGAAAGAGTTAATGAAATAACTATGTTATTTTTCTTTGAGATACTATCAAAAATTGAGGGTAAGAACTCTCCATGATCTCATCATTGAGACTTTCTTCTCATTTCTAGTTTGATTTATTATTTTAGATCTAAATTCTTTGAACACTTCAAACGATTCAGATCCATATTTATGACAATCACATGTATATGTAGGGTAGCTAAATCCTTATTGGGCTATTTTTCCAAATGGCCCATATACATCTCTATGTATAAACCCTAATTATTTGTGGTCCTTTGACTTTGTCCTACAAATGGCAATTTGATCATTTTTAAAAACACAAGATCTACATGTTGGCAATGTCCCGGGGCCTTAAGGGCTTACCAGTCCTTCTTTCACCAATTGAGTGTTTTTTGTTTCTCGTCTATGACCTAATCGTAAGTGTCATAATAATTTAGAGTTATTCATATCTCTTGATCTCTCATATTGCCATCACGTTTTGCATCATGCATATAAAACTTGTTCATTAATTTACTAGTGTCAACTCATTTATTTCCCAAATAAATGAACATTCATAGTCCATGAAACGAATATAATGTTTTAGCAACACTATATATATGAGCAAAAATTGCTCAATTTAATGAATACCCAAATGAGTGAATGAGAAAATAAGGTATATTTATAGAGGACATCCATTTCTCCTCAAACTCTTTGAGATTCCTTTGGATTTTTTCTTCTCTTGGTTTTTCTCCTCTCTTGCAATGGAAATAATTTCCTTTACCAATTATGTTCTATCTTTCGAGATCTACCCTTGATACATGACTCTCATGTCCAAAAGTTGTGTTAAATGTATTCACACGGAAAAATCCATTATGAATGATAAGAGAGAATTAAGAATTGACTTTGAGTAGATTTGTTTGCATATGATAAACCATGAAAAAACTCATGGACTCAAGATACTCATCCTGAGAACAAAAGTTCTCAAATCAATTCCTCTAGTTATCCTCTGGAACAATTTTCTAGATATCTCATATCTACTACTAGATATCTCATACCTAGTTGTCTTATCTTGCTTACTTCACAACTCTTGTAAGTAATTACTGATGGATACATTATTCATGGTATCTTGCATCTTTTGATAACCTATTTAACATCTAGAACGTGTATAACTTTCTCAAATTTGAGAACAATTCTCAAAACATTGAGCTAGTCATCGAAGTTTGGTCTAGTCAAAATAGAAGATTGGGTTCACATCTGATATTATATGTATGCAATAATTTCTAAGGATATTAGATAATTATATTATTAACCATTTGATTTGTATCTTTAAATCAAACAGCAACTCCCACTAAATTTTTCGAATCCCACACTTCCCAAGTGGAAAACGAAAAAATAATAAGGTGTTTTTCTCAGTGAAACTGGGGGTCCATTTACTTTAACCCACCTCACATAATATGTTATTGGTGAAATTAAAATAAATAGGTGAATAACCTCTTATTCAATGTATCTCATACAAATTTCAATTATTCTTGCCTCCAATATTTTCGACCTCACATTATAGATTCTTAGTCTCCAAGATTGTTTAAGTCAAACCCATTATCCTGAAAAATTTGGATCAATGCAATACTGACACCTCACATGATAGATTCTTGGTAGCCAATGAGAATCCAAATTTGCCACATCTCATGTTTATATAGACTTAGTTCATATGCTGATACAAATAAATAACTCCTATGTGTCCATAGTCAACTACTTAATTGCCCAACACATAAACAAATCTATGATAATGGAAGGCAATGATATAATTTTCTCAAGACTACACCATTATTAACTTAATATTTAATTTGGGAAGGTTTGCTGGTCTTTAGTTTAGGTCTCACTTTTAACATGCTTCTAATTTCAATTTATCGCATAAATAATATGGAGGCATACATGCTTTTATCACATATTTATCACATAAATAAATAAGTAAATGTATAAAATAAAATAGGATGATCATGGAGTAGGATCACTATCAACCCGAGCCATTGGGTTGAATACCTAAATCAAATAAAGGGCCCACGAGATAGATTCATGGGTTGCTCCTCCTTGGCTTCACAAAACTCCTTTCGCGAACTGGGCCTACTAACTCTTGATGTCTTCATCTTGATCTTCCATTATATTTATGTATATAGATTCCTTATCTAGTGGGGATACATAAATGGGAATATGGGTTTTGAATCTTTAAAATGGGGATAAGAGGCATGCAAGCCCCATTTTAAAATATTACATAAAACCCAAAATGGGCATATAAATTAAATAATGACATTCATTCATTCATTCATTCAATCATTCATCCATTCATACACACAAGACTAGTCCATGATCACCCATATACATAGCAAATAATAAGAAAAGTAATCCATGAATATAACACAATTAGTCTCCTAATATAATCTCATTATATTAGGTTCATCCAATTAATAAACACTTTTATTAATTTGGATCCCTTAAATATCTCATATTTAAATAAATATAATCACATTATATTTATAGTAATTAATTAATAAATAATTTATTAATTAACTACAAGTGTAGTACAATTAATTTTCTAATATAAACCATTTATAATATATTTTTCAATTTAATAAACTCTTTATTAAATTTTATCCATAAATATCTCATATTTATAAAATATAAATATAATCAAATTATATTTAATAATTAATTAACTATTTATTAATATAAAGTGTCAAAATACCTTTGGGCTTCTTTAATTAACTTGTCAAACAAAACTAATTAAACATTTTGGACTTTAAAAATTAAAATAAGTCCAACATATTTTAATTATGTCCAAGTGTAAGAATATAACCAATTTTCCAGAAACGTCTTAACAACATCATTGTTCTTGTCATCCAATTTCTTTCGATTTTCATTTGGAATGTGTACAAAACACTCACACCCAAATTTTCTTAAATGAGACACATAAGGTTTCATACCATAATAAGCCTCATTATGAGTCTTATCGTTGAGTGACCTGGTTGAGCACCGATTGAGGATGTATACCGCTGTGTTGACTGCTTCAGCCCAGAATGTGTCAGGTAGGCCAGCACCTTTCAACATGCATCGAGCCATTTCTACAATTGTTCGATTTCTTCGTTCCACAACTCCATTTTGTTGTGGTGTGTATGGAGCAGTCAATTGGCGCTTAATCCCAAGCTTGTTGCAGTAGTTGGTGAACTCTGTAGAACAGAATTCCCCCCCACGATCGGTACGAAGTTTCTTAAACTGAGTTGTGTTCTCATTTGTCAAAAGTTTGTGCCACACTTTAAACTTTTCAAGAGCATCAGCCTTGTCCCGAAGGAAGTACACCCATATCTTCCTACTATAATCGTCGACTAACAGCATAAAGTAGGAAGATCCTCCCAACGCCGTCGTAGTCATTTTTCCACAGAGGTCAGCATGTACCAACTCTAGAGGAGCCTTTGATCGGTTATGACTCTCTTTGGGAAATGACTGTCTATGTTGCTTGCCCAGCATACAAGCTTCACATGGTCCTTCAATCTCGTCAATTGAAGGCAAGTCGGCCACCATCTTCTTCTTTTGCATTTCCTTTAACACAGGATAGGAAATGTGCTCGAACCTTTCATGCCAAAGTTGACTTGTTTTGGCATCCACGACAGCAGAAAGAGAGCTGATTTCGTAAAGATTATTTTTGCGAATACATTTACTTACGATATTTTGATCCTTGTCAAGAATCAAAGCTTCCGTCTTCTTGAACCGCACTTCTAGATCATTATCTGTAATAGCAGCTACAGATAGCAAATTTCTGGTGATCTGGGGTACAAAGAGTACGTTGGACAGCTTCTTGCTTCCTCCATCTTTAGACACGAGCGAGATGGTTCCAGTGCCCTCAACGGGACACCTAGCATTATTCCCGACGATAACATTCATTGGTTCTTGTAGAGGTTTTATGGAGTCATATAACTCCTTCTTGCTGGTCATGTGTCGGGAAGCTCCACTGTCTAACACCCATGCACTTGTTTGATGTACATGTGCGCTAGTACACGTTTCCTCCGATACATCTGTTACAGTAAACAGATGCACTTCCGTTTCAGCCGTATTGGCAGATTCTTTATTTCTCCAATTTGGCTTTAAAGTTCCGTTCTTCTCGTCATGGATTCGTTTCCTGCAATCTTTGACAGCATGACCTTTCTTATTGCAGTAGTAGCACGATCCAGAGAACGTCTTCTTCTTTGCTTTCTTCTTTTCTTCTTGGTTACTCCTCGCCTTGGCTGTAAAGGCAGAGTCAAGTTGATTTTCTCTATTCCTCAGCCTCATCTCCTCCTCCATCAACATGGCAGTGAATTCTTCAAACGTCAAAGGAGGAATGCGAACTTGTGTATTGAGTGCTGTCACAAGGCCGTCAAATTTTGGAGGCAACACTCTAATGCACCTTCGAGCTAGTTCCTCGGTTGATTTGGCAATACCAACTGCAGCCATTTGATCACGTAGGTTTTTCATCCTACTGATAAATGACTCAGCTGCTTCATCTTCACTTAATCTCTCAGCAGCTAACTGATTCTCCAAGTTTTGAATGCGAGTCTGGTTCCTTGTTTCATACTGATTTCTCAGTATGTTCCAAGCTTCAGTTGCCTTGGTTTTGTGTTGAATTAGAGTAAGGACGGAATCTTGAACACTTGTTACAATTGCACAAAGTGCATCAGTATTTCGTCTCCTCCATTCTTTAACAAGCTGAGGATCTGGAGGTGTGACCTTTTTTGTGTCATCTTCAGCACGGACTGCAACTGGTTCTGCGTCTGTGCCTAACACTGTATCAAGGAGTTCGTAGGAGTCCAGAACTATAGTGATTTTGAACTTCCACAAAAGATAGTTCGTGCCATCAAGCTTTCCTTCTGTGAAGGTAGGGGGACGGATACGAATTGTCGGTACTAAACCAGAACTAGAACTGGTAGAAGAAGAACTAGCACCTTGAGTAGTCATAGTTGTTGAGCTTTACTAGAGAAGATTGTTGTTAAGAGCCCCTTAAGCTCTTGATACCATGTAAGAATATAACCAATTTTTCAGAAACGTCTTAACAACAATCAAGTAGAAAGACAACACTACTCGTTATAACAATTCAATATAACACTTACAAGATAATTGTCCCACCGTGCGCTCTCAAGATTAGAGCTTCAATGGCTTCTGGACTTACAAGGAGAATACAAGAAAGAAAGACTAACTTAGGATTGTGTTTGGAGTTGTGTTGTTGATGAAAATGATGAACTAATGCATGCCTATTTATAGAATTCAGCTAGCCCGTCATAGGAGACTTTCCTATCAAACATTTCAATCTTGGTTGGCTTTACCAACCATGTTCAAAGTATTAGCCACTCATATTTATCACATGGGTGGCTACAATTGACCACATGGGTGGCTAGCATCCAAGTCAACTTCTAGGAAGTTTCCTTTAGTCAAATTGGCTAACTTTAGTATTGCATCATCCCAACGTCATCTTAGGTAATTCCAAATTCCCGAACTTCTTTCTTGTAGCCATCGCGATCTCTTTTGACCTCATCGACTTTAAGTCGGAATCATTAATTTATGCTACCATATAATTAACGATACTTATTATGAAGATGTGGATATTGACATATATCAACACCAAGTCCATAAGACCAACAACCCAATTCAAACATTAAAAGTAGTCCACACTAATTTTATTTCAGTCCGAATTTAAGTTGGCCCAATTTCAAACAATAAAATGAGTCTCATTTATTTTATTCTAATCTGAAATTGATTTAGCCCAAGTTAGCCCAAAACAAATATATGCCCATATAGCCTAATTCAGACCATTAAAATTAGTCCATACTAAAATTTATTTTAAAGTCCGAAATAAATCAATCCAAATAAGCCCAGCATTGTTTTGCCCATTAGCCAAAGATAAAAGAAAAATAAAAAGAAAAACCATGACCCAACACCTTGGGTCTGATCCAGACCCAGATCCAAATCTGGATCTGGAATGGGTCGAGATGGATCCACGCCCAAATCCATCTTCCATCTGGACTTGGATCCAAATCCAAGTCGGGTCAAAAACCCTACTCAGATCCCAAATTATTTCCCTTTTTTTTTTCTTTCTCCTTCATTTCCCTTGCGCCGCCACCCCACCTCCCACTCTGATTTTTCAAAAACCCTTCTTTTTTTCCTTTTTTTATTTTAAAAACTAAACAAAATTTGAAACCTTGAAAATCACTTTTTCAAAAATCTTTATTTCAAAGTTTTTCAAGCAGATTCAAAACAATCACATGCATCACGTTCATGGCTATTTACATAGATTACATATATGCATAAATAATCAATCATTAAATATGCATGAAAGAATTTCAGGATTACCTTTCCTGATGACGAATCTACTGTAGGATTGGATTGAATCAAAGCTCCCTAATTGTGAAGCTTCCGAAAGTATTCATACGAAATCCGAACCATCAATCAGCAAAACCCCCACTACGAGTTTTAGAGAAAAGTATTTTTTTTTTGAAAGACAGGATTTGTGCTAACTATTTTGTCTGTCATAGTTTCCTATTATGCAATCAATTCATTCTGTCTAAATTATCCCGATTGAGTCAGAGTCATGGATAGGGTCGTCAAACTCTATTACTCTATCATATGTCCAAATCTATTTAATCAATAACTTATGAATAATCCATGGAACGACTTCCACTATTCCATCTTGGCCAAGGTTTTCTAGTTACTCGATTAATAGATCGCATAGGATCCCTAATTGATAGATTTCATATCTACATACACCAATCTTCATCCCGGAATAGATCGAAACCACTGATTACATTATCCAATCCTTGATGAAGACTAGTTTTATTGCGCTAGCAAATTATAATATCCCTAACACAAGATAACCGTGGTGTCTCAGGTCTAACGACTAATTGCACTATTATATTATTCAATGAATTATTGATCATTCCATGTAATTCGTTGTACTAGCGGTCATGTCCAATCACATATTCTCAACAAGCACTTATACATCTACCCTTATGATATGAGATTAATCGCTCAAACTAATATCTCATATTATTTGGATGGTAGATTATAATCCGATCTTTCTAGATAAACTAATGCTCAATTAATTTATCCTATGATCGGGGACTACTTTTACAATATATTTATGAATATAGATTTTGTCACTCATATCCTTACTCTTAATGATAAAATCTATAAATATTATTCTAAGAATTTTTATTTAAATAGTTAATAGCATTAATGATATTTAAATAAACTGTTCATATTAAATAAAAAAATATAATTATTATGTCTTAAAATTAACTTTTAACACATATAATTCAACATATATATACTATATTCATCATCTCAAATGATAAACGCACACGTACTAAGTCTCGGAAAAACACACTTAAAATTAAGTTGAATGTACATGTCAAACAGTTTTTCCAAAACTAATCATATTGAATAATGACAAAATGGTATGCAAAATGACCAATTTGACACATACAACCACTTGGCACCGTGGAAAGTTTAAGTTGCTGCCAAAGAAAATACAACACGATTTTTTTTTTTCATGTGAAATACAACACGATAGTAGAAAATCTGGAGTTGTCGACCTTAGCAGCCTTTGTTATCAAATCAAATTAATGAAAATATGGAACTGTCGACCTTAGCAGCCTTTGTTATCAAATCAAATTAATGAATCAATTTGATCAAGGCAACCACTTGGCAGCTTGAACATTGAGTGGTGGTTCCTATAAATGCAATATAGATAGGTGCCTTTTTTCTATCAGTTGTATAATCGAGAAAGAAAGTTCCTGAAGCTGGGTTGAATAACGAAAAAGATCAATTTGTATTGGACCTTTTTTTTTTTGGTGGAGAATTTGTATTGGACCAGAAGAGGTTAATTTTCGCAGAAATTATTGAATTCCAATTTTGAAGGTATGTATAACTCTGTTTAGGTATTTCACTGTATCATTGAGGTTTACGTTTGACATTTTTTTCCAAAAAAATTTCTTTATTCTCATGTAAGTAGAAGGCTCTTCCATATTTCAGTTTAAATTAAGAAATTAATTTTTTTGGAGTTAACGCTAATAAACTTAAATTTTGTACTTGACTAACATAGATTATGTTTTTCTCGAACATGTCATGTTATTGATACCTAGATGCTAATTTAGAATGAAAATAAAAATATACAATTTTAACACTTATATATGGGTAAATTTTTTATTGGAAACTAAATTAATTGGGTGAAATATACCAGACCTCTTGTACTTTAGTTAAAGTACACAACACTCCCCTATAATTCAAAAATCCTCTGAATTAGTCATTATGATTTTTTAAAAGTACACAACATTCTCCTGCTGTTTAAAAATCCGTTAAATTTAACGGAGAGTATACTTCACACGCATTAAGTGAGATTTTATTAATTTTTAATGAATTTATCCATTAAATAATTATAAAAATTGACCAAATTACACATTTTAAAAAATAAAAATAGTCATCTTCCCCAACAAACTCTACATTTGTTGTGCAAAAACAAAAAGAGTTGATTGTAGTATCTGAAATTTTCAGGTTCACCAATTTGTTACTATCTTTTGATGCTTCAAAATGGTTCTTCCACTTCGTTGAAGAATGTAACTCAATAACGGTACACTTTTTTGCTGCTGCATTGCCTTCACGAGTAGCAGAGAAGTTGGTAGACATTTTTGCTGCTGCATATCCTTTCACTAGTAGTAGAGAAGTTGGATCCGATTTTTGTAGGGAAAACTGGAAAATAGTTAGTGTGGGGATACTTCCCTACCTAGATAGGATCTTTGATACCCATAGGGTGCAGTGAGGGGAGGGGGTGGGGGGTTGGGGGGTTAGAGAAGATGAGTGTTTAATACTTTTTTATTTTCTAATTTTTTGGTAAAAGAGGACATTTTAGTAAATGTAAAAACTTTTTTTATTAGTAAAACTTGTAAAAATCAATCAAAGTTGCAATGCATGCGCGTGTAAACACTCCCATTAAAAGTAACAATTCTTTTGACAGAAAGAGTTGTGGTGCTATGTTTTATAAAATCATAGGGGTTCTGTGTATTTTTAAAAACACAAAGGGATGTTGTGCACTTTTTGCAAATCACAAGGAGTTACAGTGCAATTCACCCTTTTTTAAAAATTAGAGGTAAAGCCACCAAGGCTTTGATTTGGTGGTAAAATTACTTGTTTGTTTGCGAGAAATCGTAGGATTAATTCTCATTAGTTACATATATATTGTACGTTCATAAATCTTCCTTAAATTAAAAAAAAAAAAAATAAAGGCCGGTAAATGGGGGTTGGTGAACATAGCTCCGCTCTTGTTGATCCCCAACTTCCTAGGGAAGTTTTCAATCATAAATAACTAAAAACTTATTTATGATCTTGAGCTTGCACATTTCAATACCATGCAAAAGTTAAGTCAGAATTTCAACTTAGAGTTATATTGCTTATATGATTACGACATTAATGGAACTTTGGCATTTGTACAGCGTCTTGCAATTCACCTTTGTTTGAGCCAGAATGGTTGATCGACGATCTGGAAACTACGAAGCCAGCATTTGGAGTCATGACTTTATCCAGTCATTGAGTACTGCATATATGGTATGAAATTACTAATTTCCACCTCATCTAAATATTTATTTATTATCTTCAACGTACCTTCACACATATAGGAAGCATTTTTAATATTTTTTAGATGACAACGAGACCTAAACCTAAGATTGTTTGATAATTTAAAAGGGAAAAATGTCACATTTAGTCCAAATTGTTTCCATTTAGTTTTAATTTAGTCCTTATTGTTTAAAATGTCTCAATTTCGACCCTATTATTTTTTAAAAAAAATCTCAATTTTGTCCCTATTATTTTCAAAAAATCTCAATTTCATCCTTATTATTTTGCTAAAGTTTCAAATTCGTCCATATTGTTTAAAATTAGTCAATTTAGTTCCTATTATTTTCTAAAATAATTCAACTTTGTCCCTATTATTTCTCAAAAGATTTCAATTTAGTCCTTGAATAATAGGGACAAATTTGAAACTTTAAGAAAATAATAGGGACGAAATTGAAACTTTTTTAAAAAATAATAGGGACGAAATTAAAACTTTTGAGAAACAATAAAGATGAAATTGAGAAATTTTAAACAATAGGGATGAAATTGAAACTTTTGATAAAACAATAGGGACAAAATTGAGATATTTTAAATAATAAGGACCAAATTGAAATTAAAAGGAAATAATAGGGACTAAGTGTGGAATTTTCTCATTTAAAAGTTTGAAATATTAGAGAATGATTATTATATTTGTTAAAGTAAATTTCTAGAGCTCATCCAGAGCTAGTCCTGCAAAAGAAACAGGTGTGGGGTTCCTCACGTTAGTACTCTGATAAATAAATTAGTATTCTAATTGTCGAGGTAATCAAGAATAAGGAAAGCCGAGTATTTGGTGAGTGAATGATCAATTATATTTTTTGTGAGTGAGATTGTCATATTTATATCTTTCCGTAAAATAGTATTCTGGATTTGGTGGGATCATGTCGCCTAGTCAAAGAGTCTTACCGAATGGTCAGAGGTCGGATCAAGACGTGGAGGTCGGGAAAGGCCAACCTTCCCAAACCTCATTGGCATCTTTCCACTTGTTCGCCCACTAGATCGGTCTTATATTTATTAGATCGAGTCAATTATTTTATCCCATATCAATATTCATTTATTATCTTTAACATAAATAATTATAGAAATTATTTGTCTATGTATTTATGATACAGGGCGATGAATACTTAGAAAGAGCCCAGAAATTGAAGGAAGATGTAAAAGTCATGGTAGCCGAAACAACTTGTACTTTGGATCAACTCGAGCTTGTTGATACTTTGCGAAGACTTGGGATTTCTTATCACTTTGAGGATGAAATAGAGAAAAAATTGAAGACCATCTACACAAGTGATCATATCAATGTTGATAAATTGATGAATGAAGACTTATATGTCACAGCTTTAAAGTTCAGACTGCTAAGAGAACATGGATATCAAGCCTCCCAAGGTAGTAAACATGTTTTTGGTCTCTCTATTCGAAACTGAATATCTCATTTGACTTTCCTAAACGACAGTAACCATTTTTTTATGGAACTGTTACGACAATTATAAACTACATTGGAAATGCTAAATATGAAATATTTGTAGTAAATTTAATAAACGAATTATTAGATTATCACCTCGGCTACAGTGAGACGTGAACTAATGAAGGGTGAAGAGGTGAATGATGATATATAGCAATACTCTATTAAATTATCACTTCATCTAAAAATTTAAATTGTTTAGGAGTTTTTATTTTTCGTGAATTATAAATAAAGCTTTCTTAATATTTGCAGACGTATTCCATGCTTTCATTGACAATAATGGTGAATTCAAAGCATACCTCAGTAAGGATATAAAGGGAATGTTGAGTTTGTATGAAGCTTCATATTTATCAGCAGAAGATGAAAGCATCTTGGATGCAGCACGAGAGTTTACAACTCAACATCTTATAGAATGCCTCGAAAGAAACGAATGTCAAGGTCTTGCAGTGCTAGTGAAGCATGCTTTAGAGCTTCCACTGCATTGGAGAATGTTCAGATTGGAGACAAGGTGGTTCATAAATGTATACGAGAAAATGCCAGGCATGAATCAGATTTTGCTTGAGCTAGCTAAATTGGACTTCAACATGGTCCAGGCTATGTATCAAGAAGAAGTAAAACAGTTATCAAAGTAAGAACATCAAACCGTGCACACATATAACTCCGGGATCAGCTCCCACTGGCCCGTGAATTCATCTGCCCAGATGTATTTCCTAGCTTGTAGAGAAACTAATTTTCAAGCTTGATACAGGTGGTATACTGCAATTGGTATTGCAGAAAAGCAGAGATTTGCCAGGGATCGATTGTTTGAGAGCTTCCTGTGGACTGTGGGATTTTCATTTGAGCCTCATTTCGCATACTGCAGAAAGATATTAACGAAGCTAACTGTGTTGATAACAATAATTGACGACGTTTATGATGTTTATGGTACCTTAGATGAGCTTGAGCTTTTTACAGATGCTATTAAAAGGTAAGCTTTTCCATTGTTGTGCACATTAGGCAGTGAGGGCTACAGTCCATGAATTCATGAGTTTTTCTAAATGTAAGAGTACTTTTACAGTATTTTTCATTTAAAAATTAACTAGTTTTCGCTGAAAATAAAAAATTATATATATGTGTTAAGTTGTGTGTTTATATTTTCCACTAAATAAAATTTATTCATCCCTAGACGGAATTAAATTCTTGTAAAAGTATAAATATTTACAATTAATCAACCTTCAAAATTTAGTTCAATTTAATTAGTTCAAGAAACGTGATGCTTGCCCTGCAACTGTCACTACTATGTTGTAAGGTTTTCTGGTTTTTTCTAATTTCTGCTAATCGAAGCCTACATTCCTTCTTTTTTTTTTCTTATTTCTTTAAAGGGATCAATTTCTGAATAATCGACTTGGCTTAAAAGCATTCCATCATACCTTCTAGGGGCGGAGCTAAGGGAGGCGGTAAGGCCCTGGCCCCCCCCAAGGTTTTTTTCCAAACAAATTTATGTAGTATTATTACAAAAAAAAGTTATCAATCCCCCTTATTTAATAATTTTTTGTCATTAATCTTTTTATTTGAATACTAACCCCTCAATATTAAATTCATGATTTCACCCCTGATACCTTCCATTTCCAGGTGGGATATCAATGCAATGGAGCGACTTCCAGACTACATGAAGATCTGTTTCCTTGCTCTCTTCAATAGCATTAATGAAATGGCTTATGATATTCTTAAAGAACAAGGTGTCAACATCATCTCCTACTTAAAGAAAACGGTACTCTTGCTTCGTCTCTAATATCATAACGTTATGACTTATGACCGAAATCCAATCATTGTAAATTATTCACGTCATTCAATTATAATTGTATAAATAATTCACAATCATTGAATCTTATTTATAATATCATACCGTTACTAGCAGATCTATAGTAGAAATTGCATATTTTTTCGAATGTGTATATACTTCTTGTGTTGTTAATTCATTCTGTTATGTTATGTGCTGTAGTGGGTGGAACTATGCAATAGTTACCTGGTGGAGGCTAAGTGGTACATTAGAGGATATACTCCAAGTCTGAATGAGTACCTGGACAATGGCTGGATATCAATCGGTGGTCCTATGATAATCTTGCATGGATATTTTTGCATCAAGAATCCTATAATGAAAGAAGCTTTGGAAGGTATAGAACAGTGCTTAGATATAACTCGTTGGACGTGCGAAATTATTCGTTTTATAGATGATCTCGGAACTGCACCTGTATGAAATCCTACCTTCATTTTCCTTTTTTTTTCTTTTAACTTTCACCCCATAAAATTCAAACTCTGATCTTCCATCTGCTAAACGAAGTAATCCATACACTAACTAGGCTACTCTTGAATCTCCGTCTCACCCCCATAATAATGTAATAACTTTATGTTTGTAAAAAAGTGGTCCACTAAAAATATGAGGTGAGCTTCACCCATGTCAGTGGACCGCGTTCTTATAAACATAAAGTTATTACAATAGGCTCGATCGTGCAAATTCAACAAGATGGTGTTATTTTGTACTTTACCTCATTACTATCTCATAATTATAAAAGCTAATCCTGAATTTACTCTCTTAATACAGGATGAGATGGAAAGAGGTGACAATCCAAAATCAAGTCAATGTTACATGCATGAATCGGGTGCTTCTGAATATGATACTCGTAATCACATCAAATGTTTGATCCGAGAGAAGTGGAAGAAAGTAAATACCATCACAATGTTCTCAGATTGTCCATTCTCAAAGGATTTCAATGACCTCGGAAAGAATTTCATTCGTACGGCCCAGTGTATATACCAACATGGGGATGGCCATGGTACTCCATCTCGTGAAACAAAGAAGAATCTGCACTCACTAGTTGTTGAGCCCATTCCTTTGCCATGATTGTCTAGAGCATAATATATTCCCTTATATTTTTAAATAAAATAGAACAAAAGCTATAATTCAAATTCATAGTCTCTTATTACAACAGATTGTTACTCGACTATTCCACCCGATTCTAAGGATATTCCTTTCTTGCTTGTGTGAAGATCAAGCAATTATCATTCAAGTGTTGATTTACTATTATATTTTATTCCAACTGTTGGTTTGTCACTTTGAACTTGTGAATATTAAATGAATCTCTTTTAGAATTAATAATAGTTCTACAAAAAGAAAAAGTAGTTCGACTATGAACTACCTTGCAATAGTACTTATAATGTACTTACAATTGTATTACTAAACTTACTACTACCACTAAAAAAAATTACCAGCAAATTGGGTCAACCTCGAAAGTTTGTCTTTTATTTGATTGTTTAATGTAAAAAACATACAGATCAAGTGCACGGTTTTTCTACTACTATGCGCAAAAGGTCAGACCGATTTTAAAGTCTAATAAGATTAAGAAAAAATAAGTACCTAAAGCACATGACTGATTAGAAAGCAAGAATCTAAAGGGTGCTCCAGGAATATAGGAAGTGGTTAATATATTTTATGGTAAATAGCATATTACCTCCTGTGTTTTACTAAAAATACATAATACCCCTTGTATTTTAAAAATTAACTGATTATCTCTTTGTGTTTTATAAAAGTAGCTAATTACCTCCCTGTACTTTTTAAAAATTAGCGCTTTTGTTAAAAAAATATAAATGGGCAATCAACTACTTTTATAAAACACAAGGGGTAATCAGCTACTTTTCACAAAACACATGAGGATAATCAACTAATTTTTAAAACATAGGGAGATATTGTACACTTTTAGCAAAACACAAAGGGGTAATCAGTTAATTTTTAAAACACAGGGAAATATTATGCATTTTTAGCAAAACACAGGGGGTCATACACTATTTACCCTATATTTTATTTATGGGCATTTTGGCATTCAAAACTTAGCATTGAGCGTTGCTAAATACCACCCATTTTCATAACCTGTCTATCACCTCTTATGTAGATGTGCTTAGTTTACGTGTTAAAAGAGAGAAAAATAAAAGAGTTTGTTAAGATTAAATGAGCCAGCAAATTCAACCTCATGAGTCATAAAAACAAAGCAGCTGAAAAAGTATTCGGAGTTTCAGACGTACATATGAAAGAGCCAGCCATTTAGAATGTTCAAATAGACTTCAAATCAAAATTCAGTGGCGCTTCTTTCCAGTTGCTTGTTCCCAAGCTTGCAAGACATGGTTCACTATCTCATCTACACCAAGCCCGTGCTTCACCTGCATTTGAATAACAAATTTTGATATTAAAGGAAAATAGCACAAGAGAATTATCAGCAGAAGATGGAACCATAATGTAGTATCGTACTCTACCGGCCTCGCAGCTTCCCAAACTCCCCCGCACCCCGCAACTCCCCAAGAAAAGAAAACAAACCCAAAACAACTGACAGAAAAAATTAAGGAAAAAGTTTCTAAGCGAAAAGACTATGAAGATGCACAACAGGTTCTCCTAGAAGAATTGCTATCTTTGTCTATGCTCTGGATATGACAAATGAGAGGTTCATTTTATTCTATTAGTCAGAAATGTCGACATATAAATGACAAAAACATGCAACTTCCACTCCTCGTCACCCTTGGGCATAGAAGGGGGTTGGGGAGAATGATGTTTACAGTTCAGCAAGAAGTGAACTAGAATAAGTGAATTACAGTTTATGTAAAGTTACCGTGCATGAAATTTGCATTCCACTAACAATCATCAAAAGTCTCTAAAGTCATAGCTCCTCCTTATTTTTTACTAACCCTTTTCACTTTCTTTGGGTACAAAACACGTTACTCCATGCATTCTCCTATTTCACTAATTTTCCCTGTTATAGAAAAGAATTACAGATCTTCACCCATCCAATTCTCGGACGTGTCCTTCAGCCATTTATTGGATGCATGAAGATCAGTCAACCACCGGGAGACTAGCATTGCTCCAACATAATATATGTAAGCCTTGTGGTGTACATCCATAAAAAAAGTCACCATTGGAAAGACTGAAGCTGGATGACAAATTGTCTAAACTCAATTTTCATTGGTACACAAGGGTATAAATGAAATCAAAGCACCGCATGAGTCAAAATTGTCAATGAATGCCTGAAGATAAAGGAAAAGATGGAGAGCACTAGAGTAAATGGCAATCAGCAAATATATATCAAACTGCAAGGAATTAGAGAGATGAAGTTGTTCAAAGGCCCTTGGAATCGGACATCACTTTTTCCAAAGTATACAACAATGATTGGCTGCAAGTATGGGTTAACTTCAACCAACCTCAAGATCTTGAGGTATACCCACAGCAAGATCATACATATGCTGCTAGAAAGTACCTTTTTTGACCAGGGTGTAAACTCTAATTAAAGAGATAGGCCAGAAATAGCAAGCTCAATCACATTAAGAACATGTGTGGAAGTACAGTTCTCAACATTTTTAGGGGGGCATAACCCCCTGACCCTCTGGGGATCTGCACGTGGTTCATACTGAAGCTTCTTTCTACCATGTCTCTTTTTTTATAATCAGATGATAAAAGCACTTCATGAGAAAAGTAAAAAGTACTTCAGAAGGTGGCTCTCTATTTCTTGCATGCAGCAACAAATGACACCAAACAGATCAAACAAACCTGAGCAAAAACAAATGGTCCACCATCCCGCATACGAAGTGCGTCACGCTCCATAACCGTTAAGTCAACTCCAATAGCTGGTGCAAGGTCAGTCTTGTTCATTACCTACAGTAAAGGAGAACCAGTAAAGATCTAACTAATTCAACAACATTCAGAACTGATAGATAAGTTTAAGACAAAGGACAGCAGAAAACAACATACAAGGAGATCAGCTTGGGTAATTCCTGGACCTCCTTTTCGAGGTATTTTGTCCCCGCCTGATACATCTATTATGTAGATTATATAGTCAGCCAGTTCCCTGCTGAAGTTGGCAGCAAGATTATCTGCAACAAATAGATCATACAAGTCAACAGTTCTTCAGAACAAAGCAAAAACTAATCATTTTGGTAAGTCCATATAATTTCTAATAATCATCAGATAAGCATATTTTCACGAGAACTGCAACCCAAAAGTCAATTACCTCCCCCAGATTCACAAAGAAGTATATCTGCTTTGAATAAGTTAGAAAGCTCCTCAAGAGGTCCTAGATTAATGCTGATATCTTCCCTGATTGCTGCATGAGGGCAGCCGCCTGTTTCCACAGCACGGATTCTTTCCTCTGGAAGTGCTCCATGATTTATCAAGAACTCTCCATCCTCTTTCGTGAATATATCATTTGTCACCTACAAATAACTCATCTCAGGATATTCTTTCAATTTCTCTTCTTCATACTGGTCCTTTCATTCTTCTTTTTCTTTCTTCTCTTTTATCTTCTTTAATGCAATTAATGCAAAAGAAAATTTTATTTGTTCATGTGCAATTACTCAAACCATAAAGTAATGGAGAACAAATCGATGCAGCAACGACTTCTGGCTTGAGCGATATACTAATTAGAGAGTAGGCAAGCAGGTCAATGCCGACAAATCTTTAAGAAGGGTTGAAGAATTGTCACAGGCAAGCAACATGTTGCAATTATCTTAAAACAGTTACATATAGTATCGCACATAAATTTTCCTAATAATTCTGAATTACACGTGAAATTCTCAGCAAAATTTCTCATGGAAGTTTAGATGTGCAACAGAAGTTTTATTGATGTTCATACCGTAGGAGCCATCATTTCCTCATTTCTTCTTTTACTCTTTTTTTTCCAGTTATTCTCAACAGAAAATTGTTATCAAGTAATATAACAAGCAAAATGAAGAGTTCTGGATTAATACATCCAAAATTGTCGGCATATCCTTTTCTGCATTAGAACTCCTAAACGCATTCTCATCAACACCCCATGATCTCAGTCTTTATTTCTTTATTTTAGCAACTTTACTATCATTGTGAGGGCGAAATTCTTAATGGAAAATGGCTAGAAAAATTCACAATTTGCAATCTGCAGAATAATTTCAGAAACCATGGTCTTCCTAAGACATTAACAGCACAAATTACATATTCTATAAAGAACAAGCAACAAAAGCATGTACACATCTAATATACACATGAATCATACTTACAGCAGCTAGGCTGTACTTGTCCCTCAACAATTTACATAACGCGAGCATTAATGCTGTTTTCCTGCAAATCTTTAACACAACCTCACCAAATTTAATCAAAAGACGCACAAAAAATTTTTAAAACTAAAAGTCAAATTCAGTCAAACTCGATCAATAATAAAAAAAAATTACTTTAAATTGGTCAAATTGTGAGCAATAAAAGTTTGGTGCAAGTCAAAAGAAGACAAAAAGTAATGGGAAATGAAGAAAAATCTTTGGTTGCAAAGTTAGGCACACACAATTTTGGGTTGATTTCACACTACATGTGGGAAGACTTTTGGTGCAAGATGAGCCTATAAATAGAGGCTTAAAACTTCACCATTTAGCATCACCAAAACATTCCAAGTTAGAGAGAAAACATAAGCTTTCTCTTGAGTAGTTTTCTTCCTCTTTTGTTGTTCTATCTTTGTGAGTGAGAGTTAGTTTCTCCTATTATTTAAGAGAGTGATATTGTTCTCTCCTTATATTAGAGAGAAGGTTATTGTAAAATACTCCACATCATAGTGAAATCCACCATTACTTACCCGTGGCTTTTCCCTCGATTTGTTTAAGGATTTTTCACGTAAATCTTGTGTCTCTACTTTCTCTGTTCTCATTCATATTTTAGCTGCGTGATACTGCTTGTCCCCGACCATTCCGCTGCACCGATACCCAACACAAATCAATAATTCTAATAGTATAAGCACAAACTTTTAAACTTTTACCCTTTTCAAAAGCCCCTAATACCATGTGTAACTTCATTAACACGAAATACTATTCACACTCACACACACATCATGAAATATACTTATCATGGCAAGGAAAATATCTGTCCCACACACATAATACATTAAAATCATATGAGTAAGTTGTTAAAATTGGTTTAATTTAGTTGGAAAAACAAATAAAATCTTTTCATCACACGATTCCATAAAATATTTTGGACCAGTAAATTTGATACGAAACACCAGTCATTTTTTACACTAGTCTTTTTTATTTCAAACTCGGGTTCTGGAGCGTGACAAAAAAAATTATGAAAACTGAGGTAGGGGAGAAAAGAGATACCCAGTACCAACAGGGCCACCAATACCAACAGTGAAGGCTCTTTCATTGAAATCTCTAGTGGTAAGAAGGGGTGCTCTTCTGCTGAAGTAGCCAGGTGAGTATATGGGTTCATGAGAGTGTGGCGCCAGTCCATCATGGCTATGGTACACCTTCCCATCTGGGCCCACCCATGACTTTGTTTCTGAACCCCTATTGCACATTAGATAAAAATTATTAAGAAATAAAACACAAATTAAATTAAATTAAATATATATATATATATATATATAAAAATTTATTACTCGTGAGTATGGTTATGATGATGATGGTGATGATCATGGTCATGTGCATGATGATCATGGGAAGCCATTTTTGACTCAAAATTGTAGAGTTTGTGTGCAGAGAAATGGAAGATTGAGCAGAGAAGGTTGAGTAGAGAGTGGACTTGATGGACTGTGTTTGGTGAGATGTACAGCATGTACTATGTTGTAGAAATATCTGTGATCGTGGAAGACATACCCCCAGCTATACATACATCAGGACAAAAATGTCTACGTGTTTGTTCCTTCTTTTTTCCTATTTTATTTTTCTTTTATTTCTTTCGATGGAAGTAATTATTCATGTCTTATTTTTCGTGAAAATGCTAACCTCAAGTAACGAGAATAAGGCATTTACACCATTTAAAATATTAAATACAATATTTAATTTTAAAAATTTTATATTTAAAGTAAATATCATACCCAAAAATTGGTTTGTGGAATGGTATGTGCTAACCACGTTGCTGGCTCTATAATTGAATCTGATGTGGTGCAGATCATCAACTCCTTCCAGAATCCATCGGAGTCTCTTTGGAATTTCTCTTTCGTTATTGATGACTCCTTAAGTCTCCTATCCTTTAATTCTGGCCAAATATTTCAACACATCTTTTGTATTGTTAATTGAATAATAAATTGGATTGTTTGAATAATTAAGATAGAATCTCTCCTTTTAAATTGAATTTGTAGTCTTTTCCTTCAGCTTTTTCAGTTTGTCCAGTTAGATTAGAATCCACTGGTATTGGCTAACTCTTTGTTTTGTATAAATTTTTGTTGTAATCTACCTTGCTTTATTGACACACACACATACACAAAAAAAAAAAAAAATGCAGATGATTATCTTTTGTGATAATGGGTAAGAATACTCTTGTTTGTTGATTCTTTCATTTTTTAGATGAAATGTATTGTTATTCATCAAATTTGATTTTTTAAATCTTAACAATTATATCTTACTATAATAACAATGCATGTTTCATGTTTCCATACATGTTGAAAAGGTAAAGCTTTTTAGACCATCTCCAATAGTTTTTCTATATTTCTCTCTATATGTAAGAAATTTTGGTCATTTCTCTACATGTAGAGATTCTCTATTTCACTTTAACTCCAACAGTTTCTCTACATTCCGATTTTAGAGAATCCCTATTTCAGAGTCACTCTAGTAGCTTCTTTATTTTAGGGAATCTTTATTTTTGTTTTACTCCAAAGTCTCTCCTACGTATTATTTTTAATTAAAATTTGTATTAATAATTTTACATTTTTATTTGAATTTGCTAATTGTATATGATGAATTTTTATTTTTAATTACTAATATTTGTTTTTTTTAAAACTTTTCCAACATTTTTGTGTTTCTTTATTTCTTTACTCAAATCTAAGTTTAGAACTAAACAAAGTAGAAATAAAAGTGAAATGTAACTATTCATGTCAAACTGTAATTAATAAACTTGGATAATCTAAGTTACAATTAAAAAAAATTAGTTATATCAAACTGTAATTAATAATAATAGATAATGTAAATTATAATTAAACAAAAATTAAAACCCTAAATTATATAAATCCATTCCCTACTTTTTTTTTTCCATCAGCCGCCTCCTTCTCAAAAAAACCATCGATCTTCATCCTCTCTACCCAAACCATGTGCCAACCTCTCACAACCCACCCCCATCCCCCCATGGCAAATCACCCAACAGCTACTGCTACCACCACGCGACCACCATAACAAACCACCCAACAACCACTATTCTACCACCCAACAGCCACCATGTCACCACCACAGCAAACAACCACGCAGCCACCACCACAGCAAGCCACAAGTTTGCTCATCTTTTTCGTGAAATTTTTTGAAAAAACTTTTTGGATGCAAATTTTTTTTTTTTGAGGTAAAACCTCTTTTGCCAAATTGTTTGTTAAAAAAAAAATTACCTGTGGTTTTTGGTTTCGCTTTTGTGGCTAATTTCTTTCATATTTTTGACCGTTGAAGACATGTTTTTTTTTTAGTCAATTTTTTTTTTTTACTGACAATTGGTTTTTAGAATGGTTTAGGGCATTTGTTCGGCATCTCCACATGTGGAGATGCTGAAAATTGAATGTAGGGATTTTCTACTTAGAGAACCTGTTGGAGATGTTTATCTCCATCTTGTTCTCTAGATGTAGGGTAAAGTGCCTTTTACATATCCTGTTGGAGATAGCCTTACTAGTGTTGAGTTGGGCAAAGCTACTGATTACTTCAATGAAAATAGAATACCAGGTCACGGAGGCCAAGGTACAATCTACAAATGCATGTTAGTTGATGGAAAAATAGTAGCGGTTAAAAAGTCAATGTTAACTGATGAGAATCAAGTGGAACAGTTTATTAATGAAGTAGTTATTCTTTCACAAATCAATCAGAGGAATGTGGTTAAACTACTGGGTTGTTGTTTAGAGATAGAAGTTCATTTGCTAGTTTATGAGTTCATACCTAATGGAACCCTATACAACCTTATTCATAACGAGAATGATGAATTTCTCATGTCTTGGGATATGCATTTAAGAATTGCAAGAGAGATTGTAGGAGCGTTAGCCTATTTGCACTCAACAACTTCTATTCCGGTCTATCATAGAGATATCAAATCAAGCAACATACTTCTGGATGAGAAGTACATTGCAAAATTATCTGACTTTGGAACTTCAAGACACATTACAATCGACCAAACTCATCTTACCACTTTAGTAAAAGAGACATTTGGTTATTTAGATCCGAAGTACTTCCAGTCAAACCAATTTACGAAAAAAAACGATGTCTATAGCTTTGGTATTGTACTTGTTGAACTATTGACTGAACAAAAGCCAATATTATATCTTCAACTCGGACGGATGATGGAAGTTGCCTAAGCTTAGCAACACGGTTTCTTACATCCATGGAAGAAGATCGTCTCAATATGATTCTTGATACTCAAGTTCTAGAGACGGCTAGCTATGAACAAGTCGTAGAGGTTGCTAAACTTTCACGACGTTGCTTAAGCTTGGATGGAAAGAAACGACCAACTATGAAAGAAGTAGCCATGGAACTGGAGGGTATTAAAATGTCTCACAATCCTTCAACAGTGGAAACAAATTTTGAAGGAGAAAGTAGCAGTGGAATAGAATTGGTAGTCCTTTCATATGGTACTTCCTCATGGACAACAACGAATGATACCATTACTTCCTCATCAGTTGCCTACCCTTTATTGCCCAATACTTTTTGACGTAAAATTACTCCTATGTTATATAGTTATACATTTTCACTTTTTTTTTTGTTTGGAATTGAAGCTTATGGTTGTGATTTGAAAATGTTGATACTCATAAAATTGTCCGTTACTTTTAGACATAAAAAATTTCACCTTCGTCAGTTCTATTACATGCAGTTCTATTTTTTGCTTGTTTCCTTTTGAATTTGGAAGTTCATTGTTTTGATATCGGCACTCATTATAATACTGTTTATGAAATTCGATCACCTAGGATGAAAGTAGAAGTCATTATTACTTCTGATACAAATTAAAAAGTACGGAAAATTACTTATTTTGTAGTCAGTTAGAGTTCTATAACTCGTCTAATTAGGATAGCTCCCAGCGGCAAATATATAGAAAATGTTGGCCTTTCACTGTCAAACAACTATTTCATTGATTGAGTTATTATGTTAACCAGTTTTGGCATATGTTCTAGAATGCAAAATACAACCTACCTACAATATAAGTACAGAGTAATATTTTGACTAAAAGTTGTTTTAGAAATGGAAAAAATCCTAATATTCAGAAGAAAGACTATCAAAGATTTTGAACAGTCTCTAAGTTTCAAGAAAAGTTGAGCTTTCATAATGGTGTCTTTTATTATGTGCCTAAAGTGAACTAAATGTAATTTTACAACATGACCAATTATATTATTTATTTGTTTAATGGTCAATTTTCTTATTTATTTATGACTAACGTAAGTTATATATAGATTTAGTCCTTAGAATCTTTTCTATGGATCCTACTTTAAAAGAGTTAAGATTATAAGTGGCACAAATCTGTAATGTTAAAAAGATTTTAGAAATAGTTTCTAATCATGGGACTAAATAAAATGGACATTAATTCGCCTCGGTAAATTTGCATATATGATTAATATTTGATATTAATGATAAGGGTAATGAATCTCATATTGTAGTAGCAAACATGTGGAAACAATACAAGAAAACTGTTGTTGGGTGACGGACTATCTTCGTTGCAAAGTTGCACATTAGTCGGTATTTTGTTGCAAAAACAAAAACAAAATGGAAATTCTTTTTTTTTTTGTGTTTATCACCCCTACATCGTGAATTCATATTTTTTTTAAAAAATTAATTTATTAATTAAATTTTTACATTTAATAATTTTATTAATAATTGTCTAATTCTTTTTATTAGTTTATAGTTGTTTGTGGCCATTTCATCACTTGTCCGTCGCCCAACATTTTTTTCAAAATAAATTTATCAAATATATAATATGTTATCTTTTTATAATTTATTAAATTTTGTTGCCATTTCGTTGCTAGTTTTTCGTCATCATGTCGTCGCCCGTTGTTTTGTCGCCATGTCACCCCTCTAGTTGTTGTTATGTCATCACCCTTCTGGTCATCGTCATGACGTAGTCCTTAATTTTTTTTAAAAAAATAAAATAAAATATTAATATTACAAATAAATATTAAAATTCAATATACATATATTAATATTTAGAAAATCTACAAAATTATAATGTGTAAAATTAATCTTTTAAATTTATGAAAAAACCTAAATCTACTGGTTATCATTGATCAAGGGGTAAACGGTTGTCTCTAGCTTGGCAATCTTTTTTTGTCAACGTTTGTCGCTACTATTGGAGCCCCAGCTGGAAGCGACGTCACTCTTGATCTTTCAATAGGCCACGCCAAAATTGGTATTTTCATTTTCTTTCATTCTCATGTCCAAATTAAAACACTTTCATTCATTTCTTTTCCTTCTAGTTCAAACAAATGAGACGTGAGCTTTCTACTATTCTTATGAGTTTTTCCTATCATTTTGTTTTATTTTCCTCCAATACAAAAATACTGACTATTCGTGTGCGCATTGTGGAATCTCTCCAATTTCAAACACAGACAAATAGGGTAGGTACGGACTCGAGGAAAATAAGAGCCCAGTTTGAAAAGTTGTCAATCAGTGAGAAGACCAATGGATTGTACATTATAAGCTCCCCCCCAAGGCCCTCGGGATGATCCATTACTCATGTTAATGATCTTATCCGCCAACCTAATAGAGGTTGGAACAAACCTATTATCACCTCTTTGTTCTCGGGTAACATTTCAAAAAAAAAAACATCTTTTGTATTCATCTCCCAAGCACAATAATTGATAATCGGATTGTTTGGCTGTTTACACAGTTAAAAGTGGGTACCAAAGTGCCATTAAGAGCCTCATTGAACCGTCCCAAATTGCGGGACCTTCATCCTCCCCTCCAAATGGGCTTTGGAAAAGCATTTGGAACAAAAAAATTCCAACAAAAATCAAATGCTTTATTTGGAAAGCTTGTAACAGTTTGCAAGGAAATGTGTTGATTCCCCTATCTACCGAGTCTGTAATGCAGAAGCTGAAACCATTGAACATCTTTTACTTTTTTTGCCAGTGGAGTCATAAAGTGTGCTTTGGGTCACCTTTGCAAATTTGGCCTAACAAATTTTCTGTCAACAGATTTGACACGTGGCTATGGGTCTCAATTCTCAAATGCAAAATAGTTGGTTATGCAAGTGGCACAGTAGAGGCAACAATATTCTTTTTCTTTTGCTGGAATATCTGGATTGCAAGAAATAACTTTATCAAGCTGTCTCACCAGAAAAGACCATTACTGCCTCAGTTAACCAATTGAATGAGATATCGAGAGCCATTCTTGACAATAGAGATTAACTTTTATCAAGACTACCAGCTCTTCGATCTTGAAGCTCATAATTTTGCACATATAGCTTGGATACCTCCTCCTAGTGGCTATGTTACTTACAATTGTGATGCTTCATTTATGGACTGTGGTAGTCATTCTGGAATTACGGTACTTTGTCGTGATCATTCAGGGAATTTGATCAATGGATACTCTTTCACAACCCTTTGTAATTCTGCAATCTAGGCTGAAGCATTAGCTCTCAAGGAAACATTCCATCTTGCGTCATCCTAGGGGGATTCCCATTACATCATTGAATCAGACTCAAGCACGGTGATTGAGGCATCTAATTTTTCTTGTTTGAACTGGAAGGTAGATTCCATTATTCATGAAAGCTAAACATGTGATGTGTAAAGTCACTTTGGAGTTGGCAAGATAATAGCACTTGAAATTTTCATCATGATGTTTTGTAATAAAAAAGGAAAAGATGACAAACACATGCATTGGTTTTGGAAAAGTAGAACTTTGCAAATAGAAGAGGTGAAGACTTGGTTGGAAGGTGACTCTGCGATGTGCACAATAGATCAGCAACGCACAAGTAATGCAGTTTCATTCAGCTATAAATAGCAAGCCATTTCTTCAGCTCTAATCACCCCAAAATAGAGAGAAAACATTGTGAGATTTCTTGAGTGTTATCTTTCATATTTGTTATCTTTACTTTGTGAGTAAGAATTAGTTTCTCCTATAATTTGAGAGAGTGAAATTGTTCTCTCCTTATATTGGAGAGAAGGCCATTGTAAAATATTCTTATATCATAGTGAATCCTCCTATACTTGCCTGTGGTTTTTCCCTTAATTTGTTTAAGGGTTTTCCACGTAAAAATATTGTGTCTCAATTATCTTTGTTCTCAGTCTTATTTTAGCTGCGTGATACCGCTTCACCTCAAACATTCCGCTGTGTCGATACCCAACAGTGGTATCAGAGCCACCGGTTACGAGTCACTGGTGCACATACGGTATAATACTATTCCTGTATACGGTTTTGGTATTATTCACGTGTACGAAACTATTCAAAGTTAAATAGTGGGAACGAGTTCAAGTTGAGAAGCAGATCATCGTTAACACTATGACGGCAAAATTTGAAATCGAGAAGTTCAACGGGAGCAAATTTTTCCTTTGAAAATTGAAGATGAATGCAATCTTGAGAAAGGAGAATTGCTTGGCTGCAATCGGAGACAGACTAGCGGAGGTGACAGATGACAATAAGTGGAGAGAAATGGATAACAATGCTATGGATAATTTGCATATGGCATTGGCAGATTCAGTACTGTCAAGCGTGGAGGAAAAGAAGTCAGCAAAAGAAATTTAGGATGTACTAACCAAATTGTACGAGGTCAAGTCACTTCACAACATGATTTTCTTGAAGAGAAAACTATATACTCTTCGAATGAGTGAATCCACATCGGTAACTAATCACATCAATACCTTAAATACATTATTTTCTCAACTAACTGCGTTGGGACAGATAATAAAGGAGCTTGAACGTGCGGAGATTCTACTTCAAAGTCTACCTGATTCGTATGATCAACTCATCATTAGTTACACTAATAATGTTCTTTCAAATTATGTTACTTTTGATGATGTTGCAGCCGCTATTCTGGAAGAAGAAACTAGGCGCAAGAGTAAAGAAGACGGAGCTGAAAGTTCACAACAAGCAGAGGCCCTACCAATGGTGAGAGGCAGATCAACAGAACATGCCTCGAGTGGGAGCAACAACCATGGTAGATCAAAATCCAGAAGTAGAAAGAATATCAAATGCTACAATTGTGGCAAGAAAGGGCTCGTCAAGAAGGATTGTTGGAGCAACAAAAAGAATCTCGAGGTGAAAAATTCTCAAGGATGTGTTGTGACAGTACCTGATGATGGAGATATTTTATACAGCGAAGCAGCAACTGTATCAAAAGGCAGAAATGAGCTCACTCATGCTTGGATAATGGATTCGGGAACAACATGGCATATGACATCTCGTATAGAATGGTTCCACACATATGAACCTACCTTTGGGGGATCTATGTATATGGGTAATGACCATGCCTTGGAGATTGCTGGCATCAGTAACGTCAAGATAAAAATGTATGATGGTACTATTCGTACCATTCAAGGAGTACGACATGTGAAGGGCTTGAAGAAGAACCTATTGTCCATTGGACAATTGGATGACCTTGGCTGTAAGACCTATATCGAGGATGGGATCATGAAGTTTGTCAAAGGAGCGCTTGTGATGATCAAGGCAGAAAAGATCGCGGTAAATCTATACATGCTTTTGGGAGATACGTTGCAGGAGGCAGATGTATCAGTTGCATCAGTCGATCAAGAAGAATCAACTGTAATGTGGCATCGCAGATTGGGCCATATGACAGAACGAGACTTGAAGATTCTTGCTGACCGTAATCTCCTACCCGGGCTCAAGACGGTAAACTTACCTTTATGTGAGTATTGTGTTACTAGTAAGCAGCATAGATTGAAATTTGGGAGATCTACTGCCAGAAGCAAACACATTCTAGACTTGATCCATTCAGACATTTGGGAATCGCTAGTTTTGTCTCTAGGAGGAGCCAAATACTTTGTATCATTTATTGATAATTACTCCAGGAGACTGTAGGTGTATCCAATCAAGAACAAGTCAGATGTGTTTCCAATATTCAAAACTTTCAAAGCATTGGTGGAACTTGAATCTGAAAAAAAGATCAAGTGTCTGAGGACCGACAACGAAGTAGAATACACTAACGGGAACTTTTTGACATTTTGCAAGCAAGAAGGTATTCAGAGGCAGTTCACTGTTGCACACACACCTCAGCAAAATGGTATGGTAGAGCAGATGAACATAACTCTTCTTGAAAGAATGAGAGCTATGTTAGAAACTGCAGGACTAGCCAAATCATTTTGGGCAGAAGTAGCCAGAACCGCCTGTTACGTGATAAACCGGTCACCATCGACTGCAGTTGAGTTGAAAACACCAATAGAAATGTGGACCCAAAAACCTGCAGATTATTCTACCTTGCACGTATTTGGATGTCCAACATACGTGATATATGGTTCCCAAGAAAGAACAAAACTGGATCCAAAGTCTAGGAAATGCATATTCTTGGGATATGCTGATGGTGCTAAGGGGTATCGCTTGTGGGATCCTACTACCCACAAGATTATCATCAGCAGAGATGTGATATTTGAAGGATCTCATATATTTTAGAGCTATAAACATCATCTAGCTAAGAATCGAGCGGAAGCGAAACATGACATTCAAAAATTTCTGGAATTCAAAGCATGATGTTCATATGAAACTCTAATCTTGATATCATGTGATTAACATATGCAAAACATATATATAGCAAGTATATATATTGACAAGAGATAGTAGAAGAGTATACCTCTTGTAGACAACTCATGGAAGCCATAGATCTGAATTTTTGCACACTTGATGGAAGACACCTCCTCTTGAAAATACAAAAGCTCTAGTCCGTCCACACGAGCAAATAATGGCTTCTCCATTTCCGTGGTTGTTTTGTGCTAGATAACCATGGAAGATTTATGAGCTTGTTTGTGAGGAAGAGAGCAAAACCATTTCCTTCTTCTCCTTTTCTTTGGCTGCGTTTTTATGAACAAGAAGAGAAGACAAGTTCATATAGTTCATCTTCATTTTTCAGCCATGGTTCTCTCAAGATGATGAAGAAGAAAATCCTTTTTTTTCTTTTCTTTCTTCTTGCTGCGTTTTTTTTCTCTCGTTTTTCAGCCATGGAGGCTTAGCCAAAAAAGTGAAGAAGACAACTCTTCTTCTCTCTCTTGTGTAGTCTCCAACGTGTGGAGAGAAGAGAAAGATGACAAGCCCTTGTCATCTTTTTTCCTTCTTTTCTTATTCTTGTCTCCTTTTTGAAATAAAAGAGAAGACAACCTTCTTTGAATTAATGTTGTGTTGTCTCTTTGTTAGAAAAGAAAAGATGACAAACCTTTGTCATCTTTTGTTTCTTTTATTGTAGTATTTTTCCACTAATGTATTTAAATATTCAACCTAATCACAATTAGTTGAAGTTATGAAAACAACCTTTTCATATTTTCACATTAGCCCCAACACTTAATAATAATTGCATATTGACCCCAATAACTTTTAAAAGGTCAATTACACCATTGGTAACTCCTTAACAATTACACAATTATTAACTCCTTAACAATTACACAATTGTTAACTCCTTAACAATTACACAATTGTTAACTCCTTAACAATTACACAATTGTTAACTCCTTAACAATTACACAATTGTTAACTCCTTAACAATTACACAATTGTTAACTCCTTAACAATATAAGAGAAACAAAATATAATTGTTAACACTTTAACAATTCAAGAGAAACTAAACACAATTATTAACACTTTAATAATTCAAGAGAAAATAAATGAATTGTTAACACTTTAACAATTTAAGAGAAACTAAATCAAGCTCAATAGAAAAAACATTCATCATGCTCTATTGTGTGTGACTTTCTAGATTTACTACTATATAGCACTGAAGAAATGTTGAACACTTTCAATGTTAATCGAGCTATTCGATTTGTTTAGAGAATGTCTCCCGTCATTCTCAAAACACCCTCAGAGTTCTTGAGTGACGTTCTAGCTACCAACGTATCAAGACAGTTTATAAAGTAATGAAATCTTATTCAAGTGAATCTATTTATGGTGGCCGATTATCGTACAATCCAATCCTTCCATTAATTGTCCCGTCGAGCAAGAACCATGATCCGATTAAGTTCATAGACTCGAAACGATGCATAGATCCAAATGGTGGAATGAGAGATGACACATGGAAAAACCCATTTCCATTATTCATGCCTTGGCCAAGGACTTCCTCATTCAACAACCAAACTTGGATCGCATAGGACATCGCCTCACGTCGGAGGTTAACGGATCCTCTCTTGACCACTACTTGTCAATCACTATACCAGACGAATGAAACTGCGAGAGGACGTATCTCATCTCGTTTGTCGAAACAATCATTGTCCAAACGCTAGAATCAAACCCCAATACATATGACAACCGTAATGTCTCAAGTTTAAAGATTACATGCACAATCGCAACGATTAACAAATTATTAATCCAAAGTCATGTAATTTGTTATTCACGTCACATTCAATGATTTATTCAACTAATAGTCATCCACATGTTTGTAAGTCGCATCGCTATGCTGTTATGGCACGTGGCTCACCATCCTTTATCATTAACATTTCTATATTAATCAAAGGTAACAACACATGTGATAGTCCGTAATTGATTATTAATGTCCCGATCAAATAATCTAAGTACTATGAACACTTTAAGTATTTATTGATGTGACTGTATTTGCAGCACTCAAACCTTAGTATTTGTACTATATTTGCATCTTAATTTGGGAATTATTGCAATACTTTGATATTTTCAATGCAATGTAGGATGACACAGAAAAGTGAAAAATCAGACCCAAAATGATCCAAATTACAAGTGAAGAAGTCAAGAATGCGGAAGCACGAGAAGCGGTTGAAGAATAAAGCTCATAGAGAAGAAATTTGGCTGAAACTAGCACGAAATTGGATTCAGAGCATTGACCCAGATGATCTCAAATAGTGGCCCATGTCCGTTTTTGGCAAATCATATATGTTTTTCGGGTAGAAACAACAGTCTGAACAAAACACAGGACTTTTGTCCTGTGGGTGGCGTGATTTTAGCCAAATTTCATCGTTTGGAGGGTCAAAAAAATGAAAAATGCCTGAAGATGTTGCAATCAACGAACCGGTCAAAGTCAAAGACAAAATCAAGTGTTGACCAAGAATTGAAGCCCGTAGAGGAAGAATTTGGCCAAACGAAATGCGAAAACGGACTCAGAATGCCGAATAAACTTGGAATAGCATTGGTCAACTTTTTGGTCAACGAGTGAATAGTATCAATCAACGCGTGAATAGTGATGGTCAATGCGTGAACAGTAGAACTGCGTGCAGAATACGTAAATAGTAATCGCATGAATAGTAGTCATGTGAATAGTAACTACGTGAATAGTAGTCGCGTGAATAGTACCTGCGTGAATAGTTGCCAAGTTTTCCTATAAATAGACATCAACCCTCTTCATATTTTCTCACAATTTTTGAGAGCTTTGGATATTTTTTCAATATTTTCAATTTTTGTCAAGTTAATTTTATAGTTCTTATTTAGGATTTTGCCTAAATAGCTATATACGAAGGAAGTCCTGCCTAGTGGCTCTTATTCGGGGGCATTCTGCCTGAATAGCTACTGTACAGCGAACATCCTAACGTTCATTTTTGAGCCTTTGCTCAAAAATAGCTCTTATTTGGGGGGAAAAGTTCTGCCCGAATAGCTATAGAATTTCTGTTCAGACTTGGAGTTCAGAAATACGCGTTCGTCAATACGGAGGAGCCTTTTTTGACTCTCTTTTATTTGTATAAACTCGTATTTATTATGTCTGAATAGAATTCTTATCTAGGGTAGGATATTGTAAATAATGGTCTTTTAATATATGGTCTCGGATTCGGATAATTTAGTTTTAATGCAATATATGACTTGTATTAATTAAGTATTGTCTTTCATACATAATGCTTTTAAGTAGATGATATGATTGCTTTATTTTTGTGTCATATATTCAATGCTTTAATAGTGAATCAATAGCTTGACAACCTTAAAGATTCCAAGAAATTATAGGTAATGCTTTTAAGTAGACCATAGTTTCTAGACTAGTAAGGAGATGTTGATTACTTATGTTGAAACAGACCTTTTACACCAGGTTGCAAGGACAGATCCATACTATGGCTATACGCTCGTAGATGGAACGGCACCTACATCAGAGTTAGTAATCGGGATTTTAATAGACTAAGATAATTGACTAGGTTAATGCTTGTAGCTTAACCTCTTGTATAGAATTTAAGAATCCGAATGCCGAGCCTACATTAATTGCCTTATTTACATATTTGATCCCTAGATATTCTTCCGTACTTAGCTAAACGAAAACCTTAGCTTTTAGTTTACATTCTCGCACTTTACTTCAAATTCTTTACGAACTGTCACTTAATCGCATTAACACTTTCACACTACTTCACTAACTTAACTAACGAGCTTTCCTATGGATACGATTCCGCACTCAAAGCACACTACAATACATGATCCGTGCACTTGCGGGTTATTAAAACTTGGTTATTTTGCACATATTTATAACACACACCAAGTAGCGATCATTTATCATATTAAAGAAATACGCCAGCATATTCTAAACACTTTTAGAATACATTCCTCTAATGAAAATATTAGGGACTCATTCATACACATAAAGAAGGAGAATATGAATGTCATAATTATGTCAATATGTAAACGAACATGTAAACACTAATGCCATAAGTAAATGTCAAAATGCCCCAATATATGTCATCCAAATATGTAGTATTAGGGCATATCTCTAACAATCTCCCACTTGCACTAATGCTATAAAACATAGTATTAGTACAACAAACAATGATATCATATACTCATCTTCTCAAAACGAGGACCTAGCTGTGACTGATTCATAGCTACGGTAAGTGGGTCAGCTACATCAAGAGATGTAGCTGTTTTCTGCAAAGACATATCTCAATATGATTATTGGCTACAGATACAACACATGAAAATGGAAACACTTTTCCAAATGTTTGGACATACAGTGAGACCTTGGTTCCACAAGCTTGTGCAGTAGCTCCGTATAGTCATAACAATAAAAGCATCACAACTTAACGATAGGAACCATAACCAACTCGTATGATTTCCTCGATCCAAACAACTTCTTTCGTAATATTACATATCACAAAAGACATAAGTTATGTAATGGAATCTACAGTTTTCTCAGAACCTTTCTAACTTACTGAGCTCCCACTACAAATAAACGTGAACCCTAACATAGACATTCTATTATAAGATTCAGATTAAGAATCTGAACTAGTAAATCCATCACTACGGAATTTACATCCTCCATGAACTAAAATATATATCTTTAGTGCTTTCCAAGTACTTAAGAATATACTTCAATTCTATCAACCATTCCCAAACTTGGATTGGACTAATATTTACTCGTAACACTTTACAGTTTATGCAATATCAAGTCTTGTACATAATATAACAAATATGAAGTTACTATAACTTTTAATACAAATTTGTTATGCAACTAGAGTTTCTTGAACACTTTCAAAACCACTCTTATGTACAATCTAAGGAATATGTCGAGTAATCTATTTGTACTATCATTATAGCTACAAATTTACAAGATACGAACGACAAGTTCTAAATGGAGAACATTTAATATGACTAGACTATAATTAATATCACAACACACATATCATCAACTATGATATTGAAGTCATCATTATTGCAATCATAGAAAAGTGGATGCGCTCCCATTATTCTTTTGCAATCACAAGGTTCATCTACATTTTAAATGAAATCTAACTCTTTAATCTCATTTGAAATGGGTGAAACATTTCCAAGGAATTCACTTAAAAATCCACAAGTGGATTTATCAAGTATGCACATATTACTCATATCAATAGATCATAATTATCAATATAGTAATACAATGTGCTATAATGACTAGCATAATACAACGAGACTGAAGCACAATAATTGGTAAAAGGATTTCATCATAGCTAACACTTTGGCTTTGATGATATCTTTTAGAAACCAATATAGCTATAAAAGGTCATTACCCTTTTCTATTAACTTCAACCTTTATCTCGGAGATCAATATCCAGATTAAGCTAAAGTATATGAAGTCTCATTATTATGCTTTGCATTATATAGTTTCTTGGAATCGATATCAAATATATCGTTTCTTTGTAGATTGTAGGATCAACTAATTGATAATTATCTCAAATACACAACAACGTTTGTGCTTCTAAAATGATATCCCTATATTCTTTTAAAGAATGAGATACACTACTAGTTTTTCAAAGATCTTGTGTGATGACTCATCACGGACCTTATTGAATAGATTTATTACTTTGGTCTAGGTGATTTTATAGATTTAGATGATACATCCTCAATTTCTATTTTATTATAAAGTAACATCTTCTTGAACAAAACATTTTCTTCAAGAAAGATTACAATATAATAGATCAATAGACATTGATCACTAAATAGAAATTATATCCTACAAAACTAGGATATACTATAAAATTACCTTTAACCAAAACTCAAACTAGTCCTTTAAAAAACTTTTCAATAAAAGTAGGATAAATCAAAATTAACACATTTAATACTTGGTTGACATCCAACTTATATCAAATATAAAGTTCTAGCAATAGCAGACAGTTACTATTTAATATAATATTAAATTAAGGAAAGCATGACCCACAAATAAATAGAATGATTAGTCAAACTAATCAATAACTTTACTACGTCTATCAAAGCACGGTTTCTTCACTAAGAAAACCCTATTTATTTATGGTACACCGGCATTATTAATTTCGATACTATATCAAAATTTTAGGATACTCAAATAAAATAGTACTTAAGTATTTTGCCTTCATGATCTAATCATAAGGCACTAATACATTTTTCTATACAAGCCTATTCTCAAATAGCTCTAAATATATCAACATGTACTAATCCAAATAAGCTAGTAGTTTTAATCCTTTATCAAACAAAGGATGACTTGGTTACCTTTCCAAAAAATCAGATGTATAAGTTGATCAAACCAACCTAATCATCATCTTATTATTAGAAAAACCTAATCATGTAGAAACTACAATTAATTTGGATCATTTGAGTAATCTTAAAATTTGGTGGATGGTTATAACGGTTGTCAATATATTTGCAATACATTCTTTCGTCCATATTAAGACAATAAAGACTACACCATAATGCACTTATACAAGCTTTAGGAATATACATTTTATTCCTAATATCATTTAGGTATAATATTTAAAATACAAAATATGTCCAGAAGGCATCCAAACAAATTGTCTTTAGCTAACGCAACAACCTTTGTTTCATTTGCTAACACTGAAAACATTTCACGCTTTCAAAAGCGCACTACTGAGATTAAGATTCTATCCTCGAACACATTCACTAATGTTTCACTAGAATCCATAAAGTAGTACCAATTACAATCAAAGAAGATTTATAATTCATAGTAGCTTTACAACCTTGACATTCAAGCTATAAAGATACTTTGGATTAAAACCTCTTTTAATGTCCGATTTTAAGGCTATGAAAACATCATTTACACATGCCTATTCAATCCTTAATTTTCTTCTTAGAATGCTCCCACTGGCTAATAGAAATCATCTCTATTTGTCTTTCTTCTTTGCATTACCACTAATCAAAGAGGAAATACGAATATGAGAATGAATTCTATTTATATCTAATATCATGCATTAAATATGCTTACCATAAAATCATTTGCTAGTTTAGAATTATATTCTTTACATCTTGCATACCTTTATGCAAACTATGAAAGAATATAAATCTTTAGCATATTTAATTTGTTTTACTTATCAACCATAAATACTACAACATTTTATTTTGATACTTTATCAAGATAAAAAATAACGGAGCATATAACTCTAAGACTTTATTAAGTTTCTAATGACCATTCTTAGATAATAACGTTAATCAAAAATTTTGGTCCAGTTGCGCGATATAAAGTCTAGTTAATTAAAAACGACGGGTTCATTGTTGTAGCCATAAACGTATGCAGAAAATAAGATTGCTAGTTGACATAAACTTGTTAAAACATTTAATTTGGCCTTTAATTAAATGATACATTCCACTAATTTTATCGAATCTCACACTTCCTAAATGAGATCGTGAATCTAATTAAAGACTCATTAGTAGGTGACCATGATTCTCTTTAATATGAATACCCCTCAGCTTTGGTGCATTATTGGAATATATATACAAAGAGTTAGCAACGATTACTATCTATATCACTATATAGGATATGGCCATTTTGCCCCTAAATCACCGTAACCTCAGCTTTGGTGCATTATTGGAAACGTGATCTAGTTAGATTACACCCACCGTCACAGTGTTGCGACAATTTGAATCCCGGACCTCAGCTTTAGTGCGTTATTGGCCTCGTGATATTGGAACAACACAAAATCACTATGCTTGCTAGGTAAACATAATACTTTCATGGAATATGTCTTCCTACCTTTGGGTTAGCCAAGACATACCCAATCGAGCAAATATAACCTAGGATAGTGGAGGGCAACGATAAACACTTTTACCGCTTTACAATCTAATATATTTGCACATAGGAAGATTTTGAATTTAATTAGGTCTCACTATGCACATTAGTTAATTTACAAGCATACATCACATATAAGCAAATAAATAAACATACATGCAAAATCATACATTATGGTGGATCATGGACTTGGACTATGAATTAAATCAAGACAAAAATAAAACCTAAATAAACACATCAACATGTCTTCTTTGGTCTTGTCTTCTTGAATTCTTCAAAGATCCAAAGCGCCTCAAACTCCTTGAAAGTCTCTAATGGTCTTCTTGCGAACTTCTTGTAGAAATTACATACATTATGTCTCACTACAAATTTCTCTCAATTGCAAGAAAATAAAACGAGACTTATGTCTCAATTACATACTAATGAATGATATAATTAGTTACAACGTCATCTAATGAAATTACAACTAATTAACCATTCATTAACCAAGTTCATGATCAAATTTACCATTTATCATCGAACATCATTATGTAAGATAAAACTCATAAAGCATAGGATATGCATCATATACATAAACAATAAAGCTAACACAAACTAATGTATCCAATACATTAAATAAATAAAAGGCATGTTTGCAATAGGTTTCATATCTTGAGATTTTAGCATCTCATGTTAAACAACACAAAAGAACTAGATAAAATCAATTTTAAGTCCATACTTGTTCAATAAGGCCCAATGCAAATCCTTTGTTAATTTTATGGCCCAATTTGAGTTCCAAGGCTCATATTAATCTTCACTAAGAAAAATAATCTCATCTAATCTTATTAGACTAAAGCCCACTGATTTTTAAGCCCAATGGTGTGAAACCCCACTTTCCTGCTTATCTCGTTTTACGTGCTATACCTCATTTTGCGTGCATATGATTTATGTGCTATAGGACCTAGAAAGTTATAATTTTGATGTCAATACTCCTAATACGTGCTAAATGTGCATTCATGAAATTTTCATCAAAAACAGAGTCAGAAATTTTATCGTCGATTTTTAGTGAATAGTGTTTTCGAAACACGTCCGCTAAAATTTTGAAACTGGTCTTTTTAACCCTTCTAGACCTAGTCCACGGACTTTAATAGACCTGTGTTTGATGAAAACGGTTTTAAAATCGGCTTTAGAATTTATTAGGGTTTTTACACCGACTTTTGCGAAAATCGAGTTTTAAGCCGACTCGGGTGAAATTGTTGGATTGTAAAACTTCTTGTCACCTAAAAATAATCCACTTGAGATATCTTGGGGGTTGCATAATTATTTTTAACTTGGTGAGCAATAAAATGCAATTAAAGTCATTAAAAACACAAAAATATTAACTTAAACTACTTTGACTTTGCATTTTTTTTATTTGACCAAGCTTTTAAATACTTCTTGTCATCAACACACACTCACACAACACAAAACACACTCCACAAACACACACATTGCCGTGAGAAGGAGGAGAGAAAAAGAAAAGAAATTTCAAAGCTTTTCAATCCAAGTTTTCAAAGAAAAACCTAGGTTTTGTCCGTGAAACTTCGCACCGACTTGGATTCTGCTTGTTGGGCACGCATAGCACGCATTCGTAGGCTTATATCGCATCAAAGGTGAGAGAAAAATTCTAGATCTCAAAATGTCATTTTTATGTTTTTGCGTATAAATGAAGATTGAACCGTTAGAATTGAAATCTGATGATAGATTATTGCTCCTTGCATGCTAGGGATCGTTATATACTAATACTACGAATTTCTGTCGGATGTAGCATAATTTTTATTTTCCGGGTATTTAATTTTGATTAAAATGTTCAAAGTTGAATTAAATGAGTTGTGTTGATCGAAATCGATTGCCGTCAATTTCTAAATACTTGATAATTACGTGTTAGCGCTGTTGTAATGCCGAATTTCCGATTACATTGTTCGTGTGAAAATTCGGAAAATCCATCCATGACATCTTAGGGTTTTAGGATTATCGGGCATGATTTGGAGGTGTTATGGTGGATTTCTGAGAGGGCTAATGTAGTAGGTTGAATGGGTGAGTGATAGGAACTGATTTGGCAATGTTTGGATTAGTAGATTGTAAGTTATGAATTTTAGAAGTTTAGGTTGTCATTCTTTAATTTCTTGAACGATGCCTTTAGATGGTTGGGTAGTGTTCAAGTGATGAATGGTGAGTTGTTGATGAGTAATTTAGAGTTTAATTATGTATATTATGCATGTCCGGTTAGATGGCCTACTTTGTCATCTAACTACGTTGTTTGTTGTTTAATTTAATATTGATGTTATTGATTGATTATTATTGAGTTCGGGAATCGGGCACTTTCGTTGCTGATCTCCCAATTGATTGATTGATGATTGATTGATGATTGATTGATGATTGATGATTATGGAGTCTTGGTATGTGTGTGCCACCTCTCGGGCAGCGTCGGGCTGTCGGGTTGATAACGGCATGACTGCCATAGGCTATCCCCAGCTCGCATGACGGAGGTGTCATGGAGGGAGGGGCTAGTGAGGTACCTCGGGTACGTGAGTAATGGGGAGTTATAAGAAGAACGGTTGAGATCGTGATGGCGTTTGGAGCTACACCAAATAGAGTGTCCTTTAATGAATGGTTATATAGTTATGTGATGATAATGTTATTATTGTTGTTGTGTGTTTACTTGCTCAAATGACTAAATCCAAGGAGCATAGTGAATACTGTCGAGATCTATCGGTTCCTCACTTGGCTTATGTATATAAGCTCACTCTCTATTATTGCATGCTTACAGGTGTTGCAGAGCCGGATTACGGGTACGTGCCTCCTAAGGAGGAAAATGTGCCTTACGTGGACGAGTCATATGTTCCCGAGTCTTATCCATAATTATATGTTGTTTAATGTCATGTATATTAGCTTAATAGACTTTTATATGCTTTATGGTTCTTATTGTAATAGATATTGAAAGATGATGATCCAAACGATGTTAACTTAGTGGCTTTCTTTTGTCTATGGTTAAGTTGTAGTTGTGTCTCAACTTATTTTTGAAATGTATGATAAAGTTGAGGTATTGTATGTCATGTTAGAACGGAGGCGTATAACGAGGATGGTTTATTGTATAATATGGTTGTGTTGTATGTTGTTGTTTGTATTGAGGAATTGCTGGATGTATGATGTTTTATGAGGTTGGTTTAGAACCTCGGAAATCTATTTATTGTCGTTATGCCGCCGAAATTCCGTTGCGTCTTGATTGATTGTAGGTGGGGTCGAGTTGGGGCGTGACAGTTTAAGTGGTATCAGAGCGCATGTTAGTTGTCAGCCGGGGTATTCTCGGAATGTGGGTAATGGTCTTAGCATGAAATATGTATGAAAAGAAAGAAAAGTGAAATATGTATTGGTATGATTAAATGATTATGTGATTATGTGATTTAAGTGCTTATGTGATTATGTGATCAATTTGCTTATGTGATTGAAACTTATGTGATCTATGTATTTTATATGAGTTTGTTGTTATGTGTTAAAAGTTGTATATAATCTGTTTATGTGCTATAACCTGTGCTAACTCTTTGATTAGTACGATGGCCGGTATACCGAGGACTCGTGGTAGGCCCGAGATTGTAGATGAGGTCCCTAGTAATGTGGCACAGGGCAGTGATAGGGGTGATGTCAGGTTAGGGTCAGCAATGGATCGGATTGCAGATTTGATGGCTGGGCAGGCCCAGTTGTTAGCAGGTCAGGCTGTTCAGACTCAGGCGTTGCAGGCTCAGATACAGAATGTACAGGGAGGTAATCACGGTCGAGGTACTATGAAGGAGTTTCTGGGGTACTATCCTCCTAGATTTCAGGGAGAGCCTGATGATAGGAAGGCCGAGTCGTGGATTAGTAAGTTAGAGAAAATTTTTGATTCTCTCGGGTACACTGATAAGAGGAAGGTGACTTGTGCTATCTATTTGCTTGATGATGAGGCAGAGGAATGGTGGCGCACTGTGAGAGCCAGTTGGGAGACCCGGGTTGTTCCGTATGTTTGGGATACCTTTCTGACTGCTTTTAGGGATAAGTATGTCCCGAGGGTTGCACGGGAGAGGAGAGAGGCTGAGTTCTTGTACTTGGTGCAGGGGGATTCTACTGTGGCTTAGTATGAGGCTACATTTACTAGGTTGTCCCGGTATGCATCGGAGTTTGTAGTTGTGGAGGAGAGGAAGACCCGTAGATTTATGTTGGGATTGAGGCCCGAGATTCAGGATGCAATGGCTCTGAATCGCTATGATATCTTCACTGAGGCTTTTGATGCAGCTTCTAGGTTAGAGAAGAGGAAAGGGGATCAGATTGTCTCCAGTCAGCCTAGTAAGAGGCCGTATCAGCCACAGGGCCAGCAGGTTATATATAGGCCTCCAGTACAGCAGGTTGTCTACAGGCCACCAGCCCAGCAGGGTTCTTATAGGCCACAGGGTCAGCAGAGTTACTATCGGCCTCAGTTTCAGCAGAGGCCATATCAGGTTCAGACTCAGTATAGGCCAGCACAGTCTCAGAGTCAGTACAGGCCTAGTGTGGTGAGACCTCAGCAGCAGGCTGTATCAGCTGCTTCATCAGCTTCTGGTTCTTCTAGGGGCAGTGTTAGTGCCACATCATCGCAGTGTAATTACTGCAAGCGCCCAGGGCATGTGGAGTCCGACTGCAGGGTAAAGGCAGGGACATGTTTGGGTTGTGGTAGCATCGAGCATAGGGCGAAGGATTGCCCTAGATATGCGAGGACTGAGGGTCGGGCAGCGACTCAGGGTTACCAGGGTAGGCCTACATGCAGTGTACCACAGCAGCAGCGGGTTCAGGCTCGGGCTTACGCAGTTGATATGGAGGAAATGCCTGAGGAGACTGCAGTTGTGGAAGGTAACTTCCTTATACTTGATCAACTTGTTAAAGTGTTGATTGATTCTGGTGCTACGCATTCTTTCATTACTCCTGCTTGTGTGCAACGTGTTAAATTGCAACCTGAAAGATTGCCTTATGTGGTTGAGATTAGTACCTCTTTGACTGATAAGTATATTACTGGCTTAGTATGTAAGGATTGTATATTACATGTTAAGGGGCATAATTTTCCTTCGGACCTTATTTTATTTCCTATCCGGGGGTATGATGTTATTCTGGGTATGGATTGGCTTTCTAAGTATGATGCCCAGTTGAACTGTAGAACCAAGGTAGTACAGTTTCGTTTGCCAGATCAGCCAGTAGTAGAGGTAGCGGGTAACCGGGGTACTAAGACGAGTTTTGTTATCTCAGCAACTAAAGCCGTTAAGTTGGTGAGTAAGGGGTGTTCGGGTTATCTAGCTTATTTGATCAACAAGCCATCTGATAAGCTACAGCTTGAGGAAGTCCCTATTATCCGGGAATATCCTAATGTATTTCCCGAGGAGTTGCCAGGATTGCCGCCAGAGAGGGATGTAGAGTTTGTGATTAATCTTGTTCCCGGTACTCAACCTATTTCTAAATCGGCGTACCGGATGGCACCAGCTGAGTTGAAGGAGTTGAAGACTCAGTTACAGGAGTTATTAAAGAAATGATTCATTCAGCAGAGTTCTTCACCTTGGGGAGCTCCAATCTTATTTGTGAAGAAGAAGGATGGTACTTTGAGATTGTGTATTGATTACCGTGGTTTGAATCAGGTGACCATCAAGAATAAATATTCTTTGCCACTGATTGATGAGTTGTTTGATCAACTTCAGGGAGCCAAAGTCTATTCTAAATTTGATTTGAGGCAGGGGTATTATCAGCTTCGGATTCGCACGGAGGATGTTCCGAAGTCTGCCTTCAGGACTCGGTACGGGCATTATGAGTTTGTGGTTATGCCTTTTGGATTGACTAATGCACCGGCAGCATTCATGGATTTGATGCATCGAGTCTTTCAGCCGTACTTGGACCAGTTCGTGGTGATTTTTATTGATGATATCTTGGTCTATTCTAAATCGGAATCGGAGCACGAGCAACATCTACGGCTTGTATTGGAGAAGTTGCAGGAGCATCAGTTGTTTGCCAAGTTCAGCAAATGTGAATTTTGGCTGCAACGGATTTCTTTTCTTGGCCATGTTATTACACAGAGCGGTATTTCTGTAGATCCCACTAAGATTGAATCGGTGATGTCTTGGAAGCGGCCAGAGAGTGTTACTGATGTCCGTAGTTTTCTTGGCTTGGCGGGTTATTACCGTAGGTTTGTCAAGGACTTCTCAAAGATTGCGGGGCCACTATCTAAGTTGACTCAGAAACGGACTATCTTTAATTGGGACAAGAAGTGTGAGAGTGGATTTCAGGAGTTACAAAAGAGGTTAACTACCGCTCCAGTACTTGCTCTACCAGAGGGGACCGATAATATGGTCATTTACAGCGATGCATCCAAGGAGGGCTTGGGATGTGTTCTTATGCAGGATGGCCGAGTTATTGCCTATGCTTCTCGAAAGTTGAAGCCTTATGAAGAAAATTATCCGACTCATGATCTTGAGTTGGCAGCAGTTGTCTTTGCACTCAAGAAGTGGCGTCATTATCTGTGGGGAAGTAAGTTTGAAATTTTCACTGATCATAAGAGTCTGAAGTACTTGTTCTCACAGAAGGAGTTGAATATGCGCCAACGGAGATGGATGGAGCTTCTTGGAGATTATAATTGTTCTATCAATTATCTGCCTGGAAAGGCAAATGTTGTGGCAGATGCTCTCAGCCGGAAGGCTAGTATTTCTTGTTTGGCTGTCAAGAAGTGGGAGGTTCTTGAGGAGTTTAGTTATTGGAGACCAGAGTTCACTCAGGTTGGGGTGATGTGTTCACATCTCCGTATTTAGCCTTTATTATTGTCTCAGATCAGGGAAGCTCAACAGCTTGATGTTAAACTTCAGAAGATCAAGGATCAGATCACGGATGATCAGTCTGACTTCAAACTGCATGAGGACGGTATTCTTCGATTTCGGAACAGGGTTTGTGTTCTCGATGAACCGGGCTTGAGGCGAGGTATTCTGGAGGAAGCTCATAATTCTAAATATACTATTCATCCCGGTGGAACCAAGATGTATCGAGATTTGAAGCAACATTACTGGTGGAACAACATGAAGAGAGAGGTTGCTCAGTTTGTATCTAGATGTTTGACTTGTCAGAGAGTGAAAGCCGAGCATCAACGACCAGCAGGTTTGCTTCAGCCGTTGGCTATACCAGAGTGGAAATGGGAGCATATTACGATGGACTTCGTCACTGGGTTGCCTAGATCACCGAGGGGTAATGATGCAGTTTGGGTTGTCGTGGATCGTTTGACGAAGACAGCTCATTTTATTGCCATGAGGATGGGAGATGAGGTTACAAAGTTAACGGACCTCTATCTAGATCAGATTGTTAGACTTCACGGTATTCCATCTAGTATTGTCTCTGATCGAGATCCTCGATTTACTTCTTGTTTGTGGGAGAAACTTCAGGAGACTTTGGGTACTCAGTTGAACTTCAGTACAGCGTATCATCCACAGACCGACGGTCAGTCTGAGCGGACTATTCAGATTCTGGAAGATATGCTTAGGGCTTGTGTTCTGGACTTCGGGAAGAACTGGGAGAAACATCTACCACTTGCCGAGTTTGCCTATAACAATAGTTATCAAGCTACTATTGGAATGGCACCTTTCGCAGCTCTTTACGGTCGTAAGTGCCGTTCACCTTTGTATTGGGACGAGGTAGGAGAGATGAAGACTGTTGATCCGACTATTATGCCAAAACTTCTTGAGAAGATTGAGAATGTTCAGTTAATCAGGCAGAGAATGCTTACGGCGCAGAGTAGATTCAAGAGTTATGCTGATAAGCGTCGTCGAGACTTAGAGTTTGCAGTTGGAGATCGGGTTTTCTAGAGATTGTCTCCTCGGAAGGGGTTTGCTCGTTATGATAAAGGTGGAAAGCTGAGTCCGAGATTTGTAGGGCCGTTTGAGATTACTGGCAGGGTTGGTAAGTTGGCATATCGGTTGGCTTTACCGGAGAACTTCTCTAATGTCCACGATGTATTTCACGTGTCTAATTTGCGGAAATATAATCCGGATCCTTCTCATATTCTTGAGCCAGAGCCGTTACAGCTTCGAGAGAATTTGACTTATGACGAGCATCCGATTCGTATTCTAGATCAGATGGACCGAGAGTTGAGGTCGAAGAGGATTCCGATGGTTAAGGTGTTGTGGAAGCATCACGGCATTGAGAAAGCTACGTGGGAGAGACGAGATCAGATGTAGCAGCAATACCCAGATCTATTCTATACATCAAGTAAGAATTTTGAGGATGAAATTTCTATAAGGAGGGGAGAATGTGAAACCCCACTTTCCTGCTTATCTCGTTTTACGTGCTATACCTCGTTTTGCGTGCATATGACCTGTTTATGTGCTATAGGACCTAGAAAGTTATAATTTTGATGTCAATACTCCTAATACGTGCTAAATGTGCATTCATGAAATTTTCATAAAAAACGGAGTCAGAAATTTTATCGTCGATTTTTAGTGAATAGTGTTTTCGAAACACGTCCGCTAAAATTTTGAAACTGGTCTTTTTAACCCTTCTAGACCTAGTCCACGGACTTTAATAGACCTGTGTTTGATGAAAACGGTTTTAAAATCGGCTTTAGAATTTATTAGGGTTTTTACACCGACTTTTGCGAAAATCGAGTTTTAAGCCGACTCGGGTGAAATTGTTGGATTGTAAAACTTCTTGTCACCTAAAAATAATCCACTTGAGATATCTTGGGGGTTGCATAATTATTTTTAACTTGGTGAGCAATAAAATGCAATTAAAGTCATTAAAAACACAAAAATATTAACTTAAACTACTTTGACTTTGCATTTTTTTTATTTGACCAAGCTTTTAAATACTTCTTGTCATCAACACACACTCACACAACACAAAACACACTCCACAAACACACACATTGCCGTGAGAAGGAGGAGAGAAAAAGAAAAGAAATTTCAAAGCTTTTCAATCCAATTTTTCAAAGAAAAACCTAATTTTTGTCCGTGAAACTTCGCACCGACTTGGATTCTGCTTGTTGGGCACGCATAGCACGCATTCCTAGGCTTATATTGCATCAAAGGTGAGAGAAAAATTCTAGATCTCAAAATGTCATTTTTATGTTTTTGCGTATAAATGAAGATTGAACCGTTAGAATTGAAATCTGATGATAGATTATTGCTCCTTGCTTGTTAGGGACCGTTATATACTAATACTACGAATTTCTGTCGGATGTAGCATAACTTTTATTTTCCGGGTATTTAATTTTGATTAAAATGTTCAAAGTTGAATTAAATGAGTTGTGTTGATCGAAATCGATTGCCGTCGATTTCTAAATACTTGATAATTACGTGTTAGCGCTGTTGTAATGCCGAATTTTCGATTACATTGTTCGTGTGAAAATCCGAAAAATCCAGCCATGACATCTTAGGGTTTTAGGGTTATCGGGCATGATTTGGAGGTGTTATGGTGGATTTCCGAGAGGGCTAATGTAGTAGGTTGAATGGGTGAGTGATAGGAACTGATTTGGCAATGTTTGGATTAGTAGATTGTAAGTTATGAATTTTAGAAGTTTAGGTTGTCATTCTTTAATTTCTTGAACGATGCCTTTAGATGGTTGGGTAGTGTTCGAGTGATGAATGGTGAGTTGTTGATGAGTAATTTAGAGTTTAATTATGTATATTATGCATGTCCGGTTAGATGGCCTACTTTGTCATCTAACTACGTTGTTTGTTGTTTAATTTAATATTGATGTTATATTGATGTTATTGATTGATTATTATTGAGTTCGGGAATCGGGCACTTTCGTTGCTGATCTCTCAATTGATTGATTGATGATTGATGATTATGGAGTCTTGGTATGTGTGTGCCACCTCTCGGGCAGCGTCGGGCTATCGGGTTGATAACGGCATGACTGCCATAGGCTACCCCCAGCTCGCATGACGGAGGTGTCATGGAGGGAGGGGCTAGTGAGGTACCTCGGGTGCGTGAGTAATGGAGAGTTATAAGAAGAACGGTTGAGATCGTGATGGCATTTGGAGCTACACCAAATAGAGTATCCTTTAATGAATGGTTATATAGTTATGTGATGATAATGTTATTATTGTTGTTGTGTGTTTACTTGCTCAAAGGACTAAATCCAAGGAGCGTAGTGAATACTGTCGAGATCTATCGGATCCTCACTGGGCTTATGTATATAAGCTCACTCTCTATTATTGCATGCTTACAGGTGTTGCAGAGCCGGATTACGGGTACGTGCCTCCTGAGGAGGAAAATGTGCCTTACGTGGACGAGTCATATGTTCCCGAGTCTTATCCATGATTATATGTTGTTTAATGTCATGTATATTAGCTTAATAGACTTTTATATGCTTTATGGTTCTTATTGTAATAGATATTGAAAGATGATGATCCAAACGATGTTAACTTAGTGGCTTTCTTTTGTCTATGGTTAAGTTGTAGTTGTGTCTCAACTTATTTTTGAAATATATGATAAAGTTGAGGTATTGTATGTCATGTTGGAACGGAGGCGTATAACGAGGATGGTTTATTGTATAATATGGTTGTGTTGTATGTTGTTGTTTGTATTGAGGAATTGCTGGATGTATGATGTTTTATGAGGTTGGTTTAGAACCTCGGAAATCTATTTACTGTCGTTATGCCGCCGAAATTCCGTTGCGTCCTGACTGATTGTAGGTGGGGTCGAGTTGGGGCGTGACAATTGGACTTAACCAAAGTCAAACCAAATTAGTCATGGCTTTTAATTTATGACCCATCATAAATCTGCTGCATATATACCAACTATTTTGACTCATTTAGCCTATCTACAGTTCTCCAAAAATTCTGAAATTTTGCAGAGACATAGCTCTTCGAGTGTAGATAGTTTTAGAATCAAACGGAACTCAATTCGGAGTTAAATTGACTGAGTTATGCCCTTCGGAACACAACTGCACAAACTTTCCAGCTTTACGTGAGAATCAGTGAACTGACTGATTTTGATTTTTTTGAAACCCTTAGCCATGAAATTAGGAGATGCATATTAGAGGATGAAATGTTCTACTATCTCTATAGCATAACATATCCAAAAATCATCCAAATCTAACAACATTTACTATGCCAAAACAGTCACGTAAAAATAGTGGACATAAACATTTTCAGAAATGTTAAAACTCTTTCCTTGTTCTTTTGTGCTCAAGACTTTAGAAACTTTAAACAAACACATATGTAATCACATGAAGATCAAGTCCTTGCTCTGATACCACTTGAAGGATCTCATATATTTTAGAGCTATAAACATCATCTAGCTAAGAATCGAGCGGAAGCGAAACATGACATTCAAAATTTCTAGAATTCAAAGCATGATGTTCATATGAAACTCTAATCTTGATATCATGTGATTAACATATGCAAAACATATATATAGCAAGTATATATATTGACAAGAGATAGTAGAAGAGTATACCTCTTGTAGACAACTCATGGAAGCCATAGATCTGAATTTTTGCACACTTGATGGAAGACACCTCCTTTTGAAAATACAAGAGCTCTAGTCCGTTCACACGAGCAAATAATGGCTTCTCCATTTCCGTGGTTTTTTTGTGCTAGATAACCATGGAAGATTTATGAGCTTGTTTGTGAGGAAGAGAGCAAAACCATTTCCTTCTTCTCCTTTTCTTTGGCTGCGTTTTTATGAACAAGAAGAGAAGACAAGTTCATATAGTTCATCTTCATTTTTCAGCCATGGTTATCTCAAGATGATGATGAAGAAAATCCTTTTTTTTCTTTTCTTTCTTCTTGCTGCATTTTTTTTCTCTCATTTTTCAGCCATGGAGGCTTAGCCAAAAAAGTGAAGAAGACAACTCTTCTTCTCTCTCTTGTGTAGTCTCCAACGTGTGGAGAGAAGAGAAAGATGACAAGCCCTTGTCATCTTTTTTCCTTCTTTTCTTATTCTTGTCTCCTTTTTGAAATAAAAGAGAAGACAACTTTCTTTGAATTAAGGTTGTGTTGTCTCTTTGTTAGAAAAGAAAAGATGACAAACCTTTGTCATCTTTTATTTCTTTTATTGTAGTATTTTTCCACTAATGTATTTAAATATTCAACCTAATCACAATTAGTTAAAATTATGAAAACAACCTTTTCATATTTTCACATTAGCCCCAACACTTAATAATAATTGCATATTGACCCCAATAACTTTTAAAAGGTCAATTACACCATTAGTAACTCCTTAACAATTACACAATTATTAACTCCTTAACAATTACACAATTGTTAACTCCTTAACAATTACACAATTGTTAACTCCTTAACAATTACACAATTGTTAACTCCTTAACAATATAAGAGAAACAAAATATAATTGTTAACACTTTAACAATTCAAGAGAAACTAAACACAATTATTAACACTTTAATAATTCAAGAGAAAATAAACGAATTGTTAACACTTTAACAATTTAAGAGAAACTAAATCAAGCTCAATAGAAAAAACATTCACCATGCTCTATTGTGTGTGACTTTCTAGATTCACTACTATATAGCACTGAAGAAACGTTGAACACTTTCAATGTTAATCTAGCTATTCGATTTGTTTAGAGAATGTCTCCCGTCATTCTCAAAACACCCTCAGAGTTCTTGAGTGACGTTCTAGCTACCAACGTATCAAGACAGTTTATAAAGTAATGAAATCTTATTCAAGTGAATCTATTTATGGTCGTCGATTATCGTACAATCCAATCCTTCCATTAATTGTCCCGTCGAGCAAAAACCATGATCCGATTAAGTTCATAGACTCGAAACGATGCATAGATCCAAATGGTAGAATGAGAGATGACACATGGAAAAACCTATTTCCATTATTCATGCCTTGGCCAAGGACTTCCTCATTCAACAACCAAACTTGGATCGCATAGGACATCGCCTCACGTCGGAGGTTAACGGATCCTCTCTTGACCACTACTTGTCAATCACTATACCAGACGAATGAAACTGCGAGAGGACGTATCTCATCTCGTTTGTCGAAACAATCATTGTCCAAACGCTAGAATCAAACCCCAATACATATGACAACCGTAATGTCTCAAGTCTAAAGATTACATGCACAATTGCAACGATTAACAAATTATTAATCCAAAGTCATGTAATTTGTTATTCACGTCACATTCAATGATCTATTCAACTAATAGTCATCCACATGTTTGTAAGTCGCATCGCTATGCTGTTATGGCACGTGGCTCACCATCCTTTATCATTAACATCTCTATATTAATCAAAGGTAACAACACATGTGATAGTCCGTAATTGATTATTAAAGTCCCGATCAAATAATCTAAGTACTATGAACACTTTAAGTATTTATCATATTAAAGAAATACGCCAACATATTCTAAACACTTTTAGAATACATTCCTCTAATGAAAATACTAGGGACTCATTCATACACGTAAAGAAGGAGAATATGAATGTCCTAATTATGTCGATATGTAAACGAACATATAAACACTAATGCCATAAGTAAATGTCAAAATGCCCCAATATATGTCATCCAAATATGTAGCATTATGACATATCTCTAACAATATTTGCATAATACAAACTGCAAAGTAAAGATGACAACAACACTACAAATGAGACTACTACAGTACAGATCGAAGATAATCCAGGAAAACAAGATGTTTCTCCTGAAGCAGCACCGAAGCACGAGGAACAAGAAGCAAATGAGGCTGAGGTTATAGATGTTCAACGTTCATCGCGTCAAACAACAACACCGGTTTGGCACTCAAACTATGTCATGGCGAGCAATGCTGCATATTGTCTTCTAACGGAGGATGGAGAGCCATCTACCTTTCATGAGGCTGTAAATAACCCCGATGTTGCTTTTGTGGATGATAGCAATGCAGGAAGAAATTGAAGCTCTCCAAAGAAACAAGACGTAGGAGCTTGTTCATCTACCACCTGGACGGAAAGCCATCGGTAACAAATGGGTCTTCAAGATCAAGCGAGATGGCAATGACCAAGTGGAACGATATCGTGCAAGACTGGTGGTGAAAGGATTTGCTCAAAAAGAAAGTATTGACTTCAACAAAATATTTTTCCCCGTGGTTAGACTTACAACTGTCATAATAGTCTTGGCCATGTGTGTTGTATGTGATTTACATCTAGAACAATTAGATGTAAAGACTGTTTTTCTTGATGGTGAACTTGAAGAATAGATTTACATGCTCCAACCAGAAGGTTTCGTTGAGAAAGAAAAAGAAAACTTGGTTTGCAGGTTGACTAAATCTATGTACGGTCTAAAGCAAGCGCCGAGATTCTTGTACAAGAGATTTGATTCCTTCATTATTATCCTTGGGTACAACAAACTAGGAGTAGACCATTGTACGTATTACAAGAGGTTTGGAGAAAATGATTTCATCATTTTATTGTTGTACGTGGACGACATGCTGGCAGCAGGCCCTAACAAAGATCGAGTCCAAGAATTGAAGGCACAATTGGCTAGGGAGTTTGACATGAAGGATTTGGGACTGACAAACAAGATTTTAAGGATGCAAATTCACCGAGACAAAGAAGGCAGGAAAATATGGATTTCCCAAAAGACCTACTTCAAGAAAATCTTGCGGCGTTTCAACATGCAAAACTGTAAGGAAATCTCAACCCCATTTCCTGTTAATTACAAATTATCCTCAAGTATGTGCCCTAGTAATAAAACAGAGAGGATGGAAATGTCTTGAGTACCGTATGCATCAGTAGTGAGAAGTCTCATGTTCGCTATTATATGTACGAGACCAGATATTGCACAAGCAGTCGGCTCAGTCAGTCGGTTCATGGCGAATCCTGGTAGAGAGCATTGGAATGCGGTTAAGAGGATCCTAAGATACATCAAAGGAACCTTGGATGTTGCATTATCTTATGGAGGATCATAATTTACTGTCAAGGGCTATGTGGATTCGGATTTTGCAGGTGACTTCGATAAACGAAAGTCCATTAAGATATTTCTATGTGTTTACACTTGCAGGAAGCGTGGTAAGCTGGGTATCTAAGTTACAAACTGTTGTGGCTCTATCTACAACAGAAGCTGAATACATGACAACTACATATTCTTGCAAAGAAGCAATTTGGATTAAACGGTTAATGGAGGAGCTCGGGCACAAACAAGAGAAAGTACCCTTGTTTTGTGACAGTCAGAGTGTCTTGCACATTGCAAGGAATCCAGTCTTTCATTCTAGAACGAAGCACATAGGGGTTCAATATCACTTTGTTCGTGAAGTAGTGAAGGAAGGGAGTGTGGATATACAGAAGATCCACACCAACGACAACCTAGCAGATGTCATAACAAAGCCAATCAATGTTGACAAGTTTGTTTGGAGTAAATCCTCCTGTGGCCTAGTAAAGACGTAAGCAACATGAACTGGCAAGTAGAAGAGATTTGGAAGACTACCAAAGTGAACTTTAAGTGGGGGAATGTGATGTGTAAAGTCACTTTGGAGTTGGCAAGATAATAGCACTTGGAATTGTCATCATGATGTTTTGTAATAAAATAAGGAAAAGATGACAAACACATGCATTGGTTTTGGAAAAGTAGAACTTTGCAAATGGAAGAGGTGAAGACTTGGTTGGAAAATGACTCTGCGATGTGCACAACCGATCAGCAACGCACAAGCAACGCAGTTTCATTCAGCTATAAATAGCAAGCCATTTTTTCAGCTCTAATCACCCCAAAATAGAGAGAAAACATTGTGAGTTTTCTTGAGTGTTATCTTTCATATTTGTTATCTTTACTTTGTGAGTAAGAATTAGTTATTCCTATAATTTGAGAGAGTGAAATTGTTCTCTCCTTATATTAGAGAGAAGGCCATTGTAAAATATTCTTACATCATAGTGAATCCTCCTATCATTGCCAGTGGTTTTTCCCTTAATTTGTTTAAGGGTTTTCCACGTAATAATATTGTGTCTCAATTATCATTGTTCTCAATCTTATTTTAGCTGCATGATACCGCTTCACCCCGAACATTCTGTTGCTCCAATACCCAACAAAACATTTATACCCCCTTCCCTTACTGCCCAAATTAGACATGTGTATCGCTCTTCTAATGAAGCTGCTAATTAAGTCTCTATCCAAGCTACACTTAATATGATTCCTTTTGACTGGGTTTCAAACCCACCCGATGGCCTTAAAACCATCCTTTGTAATGGTGTACCAACTGTTGGAGTTGGATAAACTGTTTCTTTTGAATGAAATCCTCTTTTAGACCAAAAAAAAAAAAAAAAAAACCAGTGAGAAAGCTAGCTGCCACCGAATCACTCCTTGAGAGTTATGTTCTTATAAACTTGAAGCGTCTACAATATGAATCTTAATAGGAGGAAAAAAAATCAGAAATTCACTTTACTCGTATGAATATACACAAGCCAGATTATAATGCAAAACTAATTTACTCTAGTTTGTTGATTCTCTTCCTTTTTAATACATTTCATTAAGGCCTAGATAATGGCTTTTTGAGAGGAGAGAGAAACATTCAAGTTTATCGTTTAAATGATCTGACGGAATGCATGGGTCCATTGATATCTCTATAGTACAGAACCTCAAATTCTATTAGTGGAGAATTTGTTGCTGAGAAGACTACAATAATACATAGAAAATGTCAGTATATATTATGTTGGGCTATGGCCCGTATTTTCTATGGCTATCGTAAGGGCATATTGTAATAAGTGTAACAAACAAGAGAGATATATCATATTGTAATAAGTGTAGCAAACAAGAGAGGTGCTATGGTTTCTGTTGGGCTATGGCCTGTATTTTCTATGGCTATTGTAAGGGAACATTGTAATAAGTGTAGCAAACAAGAGAGGTGCTATGGTTTCTGTTGGGCTATGGCTCGTATTTTCTATGGCTATTGTAAGGGAATATTGTAAAAAATGTAGCAAACAAAAGAGAGATATCATATTGTAATAAGTGTAGCAAACAAGAGAGGTGCTATGGTTTCTGTTGGGCTATGACCCGTATTTTCTATGACTATTGTAAGGGCATATTGTAATAAGTGTAGCAAACAAGAGAGAGATATCATATTGTAATAAGTGTAGCAAACAAGAGAGGTGTTATGTAGCAAACAAGAGAGGTGTTATGTAGCAAACAAGAGAGGTGAGAGCCTTTGTAAGAGAGTGTTTGTAACGTATTCATCATATAGTGAATTATTCTCTTGTTTTCCGTGGGCGTCTGCTTTAAGCCGAATCACGTAATTCCTATGTGTCTTTTTCTCATTGCTAACTGGTATAAGAGCCTACACATATTTATTAATAACTCATTATTCTCATAATTTTTCCATATGAGAGAAATCATTCTCTTTGCTCTTTAGTTAGGACACATGTTTATTAATAGATCATTATTTTCCTAATATTTCCATGGAAAAGAAATCTTTTTTTTTTTACTTTTTAGTTCACTATGTGAAACTTCTAACATATTCCTTTGCTGCATTCAATTTCTTTACAACAAAAAATAGACTTATCAAGCCATGACCTATAAGTACTTTTTCTATTAATTAATCTGGTTTCTATGGCTAATAGGGGCAATTAGCATCGACTTCAAATCTTGTAAAGTCAGGTTGCAAGTATACTTAATGACAGATGAAAATAAAATGCTTTTTATCGCTACCGAGAATTAATTAGAATTATTGCAAACCTACCTAATTAGTAACTATATAGAGTTTTGTGATTGTTTTAATTAACTAGGGTAATTCTTTGTCGCAAGTATATAAAGGTTGACCTTTTACTATCAAACAACTTCTCTGATGGAGTTATTGTGTCAATCATATACTTTTTCTAAAAGAAAATTACTTTTCAAGTTATTTGTGATAATTGAATATCAATTAGTAAAATTAATGCTTAAAATGAATATTGTTAAAAGGTACGACTTAGGTTATTTCTATTGAAGTTTCTGCAACCATTTGTAAACTGTAGAATGTGCATAAATTTTTTCAACTGAAAATTAGCAATCTACTTCCGATATAGATTACATAGTGACATTTTGACCAAAAATAATTTGAGAAATGCGAAAATCCATCAATGCACTTGAAAATAATTCCATAAATTTTCAATTGTTTAACCTTCAAGAAGTTTTCTTCATACTAGTGCCAAAAGTATGATTCCCGAATCCAATTTGATTTTAAGCACATTCATGTTAATTATTTTTCACAAGATCGATTTCCCATTTTGTAAATAGAAAATCAACTACGTCATTCTTAACTAATTTGAAAGAGAAAAATCCTATGAAGTATGACCGAAATGCAAATGCATAAAGATAATAAAGTAGTAAAACTTGATGAGGTAAAAATTGAAATAATCGAACATTATTATTGTAAATTTCGTGCCCTTTAATCAATTTGATAATTAAACAAATTAACAAAATAAATTTGCAAGAAAGTAAATTTGTTGCAACAAATGTAAGGACACATAAATTTTAATGAGGTTCGCCAAACCAGGTCTACGTCCACGAGGCCACTCCCTAGCCTAACAAACCAATCCACTAAGTGTCAAGAGATTACAGACACTAATGGAATTTACGCAATTGAAGACTCTCTCTTAATCTTTGCCGCCTAAGTGTAAGACTCCCTTAGTAGATTCTCTAGTTTGGTGAGCTCCCCTCGACTTACAAAGTTCTCTCCCGAGAACACACCTTCTTCTCCTGAAGAATGTATAAAAACAACATAAACTACAGAGTCTTGAAACTCTAAATGGATTGGTCAATTCATATGACTAAAACAGACTGTGTTTCAATACTATTTAGAACATTCAATACACTTTGTTACACAACATGTTGCAATACGACTCGACACAGACTGTCTATAGTTAACACACAACTTTGATGTTATTCTCTGCTCACTGCTCACTCCCGTCAACTGAGAATTGAGATGCATTTTTATGGAGTTTGGTGCAGATGTCGAGTATAGGTAGGAGTGTCTTCAAATATATCTCTTTAGCACAAGAGTTCTTGATAGCCTGAACCTTTATCACTTTATTACCTTATCCCCAAAGATGTAGGAACTCTTCATAACATAAACTCTATGTGAACTTGGACTCTTCATGACTAGAATACTACTTGCAGTAGAATACTTTGTAGCAACTACCTGCAATAACAAAAATTCTACAAGCAATATTCACACAATAATAACCATAATTTTTGCTAAAACATAACCAATAAAAACATTAGCTAAAATCAGATCCTAACAATCATTATTATTATTATTATTATTACTATTATTATAATAAAGACCGTACAATATATATATATATATATATATATGTAACCAGTGATAATAAAACTCATAACCTTACCACTGGACCAAATCCTTAGTGACATAGTCGAATATTTTTCACGATACTAGTCCTCAAACATAACCATTGAATCTCTCTCATACCCATTGATTATTTACTCTTGTTAGAATTCAACTCTTTTTTTAGGCTCCAGTGAGACTCGAGCTCTCAACTTTTCACATACACAACAAGTAATATTATTATTAGACTCAAGCCCTAGTGGTAGGGAAACAAACAACGCAATCCTGAGTCTTCAAGGACACGTTAAAATTGCCAGGGAATGAGGTGGCAGTCACTTCTGAGATCACGTAGCCTAGGCTTATTAAAAAGAAAGTTAAACAACTACATGACACTCGCAATTTGAACTCTAAACACTCTATCCCCTCAGAAACTTAGCCCTAGACAACAAAAACCTTTAGACACACTCACTTGCCATGGTCTACCAGATAAAGGGATCTCAGAGAATTTACTACTCAAAACTCGCCATGATCTTAATTGTGAATCTGGGGGTTCACAATACTGTAATCCTAATGTATGTACGTGGTTGATTAACTAAGGAAAATGAAGTAGTTGTGCTATGTTGTCTACATTCTCTTTATTGTTTTCTAGTTATAAATTATTGGAAGCAAGTATTAACACCTCTTTGTTGAACGAATGGTTACAAAAAGATATTAGGGGTGAAACATTTTCTAAATTGGTAGAGTTGTAAATTTGGATTTAAGCCTTCGTTTTTTTTTTTTTTGGCAAGGCCAAATAAATGGATTTCATTAAAAAATAAACCAAAACAAAAGGAGGGTCATTTGAACAAATATAAAGAACTACTGAAAAGAAACGAGAAGTCCGCAAATCAACAAAGAAAAGGCTAGCAATCATTAAACACAAAAGAAATCACATTTCGAAATAGTAAAGATCCAAAAATGTGAGACTAACATTTGGCTTTAAGCCTCCTTGTAACCAAAAAAAAAAAGAATTAACATGGCTTTTTGGACTGGGAAACTTGTACAAATGGTCCCTATTATTTTCTAACATTTTGAAATTATTTATTTTGTTCAAAATTAGTCAATTTAATCCATATTATTTCTTAAAAAATTTAATTTAGTTTCTCTTGTTTAAATTTAGCTAATTTAGTCCACATTATTTCTAATACAACTTCAATTTAGTCTCTGTCTAAATTGGCTCAAAAAATTTAATTAGCCAATTTAGTCCCTATTGTTTAAAAAAATTAAATTAGTCCCTGCCTAAATTGGCTAAATTAAAATTTTTTGATAAACAATAGAGATGAATTTAATATTTTTAAGAAACAATACGAACTAAATTGACTAATTTTGAATAATAGGGACGTATTTGAATTTTACCAAAGCAGGTGATACACAACCAACTAGAGCCAACCAGACCTCGGGATTTACATGTGCATGTGCCCGAGAGGAAGTAATCATTCTAAGGAAATTCTCCCATCAAGTCAAGCACTATTTCAAATAAATAAAAAAGTAGGTAGGTCCAATAAATGATGAATAGATAAAATAAGGTTTTAAATAATAGGAATTGAATAAAAAAAGTAGTAACTTACCCCAAAAAAATAGGTATAAAATTTGATTTTAAAAATTAACGAGGGTTAAATTGATTAATTTTGAACAAAACAGATGAATTTAAATTTTTTTTTTTAAAATAATAAAGATTGCTTTTGCAATTTTCCCTTTTGGATTGAAGGAAATAAGGTGAGCGGAAGCGAAACAAAAGTGGCCTCTTTTCTAGATGTCAACTATTTAAGAGGAAGGAAGCCGATGGATACTCATTAACCACCATTAGACCATTCATTTCCCTAATTGTTGGTTTTGCAAATTGGAGGTAAATAGAAGGAAGAGAAACTAAAACTACAATATTTCCAAATAATGCTTATTCTTTTCTAGAAATTACAATTAGATGCCCATAAAACACATTTGCCCAATTGTCCTTACCCTAAAGGCTGTGTAAATTAGTTTATAACAGTGATCTTTCCTTTTTCTTTCCTTTTTTAATTTGAACTAAAACATTAAACCTTTCATTTTCTTCGTATCCCAAAAAAAGGTACTGAATTGTTTTTTCTATTCTTATGATTTTTTCCTGTCATTTTCTTTTCTTTCATTTTCCTCCATAATTCAAACGTTTTAACTATTCATCTCCGCGTTGTGGAATCTTTCACGTGTACCAACAAAGAGATTTAAAATAATTGACCATTCATATCTGCGTTGTGGAATCTCTGTTTTTCCACACTGACAAATTAAGAGGGTTGGGAGAAGAAGAAAGACCCAGTTTTTGTCCATTTAACAGACATTGATATTTGACCAAAAAAAAAAAAAACAGCCATTGATAGATAGCGCACAAAAATTATTGCAAGTTCGACCCATTTCGTTTCATGTAAGTTTCCAAGCGGTGAGAAGCTATCACCCAATTTTGACCAAAAAAAAAAGAAAAAAGAAGCTATCACCCAATGACTACGACCCTAAACCAATGATATCACACAGAAATTACTCCATTGAACTTCTCAATTTCGTATTTTGTGGCCATGGAGTTGTCGACGATCTGCTTCTCAATTCGAATCGACTTCCACTATCTCACTAAGAACCGCACTATACACATAGACAAAACCGTAAATAATACTATATATGTATATAGCAACACGTGTAAACAGTAAGAAAGAAAAGACATCACGGTGAGCAAACTTGACTGCAGATACTATAAAACATGACCAGATCTATGTATCATTTCTCCTCAAAGGTGTAGTATATATCCCATTGCCACAGTACTTCAATTTCTTTACAGCAAGAAATAGCCTTATCAAGCAATGACCCTCAAGCACTTTTTTGAGCTAATCTGTTGTCTATGGCTGATAGACCCATTAGCAGCAACTCCAAGTCTTGCAAAACCAGGTTGCAACGATACTTGTGGGAACGTTACCATACCATATCCATTTGGGATTGGTCCCCATTGTTTCCTGCATGAATGGTATGAAGTAGTTTGCCTGGATGACCGACCGTATCTGAGAAAATATTACGAACAAGAATTCGGAGGTGAGGTGCTGGATGTGTCACTAAGATATCCTAACACTGTATCAATAAATCCCAAAAATTCAAAGATGAGTGTATGCGAGAATAAAGGTATCTGGCTTGCCGGTAATTTGTCGGGGAGCCCTTTTACATATTCTGATGGCAACGATGTCTTCTTTGTTGGCTGTGGTAATGTCAGGCTTCTCGGGAATCAAAATACTATTCTGGATGGATGCACATCACTTTGTGGTCGGTACAGAAAATTTGATGCCTGCTATGGCATCGATTGTTGCCGACTGCCTATCATACCTGGTATTCTCCAGAATATCCATTTGAATGTCACTACTAAATTAAGGAACATAAACACTTCTTGCGGAGATGTTTTTTTCGGGAGCTTCCTGGGAAGAAACTCAACCTATTTTTCAGATCCCTCTGAGGTTTTAGCCCCAGTTGTATTGCGGTGGGCGATTCCAGAGTGGATGCGCCCAGATGTGAAAGATGATCCAAATTGCTACATCACTAGTAACTATACAGGAGAGTATAGTTGTTCTTGCTCATCATCTTGCGAAGAAGGGAACCCATATATTCCAAATGGATGCAAAGGTATGCTTCTAATTTCTCAAAAAGAGAGTGTGTGGTTTTGCTTGTGATTTTATCTAATACTCTAATTGTAATTAGCAGTTCGATATGATGAACCCAGCTGCGTGCCAACCTCAGATTCAAGAAAAAAAATTAATTATGCTTGTGGGTAAGTTGACTCATTTCCTCCTCTTCGTTATTGTTTTCACGATTATACACCTGCGTAAAATTTGTACATCTATGCAATCGATTCTTTGCATGCATAGTAATTATCAGGTTTACTAATGTATAACTCTAAAGCCTACTAAACAAGTAGTAAACGGAGTTCTGTGATCTGCGATCATTACAAACTTGTTTGTGGCAATTCCATGAAATTATCAAGCTGAGTTTAAATATGATTTCTTGTTATCGAATGTGAAACACTCTATAATTCTGTTAGAGTAAAACTCAATCACTTACCAAGTCAAAAATTATATATTAAAAATAACTAAGCTGTTAGAGCTAGGCTCATGCTTCGATCTCAGTTGAGATTGTAAACTTAGTTTTTGCACATGAACATAAAGCTTGTCAAAACATCAGACCAAATTTGAACAATTTGGTGCGACTTGGCTGATTTACATTGGGTAAACAAAATTTTCAGCCATTAATCTATCTATGAAGCTCTAGTTCGGCCACTTACAAAATTTGTCATCAATTTAGCTATTAATAGGATTAGAAATACTTGCACCTTCTAGTTTATTGACGACTAAAATTTTTTATTTTTAGCTTCGATATCATATTTTGGTTTTTCAATGCAGTTGGCGGCACAAGCTTTGGTATATTATTTCTCGCGACAGTTGGTTTTTCCTTGTTCAAGATAATCAGTAAAAGAAGTGAAAAAAAACTTAGAGAGAAATTCTTCAAAAGAAATGGTGGTTTATTGTTACAACAACAACTATTAGTTGACGAAAATATGGTTGACAAGGTAAGATTTTTTACTTCAAGTGAGTTGGACAAAGCAACTGACAACTTCAATCAAAATAGAGTACTAGGGCATGGAGGACAAGGTACAGTTTACAAAGGCATGTTAGTTGATGGGAAAATAGTAGCTATTAAAAAGTCAAAATTAGCTGACAAAAACCAAGTTGAGCAATTTATTAATGAAGTAGTTGTTCTTTCGCAAATCAATCATAGGAATGTGGTTAAACTGCTAGGTTGTTGTTTAGAGACAGAAGTTCCTTTGCTGGTTTATGAGTTCATACCAAATGGAATCTTGTGCGACCTTATGCATAACGAGAACGATGAAGTTCTCATATCTTGGGACATGCGTTTAAGAATTGCAACAGAGGTATCTGGAGCATTGGCCTATTTGCACTCGGCAACTTCTATTCCTGTGTATCACAGAGATATCAAATCAAGCAATATCCTTTTGGATGAAAACCACAAAGCAAAAGTGTCAGACTTTGGAATTTCAAGGCATGTTGCAATTGAGCAGACTCATTTAACCACGATGGTAAAAGGGACTTTTGGTTATTTGGATCCAGAGTATTTTCAATCAAACCAATTTACTGAAAAAAGCGATGTATATAGCTTCGGTGTCGTACTCGTTGAACTCTTAACTAGACAGAAGCCAATATCTTCAAGTCGTAGCACAGTAGAAATTGGCTTAAGCTTAGCAACAAGGTTTCTTATGTCCATGGAAGAAAATTGCCTCAACATGATTCTTGATACTCAAATTCTGGATACAGCTATTGACAAACAAGTCATAGCAGTTGCAATATTTGCACATCGTTGCTTGAGCTTGGACGGAAGGAAAAGGCCTACCATGAAGGAAGTAGCCTTGGAACTTGAGAGTATCAAGATGTCTCACCCGCCTTCAGCAGTTCAAAAAAATCTTCAAGGAAATAGAGACACCAAAAAAGAATTGGTACTCTTTTCAGATAGTATTTTCTCATTGACAACTGCAAATGATACAATTGCATCCTTTTCAAATGTCTATCCCTTATTGTCTGACACTTTTTGATATCAAAATTAGTACAATGTTCTAGTACATGCATTTTAATATTTTCTTTGTTCCATATTAAATTTGAAAATGTTGATAATCCCACTATTGTTAATGTACTTGTGTTACTCTATAAAGGATGAAATATAATGTTCTATATTTTGTCACAACTGATAACTAATTTGAATAATTGCATGATTACTTACTTATTAATTAGTAGTTCTGTGACGGTTGAAATAGGATAATTCATGTGGCAAGCATATAAAGATTGACCATTAGTATTAAACAACAACTTTGATTAAGTTATTATGTCAATCAAATGATTTTTCAAAAAAAAAGAAATTACTTTTCAAGTGAGAAGGTGCACAAATATTCTCAAATGAGCTCAACAATTTACATCTAATATAGATATTACATAGTAACATTTTGACTAAAAATCATTTGAGAAATGCAAAATTCCATCAATGTAGTTGAAAATAGTATCACATAATTTTTAATTGTTTAACTTTTAAGAGAGCGGAGCTTCATACTAGTTCCAAAAGTGTGATTTCCAATTCCAATAAACCATTCTCTCATTAGAAAATATTCACCCGTGAAAGAATGAGATCCTTTATAAGATTTAATTACATATTTCATCTATGTACACATCCAATATTCCAGAAGATGTGTTAGTAGATTATATTTATGATGCCTAAGAAGACCAAAGTTGAGGTGCAGTCAATGTGTTCGAACTTCGCCTGCTGAATTGGATATGCAATTAATATCGAGTTTGATTCTTGGACAAATTGAGTGTTGAGTTTCAATTTTACATGACCAATTATTTTAAGCATCCAGGGATTGAATGACTGGGATAAAAGTTGTGGAAGGAAGAGTCGGTGAGTCCACTCCCACTTGCCTTTTCTCCTAGCAGATGAAAAACTTATTACTGGACAACAACGTGAAAAGCGTGCGCTCACTGATCTACTGTATCCTTGCAAAAGGAGAAAAAGAAAAGTAAGTTTAAGTGGCAGCAAAGACGGGAAAAAGAAAGAATTGTACAATTACATAATGGATTCTTTCTACCTAACCCACTTTTGCGTCCATTTCATCAATGTGCTGTTTCCTTTTCGTTTCCTCACTCGATAGAGAATAAAAAGTTGCACACAACTTAATATTTCATCTAAAAATTTAAACGATTAAAAATGAGTTTATTATATTATTTTAAAAAGTAGTCAGAGAGCTTAACATTTTAGAGAAGAGTTTATTATATTGTTTTATTATCTTGTGCAGACGGAGTTCTTTGTTTTTTTTAGTTTATATTTGAACAGTTTTAATATTTTTAAATGGATGACGGAGAGTTTTAAACCTAGGACTTTTTAATATCAAGGCTCTATTACTATGTTAGAGATGAATTTATTATATTATCTTCTTATCTTCAACACTTGTAACCTAGATCTTTAATCTAATTTGGCTCATCTTTAATCTGGGACTACACGCCAATAAACTAATATCTCTATATGGACTAAAACTTCCTGGAAAATGTATAGGTATTTGCTTTTCTTTTGCTTTGAAAAAATGGCACATCAATAATTACAAGTAGAACATTCTATTTTGCCATGTGAAGCACGCATGTGCACTGCATCCTAACAAGAATAACGTAGTTGAAAATTCTTAAAAATTTAAAACTATCGCTTAGTGTGTGCCATGCGCATGGGTCCTATGCGTCTATGAGGCCCATACGCTCATAGCGTTAGAGAGGACTAGCCTGAACCATAGGTAGTGTATAACTTTAACAATCAATTAATAAATGATCTATAGCAGAAAGCATTAGCCACTTTTGTACCAACTAATTAATGCGACAAATGTTCAATTTTAAATTCAGCTTATCCGATTTTAATTCGATTGCAAATTAAAGAGTGGAATAATCACAACCAATGGATTTTGGAATTGACTTAACAGGCACATATCCTTTTGCTGTTCAGACTTGACTACAAATACTATATAATACATACCTTCGTGTATCAATTCTCCTGTTAAGTGTCGATGTGTCACTTCAAATTTAAGACTAATTTCAATATCCTCTTTATTTTTTGTTTGCATCCTTAATTTTAGGGGTTCCTTATTTCAACTTCACTCCAACAACTTCTCTACTTTTAATCTATCATTATTTTAGGGACTCCCCATTTCAATTTCACTCCAACAGTTTCCCTACTTTAGAGACTCCCTATTTTTTTTTTTACTCCAATATATCTCTATTTTAGATCAAACACACCATTTTAATTTTTTTATTTACGTTTTTTATTTTTAATGATGATATACTATTTTAATTATTAATAATTATTTTCTATTATAGTTTATAATAAATATTTTTTTCTTCTCATTGTCCATATTTTTTTTTCATTTTCATTAGAAAAAATTTAATAACTTTATATTACATCAATCGTTCCTTTATGTCTTGTATTTTCAATAGTAGTTTTATGTTTCATCGGTCACTTTTCGTTATCATTTTCTTTTATGTATTGTCTTGTTCGTGGTATATTTTTTGGTTGAAACAAAAACTTTATGTTCCATTGACTTTAAAATTCCATCAATTTTATGTACCATCACCATTTGTTGTCATTTTCTTTTTATGTATTGTCTTGTCCGTGGCAGATTTTTTGGTTGAAGTATTAATTGTATGTTCCATCGACTTAAAATTCCATCAACTTTATGTACCATCACCTTGTTGTAATTTTCTTTTTAGGCATTGTCTTGTCCGGGTAGCTTTTTTGGTTAGACTTAACAACTTTATATTCCATCAATTATACAATTCCATCAGTTTTATGTACTATCACATTCTGTTGATTTATGAAGGTTGGTGAGATTTAAAAGCTATAAATAGTCATCATGGAGCTCATAAAATGCCACAAAAAATCCTCTAAAATTTGCTAGCCTTATTTCTTGTTCTTCTTATAATTTCAAAAGCTATTCGATTATATTTCTATCATCATATTCTTTTCGTATTTAGAAATATGGATTCTAATTATGAATGCACATAATATTTCGATGATTTTGACTCTGACGAGGAGTTAGTATTAGTTCAACTATTAGCCAATCAACATGGTAAACGACGTAGGAGACAAGATAATATGTGTCGCGATTCTATACCCGACCATGCTCACATATGGAGAGATAGACTCATGAAAAACTTTACCGTGATTATTTTGCTGAAGATCCTATTTATCCTTCCAATATTTTTTGAATTAGCATTTGAATGAACCGTTCATTGTTTTGTCGAATTCAATCTGCGATAGAAGCCTATGATCCATATTTTGTTCGAAAACAAAATTCTGCAGGACATTGGGGCTTGTCTTCTTTGTAAAAGGTCATAGTTGCATTAAGGATGCTTGCGTATGGAGCTGTTGCAGACTAAGTGGATGAATATGTCAGAATAGGAGAAAGTACAACCATTGAGACTTTGAGAATATTCGTGAAGGCTGTGGTAGAAATATTTTCTGATGAGTACCTGAGATCACCAAACGAGAATGATATTGCTAGATTGCTTGAAGTAGGAAATCGAAGAGGCTTCCCTAAAATGCTGGGTAGTATTGATTGCATGCATTAGAAGTGGAGGAACTGTCCAACTGCATGGAAAGGTATGTATAGTGGTCATGTTCATGAACCAGCAATAATTTTAGAACCTATTGATTCATATGATCTTTGGATATGGCATGTATTTTTTGGTTTACCTGGTTCTCTTAATGATATAAATGTTTTGGAGCGGTCACTACTTTTTACTGAACTGGCTGAAGGACGAGCTCCTAAGGTCCATTATTCGATCAATGGACATAATTATACAATAGGGTATTATCTTGCGAATGGTATATATCCGCGTTGGTCAATATTTGTTAAAACTATACCAGCTCCACAAGGCAACAAGAGAAAGAATTTGCTACAGCTCAAGAGTCAGCAAGGAAAGATGTGGAACGTGCCTTGGGAGTGCTCCAAGCTTGATTTGCTATTGTCCATGGACCTATACAATTTTGGGATGTTGAAACACTTAAAAATATCATGACAGCATGTATTATAATGCATAACATGATTATAGAAGATGAAAAAGAGGTTGGTAACTTAGATTTCAGCCATGATGGCGCTAGTGATAGTTCAAATTCAATGGTCTCACGTGAACATACAACTGAACTTACAGATTTCATTCAAACTAATTATTGTATTTGTGATCATGAGACTCACGCTTAACTACAAGCAGATCTTGTAGAAAATTTGTGGCAACTACATGGAAGAGAATGAGATAATTTATATTTTCATGTAAAAGATTAAAGTTTAATAATAATTTTTTCATTCAACTACAAGTACTTTCGACAAATACTAAAGTTCTTTAATATTAAACTACACGATAATACCGTTGTTAGTTTCTAGTTAGTATCTTGTTGTAACAAAAGTTAAACAAAATAAATAAATGCATGCAGAAAGTAAGGACACGAGATTTAACGTGGTTCAACCGTGCAGTCTACGTCCACGGGACCTCCCCTGGTCTAACAAACCTGTTTCATTAATAAATCACAAGTTACAATGGACTTACACAAGTAAAGACTCCCTCTTGACCTTTGACGCCTTGACGACGAACTCCTTAATGAACCTAAGTTTGGCGAGCTTCCCTCGACTTGCGACGTTCTTTCCCGAGAACAACACATTCTTCTCCCGAAGAATGAATAGAATAATAAACAAACTAAAAACTCTTTCTATTAAAGATTAAAACAATAAGCATAGCAGAAGCATAAATAAACTGTCTGATTCAAGATCTGCTGCAGCAGTACATGCTCTATCAGACTTCTTACGTTACTAACTTTTGTTGCAGCACATCGTCAATCTGCTACAACAAAACCTAACAGCTCTTATTGACACAATAAACTCTTCGTTTTTAGCTCTCTTGTTCTCGCCACCATATTCAAACGTGTGAGGCTCTGTATATATGCTGAATTAGTTGCCTAAACCTCCACAAGGTAATCCGTGCTTGAGTCTTGAGTTTTATAGAATGTCTTTGTCTCCAAGCAATTTCTTGAATAAAACAACTTTCCTTTTGAATAAAGATACTTCAAATCTTCAAGTAAATAAGAAAATGCCAATTTGCCTTTTCAACTCTTTTGTAAATATGGTAAACCTGTCAATCAAAGTTTTTCAAACATATATGCATATACCATAATTACATTTAGACAACACATAATTTTAGCAAAACACAAGCCAATTAAAATCACAGCTCTTGTTGCAGCAAGGGGTGCAGCAAAGGGCGTAACAAACTCCCCCTTTGTCTTTGTTTTGGCAAAACTGCATATCAAAGTAATAACACACTTGAGACAAGGACTCGTAATTATTAGTGTAACTACATAAGGCAAAGCCAAGGAAAAAATATCAGAGTTATCAGAGTAGAAACTAAAATACCCAAAATACTATCGGTATCAGAGCAAGAATAGGAAAATAGTAAGATACAAAAGTGCAGGATCAGAGTAGAAACATAATAGTAAAGCAGAACTAATAAAACTAATAATCATTCACATCTCCCCCTTTTTGACAAACAAAGGCAAGAGGCTAAGGAACCGGAGGACGGATGATGGCAAGAATAGTAAGAATCTGTTGTTGCCCTTGAAGAATCTGAGCTTGAGAAGCCTGAAGTGCATCTTGGGCAGTCTTAATCTGCTGCAGCTCAGCTTGGATCTGTTGTAACACTTGCCGCACATCAGCACTTGAGTTGTGGGCAGAGTCTGTGCCATCAGGTGCTGTAGTACCATGTTCCCTCTAAGCAGCAGCATCTGCTGCAACAGAATAATGCTCCATCTGAAGACGTGCCTGGTGTTTTCCCTGCAATTTTTTTTTAAAAAAGCGCAAAGGAGGAGGAATCTTGACAACTACCTCATCTGATTTCTTGATATTGTGTTGTAAGCTTAAAACTCCATAGATAATAGAGGGAAATAGGAGATACAGAGTAGAAACATGCTTTTCGGCTTCCTCCATAAGCCTACTGAAATTAATCTGACTAATGTTCAGGTTCAACCCAGTACCAACTTGAAACAAAATGGTATCCATCTCAGCATTTACGGTATTAGCGTGCTTCCCTGAAAACCAATTTGCTAATGCAATCCGATGTAAAGCAGCATAGGTTGTGGTGAGTGCTGTAGCAGCAAGTCGATTACCCTGGGGCTATGTTGCAGCATGCCCCAACAACTCCGTGGCAACATGATCAAGTGTGAAACTAACTGTGGCAATATCTTCCTCTAGCTTTTCAAAGCCCACAAACTCATTGATCACCGTAGGAGAAAATAAGAACACATTACCCCTAACATAAATCTGGTGATAGTATGAGGAATAAGGATCTCCTGTGGCCTTAGTCAGATTCGCATAGAACTCATGGACAATTGTAGGAACATAAGAGGTGTCAAGCTTAACTGTCCTTAATAGCATTCTTTGCTCTAACAGTTCAATAATGCCAGTACCCTTATAAGATTCAGTGTGCAAAGTTCTTTCATCAACAAATGGTCTTTTATTAATCGCATCCTACTGGGCAATCGAAGCAAAAAAATAGATTTTTTTGGAGTTAACAAGACGAACCTCATACCCAGGCTTCAAGGTGCGCTGTATTTTGCTGCAAGTCGCTGGAGAAGAGGTTGTAGACTTTCTCTTTTTCGCTGTACACTTGGTCCTGCGATGTTTCAGTGGGCTTGATTCATAACCTGCTGCAGCAGGTTTAACACCTGATAAAGCTTGTCCAGGTATATGCTTTGCTTCAGCCTCGGCTGCAGCAAAAAGTCCAATATTTGGTGGAGTGCCTGGTTCAGGTTGTGCTGCAACAGGTGAAGATTTTGTACTAGCATCATCTGCATTATGTTCAGTTCCAAAGAGACTAGGCATAGAATGTGAGTCAGAGGATTATGTGAAGGCGGTATTCTGCTGAACAACTGGTAGGTATTCTGCTCTGGTGCATCGTTATCGGCAGCAGTAGTTGCCATCATCTCCTCATCATTCAAAGCAACTTCATGTGAAGTTCCTGCTGCTGCAGCAGTAGGCATATCTGTCTCGGTGCCAGGAGATGGTGCTGCAACACTGGGTACAATAGTGGTTTTCTTTGTACGATGAAGGATACTGAAAAACGGCGATTCAGATTCCGTACTCAGTGACTCAGATAATGCTTCGTGAAATGAGGATTCAGAGTTTGAGTCGGGCTCAAACGCAGAGGACTCAGAAACTCGTGTGTTTCCTTTAGAATCCATGGTTGAAGTGGTATCAGCCATAGATGATGGTGGTAGATTTTCTCGATTGGTGGTGTCAGCGGCACTGGACGACGTGTCCTCGCACATAATGGGCTTCTTTGGATCTCTCCCAGGCGCATTGCGAGGAGGTTGTGGCCAGCGTCGTGCTCCGGTGCGTGTTCTTGTCATGGTATCGTACTTGTGATATGAGAAGAACAAACGAGAATACTGGAATGAATAAGTGACAGTCACTGGAAGAAGTAAGATTTGGAGATAAAAATGGTAAGCACAAATCAAGACAATTTATTAGTTAGTAAGCAATGAAATGAATTTATGGCTAAAATTTTCAAACAAGAGGAAACCGAACGGTTTTCTACAATTGTTTCTCTCTCTTGTGTTGGGAAGATCGTGCCTTGAACATGCAGCTACTTTCCCGCTCAAAGTTGCAGTTATGACACATCAGCCAAAAAAAAAATTGTAATTGATCAGCCCTTGCTGCAGCAATTGTTTATTAGGCAAAAATGTTGCTGCAACAAAACAGTTAGTTTTCTAATTTTGATGCAACATCACCAACAGATAGACAAATTTATGCTACAACAGACTATGATTAGATTCAAGTGCAAAGAAAATTTGATGTGTGAGATTATGTTGCAACATAGGTCAACCAAACAAATTCCACACCTTGACATTCGACCCCCAAGATTCTTGTTGACTCAAATTTAGACAATAAACTTTCAAGATTATGAACTTTGAGTCACCACTCGAATTTCTACTAATCATATGCATAAATCAAACAAGAATTTCAAGGATGGACCATGTGTATGTGTGTTTAATGTTCAAGTCAATCTAGACGGTTCTCAACATCCATCGTACCAGGTTAGATTAGAAGCAATACTTGTTCCAACATACCTGGTCCTCTAATCACCCCTGCAGGATTCAAAATATAACCATATTTCAAACACGAGTTTCAAGATTTTTTTTTGTTTTTGTTTTTCTTCCTTGGTATGACGGCTTTCACTCTAGAACCATTCTTTGTGATCTTAGGTAGCCTTTTACATTCCAACTTTCATTGCAACATCCTGCATATGATTTTTTTCTCCTTTTTACAAAGTGAATAAAATTCAGGAATGAATCTCAAAGATACTTCTCTTTGTTAGATCCCCAGTCGTCAAGTAAGTTCAAAATCTTTTCATGTTGAAACTTCAATTTAAGCTCCATCAGACTGACAAGGACATGTTGTGCATTGATAATATGGTTCCACAAGTGAAATCACTAGCTGATTTATACATGTAATTTTCAATGCTCTAGTGATAAACCAATGCACATACACACAAACCAATGTAATTTAAAGAGAACAGATACCTAAGGCTTTTCTCAATGTCTCAAACCTTACAGAGTCTAGTGCCTTAGTGAAGATATCTACTAGTTGATTTTCTGTTGCAACATATTCCAACACAACCTTATTTTGTTCTACAAGTTCTCTTATGAAGTGATGCCTTATGTCAATGTGTTTTGTTTGTGAGTGTTGTACAAGATATGTGTTTTGTTCGTGAGTGTTGTACAAGATTCTTTGAGATATTTATGCCACTCATATTGTCACAAAAGACAGTAAACCGATTTTGGTCAATGCCATAATCATCTATCATTTGACCCATCCAAAGAAGTTAAGCACAACAACTACCTGCTGCTATATATTCTGCTTCAACAGTGCTCAAGGAAATTGAGTTTTGCTTCTTGTTGTATCATGAAACAAGATTTTTACCTACATAGAAGCAACCTCCAGTAGTGCTCTTCCTGTCATCCACATTGCCAGCCCAATCTGCATAACTAAACCCTGCGAGATTTGTGTTAGTGTCATTAGTGTACCAAATACCAACATTAATAGTCTCACTCACATATTTAATGACTCTCTTTACAGCTTTTAAATGTAACTCTTTTGGATCAGCCTGAAACCTAGCACACACTCCTACACTAAAACAAATATCAGGTCGACTCGCAATTAAGTAAAGTAAGCTCCCTATCATGCTTCTATACAAACTTGCATCAACAGATTTCTCATTCCCACTTTTCATTAGCTTTGTACTTGACCCCATTGGTGTTCTCATGTGCTTTGAATTTTCTAAACCAAACCTTTTCACAAGATTTTTGGCATATTTTTCCTGAGAGATGAAAATACCATTCTTGCACTGCTTCACCTACAAACCTAGAAAGTATGTCAGTTCTCCAACCATACTCATTTCAAATTCATGCTGCATTTGATCAACAAATTCATCAACATTGCTTTTAACTGTTGCACCAAAGACTATGTCATCAACATAAATTGAGTAATCAAAATTCCAGGTGTGAATTTAATGAACAAAGTCTTATCAACACTTCCTTTTTTATAACCTTTCTCAAGCAAAAATCTAGTTAACCTCTCATACCAAGCTCTAGGACCTTGTTTCAATCCATACAAGGTTTTTTTCAATTTAAAAACATGATCAGGATGATGAGGATCTTCAAACCCTTTAGGTTGTTCAACATAAGCTTCTTCATTAAGTATACCATTTAAGAAAGCACTTTTTACATCCATTTGGTATAACTTAATTTTCAACACACAGGCAATAGACAACAAAAGTCTTATTGATTCTAGTCTAGCAACTGGAGCAAAAGTTTCCTCAAAATCAATGCCCTCAACTTGAGTGTATCCTTGAGCAACTAACCTAGCCTTGTTTCTGGTTATGTTACCACATTCATAGTCTTATTTCTAAAAATCTATTTTGTTCCAATTACATTTGTGTCCTTTGGCTTAGGAACTAAGATCCACACATCATTCCTAACAAATTGGTTCAACTCTTCTTGCATAGCATTGATCCAACTTTCATCCTCTAGTGCCTCTTTTACATTTTTTGGTTCAATGGGGGAAGTAAAACATACATACCTGACCATCTCTCTGTAGTTTACCTTTTGCTTGTTTCGAGTTCGAACACCACTATGTAAAGAACCAATTATATAACTTCTTGAGTGATTCTTTTGAATTCTACTTGAAGGTTCAACTATCTGAAGTTCTGAAAACCTTTGCTCAAGACCTTCTATTTCAGTACTTGTTACGTCTACTTATGTCTCTGTTGTAGCAGTGTTAATTTCTGTTTCATGCATTCCAACTTCTGCTGCGACAGTTTCAGTGCCTGCTGCGACAGTGTCTGAAGTTAATCTATCTTCTGCTCCTCCTGTATCATTCTCAGTACATGTCGCAACGTTTTCTGGAGCAAAATCGCTTGCTGCAACATTTGAATCACCAGCTTTTAGTGCACCTACATTATCATTCACCACAATATTAGCTGACTCCATCATAGTAAGTGTATGTAAATTGAATACTTTATAAGCTCGGCTGTTTGTAGAATAACCCAAGAATATACATTTGTCAGATTTTGCATCAAACTTACCTCTTGGCTCTCTATCCTTTAAAATGTAGCAAATACTCCTAAACACATGAAAATGATTAAGAAAAGGTTTCTTACCTTTCCAAATTTCATATGGGGTCTTAAGTGTACCTGGACGAAGATATATCCGATTCACTGTGTAACAAGCAATGTTAACAGCTTCAACCCAAAATCTATGAGGAATGTTATTTGCATTTATCATCACACGAGCCATTTCCTGCAAAGCCTATTTCTTCTTTCTACAACACTATTTTTCTGTGGTGTTTTTGGTGCAGAAAATTCATGTGCAATTCCATGCATATCACAAAAATCAGAGAAAGTATGATTCTCAAACTCCTTACCATGATCACTTCTTATCCTAACAATTTTTCCTATGTGACAATCATTTTCATTTGAAATTTTCAATCACAATCTTTTGAATGCATCAATAGTATCAGATTTAGATCTCAAAAATTCAACCTATGAATATTTAGAAAAGTCATCAACACACACAAATACATACCTTTTTTCACCAAGACTTTCAGTTTGCACAGGACCCATGAGATCCATATGCAAGAGTTCCAAAGTTCTTTTTGTGGCAATCTGTTGCTGCTGGTTATGAGTGGTCTTTACCTGCTTTCCAAGTTGACATGGACCACAAACCTTATGCTTCAATCTTTTCAATTTCGGAACTCCTCGAACAATACATGTGTTCACAATTTTGTTTAGAGTTTTGAAATTCAGATGTTCTAACTTGAGGTACCACAGTTTAGTACTATCAACTATATTCATTTGACAAACAAAATTTTGTTCATGTGGAACAGAAAGCATATAACAATTATCCATTAACCTACTTCCTGCAAGAACATATTAGTTAGAATTATCAATTACTTCACAACAATCCTTGATTACACAGTTGACTTATACTAATGAAATTTGCTTTGAGTCCTTCTACATGCAAAACCTTCTTCAATCTTGGAAAGCCTTTAAGAGCAAGAGTTCTTTTTCCAAGAACACGGTCTTTTTCACCATCGTCAAAAGTTACTTCTCCTCCATTGCATGACTCGTAATTTTTGAGAATTTCTCGTTCACCTGTCATGTGCCTAGAACAACCCCTGTCAAAGTACCAAGAGTTAGTAGGACATGCTTTCAAGGAAGTATAAGAGACAAGACAAGTTATGGGAGACTTTCTTACCCAAATCTGTTTTACCTTTTGCTGCGACAGGTAGAGATAAGTTCTATTTCTCATGTTCAATGCTCTCATAAGCTTGTAGCAATGAGGTCTGATATGACCAGGAGTGAAGCAATAATGACAAACAGGAATAAACTTGGTTACCTGTGAAGTTCCTGCTTCTGTGCCAAGTTCTGTTGCAGCAAATTGTTCCACCATTGATTTTCCTGTTTCTTTGACAAACACCGTTTGACTTGTTGATGCTTCTCCTTGATATCCTAATCCAGTATGATTCCTGCAAGACTTTTGAATGGATAACATGTAATCAAGATTTTCTATACTTGAGTTCATCATCTTGAAGCCTCGCTGAATCTGTGACAGTTCCTACTGTAGCATGTCGACTTTTTGCTGCAACTTAGCCTTTTCCTTTTCAAGTTCAACAATCTTGGTTAGTTGATCTTGATTCACCCTACACACGATCAACCATTTTTGGTACATCTTTTTGTAGGTCTTTATGAAATTATCTTCTTCTTCATCACTGTCCAATTCAGAATCAGTTTCACCATCCGATATAACCAATCTTGCTGCTGATGTTGTTGATAATTCTGCTGCAGCGGGTTCAGTTTTTGTCTCAACATCTATCTCAGCATTTGATTGCGCTGCTACAGTAGAGAACGCAACATAATTGCTTGTGTGGTCTTCATCACTGCCGTTGCTACCTTCTGATTCTTTATCGCTCCATGCAACATTCATGGCTTTCTTTTTTCTTTTCAACGTATTGGCACACTCAGATTGAATGTGACCAAATCCTTCATATTCTTGACATTGAATTCCTTTATTCTTTTTCTTTCCATCAAATATTGTTTCATTCTACTTCTTGGAAATTTCAGCACTTGCTGCAGCATGTGAGTTTTTGCCAAAGTTGGTGAATTTTGGACCCTTTGCTTGATTCTTCCATTTTTTAAACACCTTTTTGAAATTCTTTGTTAGAAGGTCCAGAGATTCTATCAATTCATCATCATCAGAAGGATCTTCATCCTCTCACTTTTGAATTTCTGCTTGCAGTGCAATGCCCTTTTCCTTTCTTTTATTCTTGAATTTCATCTCAAAGGTTTGCAAAGACCCCATTAACTCATCAAGCTTCATGAAATCCACATTCTTTGTTTCTTCTATTGCTGCAACTTTAATGGCAAACCTGTCCGGAAGTGACCTCAACGTTTTTCTCACTAACTTTGAGTCTGAGTATTTTTCTCCCAATGCAAAGCTTCGTTTGCTATGTCACAAAGCTTAGCATTAAATTTAGCAATGGTTTCATCCTCGTGCATCTACAATTCTTCAAACCTTGTTGCAAGTATTTGCAATTTCGAAACTTTTACTGCATCAGTGCCTTCATATGCCGTTTGCAAGATTTTCTAAGCTTCTTTGGCTGTTTCACAAGATGAAATAAGCTTGAATTGATTCAAATCAACAACATTAAAAATAGCATTCAACGCCTTTGAATTGTTGGTGGCTGCCAAGTCTTCAACTTTGGTCCATTGCAATTCAGATTTTTTTTTCAACAGTGCCTTCAGCAGTTGTGGTAGTAGGGTGTTCCCATCCACTTAGCACTGCTCTCCAAGTAGCTTCATTACTAGCTTTAATGAAAGCTCTCATCTGTACCTTCCAGTACGAATAGTTTGTGCCATCGAGAAGAGGTGGTTTATTGATTGATCTGCCATCTCGCAGAGTGTCCATATCTGCAAAAATAACCAGAAAAACTCTTCCAAAAATCTAACTGAGTCAGTTCAGTAACCTGTTCTTGATGCCACTTGTTAGTTTCTGGTTAGTATCTTGTTGTAATAGAAGTTAAACAAAATAAATAAACGCATGCAGAAAGTAAGGACACGAGATTTAACGTGGTTCAACCGTGCGGTCTACGTCCACGGGACCTCCCCTGGTCCAACAAACCTGTTTCATTAATAAATCATAAGTTACAACATCAATAGACTTACACAAGTAAAGACTCCCTTTTGACCTTTGACGCCTTGACGACGAACTCCTTAATGAACCTAGGTTTGGCGAGCTCCCCTCGACTTGCGACGTTCTCTCCCGAGAACAACACCTTCTTCTCCCGAAGAATGAATAAAATAATAAACAAACTAAAAACTCTTCCTATTAAAGATTAAAGCAATAAGCATAGCGGAAGCATAAATAAACTGTCTGATTCAAGATCTGCTGCAGCAGTACATGCTCTATCAAATTTCCTACGTTACTGACTTTTGTTGCAGCACATCGTCAATCTGCTACAGCAAAACCTAACAGCTCTTATTGACACAATAAACTCTTCATTTTCAGCTCTCTTTTTCTCACCACCATATTCAAACATGTGAGGCTCTGTATATATGCTGAATTAGTTGCCTAAACCTCCATAAGGTAATCCGTGCTTGAGTCTTGCGTTTTATGGAATGTCTTTGTCTCCAAACAATTTCTTGAATAAGGCAACTTTTCTTTTGAATAAGGATACTTTAAATCTTCAAGTAAATAAGGAAATGCCAATTTGCCTTTTCAACTCTCTTGTAAATATGGTAAACCTGTCAATCAAAGTTTTCCAAACAAATATGCATATACCATAATTACATTTAGACAATACATAATTTTGGCAAAACACAAGCCAATTAAAATCACAACTCTTATTGCAGCAAGGGGTGTAGCAAGGGGCGTCATAACCGTGAACAAAGAAACTACATGGTCAATACCGCAAAAAAAGAAACTACATGGATAATATCGAGAATTAAAAAAATACATAGATTATAAAATCCATTATATCCAACCATTTTTTCGCATGAGTTCTTCTTGCTTACTTCTCCAATATTGAACTTGCATTTCAGACATGTTAGAGAGATCTTGTTTCATAATTCTCTCGTCATATTCCCTGTCCATTCTTTCCATATTCTCTTTGTGCATTTTTTGTTTGCACTCGATAAATTGTTGAATAGCTTTTGCAACCATCACATCTGGATCATTTTCCACAGATTTGTTTTTTCGCTTATTCAATTTTTCTCTTTCTGCATCTCTACCTGGTGGTCTTTCGTTTGAGGTGAAGGTATCGTATGCACTATTATTATCCTCTAAGTTTATCGAATGCAAAGTTGATGGAGATGAGCCTCTTGGACTATCATCTTTAAATCTTTTTGATTTCTTTGATTTCTTTTTTCGCCTTCTTGTAGCCATTTTTGTTGATATCTTAGCATATTCCAATAATGCTCAAATTGAAAAGATGATCTGTGACATGCTTGGTACAATAATTTAGTGTCTTGAATCTGTATCAAATAATTAAAAAGAAAAATTAGCTAAATTTAATATATAATATTCCTAAAAAAACTATTATACAAAAAATTATTATACCTTATCTTGTTCAGCCATGCCACTTTGTCTTCTAGATTCAATTTGGGCATATCATCCACAGAATTTGTTAGTTGCAAGATTAACAGTCAACCAACGATGCATGAGAGAATTTTCATTACGTTCAGAAGGAAAAATTTTGTGCGCGTGAAAATACTCGTATATTCTTCGCCAGTATGTTTGATGTGTTTGGTTATTGCTATGCACGACATCTAAACTAATGTTTAACTATGCTAAAATAAGTAACATATCTTCGTCGACCGAGAAGTTACATTTTCGTGATACTTTATTTTTTTTGGGGTTTGATTGCGTTTGATCAACCGGAAAAGACGGAGCGGACTCAGCTAGAAAGTCGTTATCAAAAGTTGAAGTCCCATTAAGAAAACTTGGGTAGTATGGATTTGGTGAGTCCATCTATAAAAAAAAAAAGAATTAAAATTAGAATAGTACAATCAAAAATAAAAAATGAAATATTAGTAAAGAAGTTAATACTTTAATAAACATAATTAAAAAATTAACATGTTAAAGCTAAAATTATGAAATGATCATAATATTAATAAAATAATTTTTAAATTAAAATATAATTTATTAACTGTTACCTAATGTTAACAAAAGAAAAAGGAATTCTAAAATAATATAAAAAGTCCAACAACAACTAAACATTTTGACAAAAAAAAAAAACACAACTAAACCTATCCATTGTTCTCTCATTTAAAAAAAACAATCTATGTCCAGTGTCTTCCCCTCCCCCCCTTCTTCCCTTCCCCACAACCCCAACAACACCCCTACGCAGACAACAACCACCACTCATCTCTTTTTTGTTTTTTCTTTGCCATGTTATACCCAGCATCTATCTCAAGCTCCACACACCACCACGAACTATCACAAAGCTTTTGAAAAGATTTAAGAAAAAATTGTAAGTTTTACCTTTTAACTTGTTTTTTTTGAGAAATATTTTCCCTGATTTGGTTTTTTTTTGGCTTGATTTTGGAATTTTTTTGGCTGCAATTGGGTTCAAAGTATAAAAATTTGAGGGTTTCGAAAGATTAAGTTTTTTGTTTGGTGATTCAAAACTTGATATGTGTTTTATTTATAGAAAAAAAAAAACAAGCTCTCCAACGTTCAATTTTTTTTACCGTTGGAGAGCTTTGTATTTTTTTTTTTTTTACAAAGCCAGGTTTTGGCTTTTTGGAATCTTTTGGGATATAGAGAGCCAACTCTCTACATCTAGTGAGCCTTGCCATGAAATGTGGAGCTCCACATTCTAGAGAGCCTCCTATAAGGAGGCTGTTGGATAAGATTACACCATTTTGCCTCTCTATAATGGCTAATGAGCCATTATAGAGAGGCTCTTGGAGAGAGTCTAAGTGTGAGTACATATCCCATTGCCACACAAATTGATTCACAACCAGAAATAGACTTATCAAGCCATGACCCTGAACAATGTTCTTCAGCTAATTTGGTTTCTATGGCTGATGTAGAGTTGGCATATGGGCCAGCTCGGCACGACCCGTCCGAATCATGGGTTGAGCAAATTGAGCCCAACTCGGTATAGATGTTTAGTGGGCTGAGCTTATTTCTAAAAATATAGGACCTAACTCGGCCCATGAGCCCGCTATAATGAGTCGTGAGTTGGGCTGGGCTGGGCTGGGCCAACTTTTTTTTTGTTATAATTAGTGTATTCTAAATATCTAATATATATACTAATATACAAACACACACACACACACACACACACATATATATAAATATATATATATATATATACAAACACCAATATATATAGACAGAAGTTCCTTTGCTGGCTTATGAGTTCATACCAAATGGAACCCTGTGCAACCTTATGCATAACGAGAACGATGAAGTTCTCATATCTTAGGACATACGTTTAAGAATTACAACAGAGGTATCTGGAGCATTGGCCTATTTGTACTCAGCAACTTCTGTTCCTGTGTATCACAGATATATCAAATCAAGCAATATCCTTTTGGATGAAAACCACAAAGCAAAAGTATCAGACTTTAGAATTTCAAGGCATGTTGCAATTGAGCATACTCATTTAACCATGATGGTAAAAGGGACTTTTGGTTATTTGGATCCAGAGTATTTTTAATCAAACCAATTTACTAAAAAAAATGATATATATAGCTTAGGTGTTGTACTCGTTGAACTCTTAACTAGACAGAAGCCAATATCTTCAAGTCGTAGCACAGTAGAAATTGGCTTAAGCTTAGCAACAAGGTTTCTTATGTCCATGGAATAAAATTGTCTCAACATGATTCTTGATACTCAAATTCTGGATACAACTAATGACAAACAAGTCACAGCAATTGCAATACTTGCTCATCGTTGCTTGAGCTTGGACCAAAGGAAAAGGCCCACCATGAAGGAAGTAGACTTGGAGCTTGAGAGTATCAAGATGTTTCACCCACCTTCAGCAATTCAAAAATATCTTCAAGGACATAGAGACACCGAAAAAGAATTGGTACTCTTTTTAGATGGTATTTCCTCATTGGCAACTGCAAATGATACAATTGCATCGTCTTCAGATGTCTATCCCTTATTGTCGGACACTTTTTGATATCAAAATTAGTGTTCCATACTAAATTTGAAAATGTTGATAATCCTACTACTGTTAATGTACTTGCGTTACTCTATAAAGGATGAAATATAATGTTCTATATTTTGTCACAACTGATAACTAATTTGAATAATTGCATGATTACTTACTTAATTAGTAATTCTGTGACTATTGAAATAGGATAATTTATGTCGCAAGCATATAAAGATTGACCATTAGTATTAAACAACAACTTTGATTAAGTTATTATGTCAATCAAATGATTTTTCAAAAAAAAAAAACATTTACTTTTCAAGTGAGAAGGTGCACAAATATTCTCAAATGAGCTCAACAATCTACCTCTAATATAGATATTACATAGTAACATTTTGACTAAAAATCATTTGAGAAATGCAAAATTCCATCAATGTAGTTGAAAATAGTATCATATAATTTTCAATTGTTTAACTTTTAATAGAGCGGAGATTCATTCTAGATCCAAAAGTGTGATTTCTAGTTCCAATAAACCAACCTCTCATTAGAAAATCACCCGTGAAAGAATCAGATCCTTTATAAGATTCAGTTACATATTTCAGCTATGTGTACATTCAAATATTCCAGAAGATGTGTTAGTAGAATATATTTATGATGTTAAGATAATTGGGTTCTATTTTAAAACCAATTGGTGTCAAGTGGAGTACCCTAGGATCTTATAGAAATGGCCTTTAGGACCAAAAACGTCTGATTTTTAAAATTTAAAAAATCAAAAGACTCATTTTGAAAGATAAGAGGCTAATTCTTATTTTTATCAAAATAGACTTTCTCTTTTAGAGTAGGAGAATACCAACCTAAGACACATGCACTATAAGAAGTTCTTGCAAAAAAATGAGATGCTGGCCCAATGCATGCCCATGCATACGATTGATTTAAGAACCCCACAAAGAATTAGAAGAAAAATGGAAAACAACAACAATAAATAATAAAAAATAGGGGGATGGAAATACATTTCTAAATTCCAAAAAGAAGTTAAACGAGTCAAAAGGAAAAGAAATTTGGAGCTTTTTTCAAATAGAGATATTTTATTTCAAGAAGGACTAGGAATAATAGAAAAGTTATTGAAATGATAAAGTTTAAAAGAACCGAACGAAAAGAAAAAGAGAGAGAGAAGAATTTTTAATTATCGACTATAATTAACTTGTTTACTTTAATTTGATTATTAAATGCCACATACGGTTATTGTCATCATAATTTTATTTCAAATAAATTAGAAAATATACTGTTTTAACCAAAAAAAAATTAAAATGAGCGTTCACTTTGGAGAACAAGAATACAGACCTAATAAACATTCCCAAAGAATTCAAAGTTCATGTAAAGGAATATTTGCAATATGGTAGTCTAATGCATATCTTATGCACAATATTTGGTGGATCTAGGGAAAATCTCCCCTCTACACCGCCCCCCCTTCCCCCCTCCCAAACACCCCGCCATCCTAAAAAGAAAAAAGAAAAAAAAAACCACCATACAAAAAAAAGAAAAATTAAAGGGAAACAAAAAAATATATAAAAAGAAAGGAAGATGAAAAGATAGTTGTAAACTCCAAAAAGAAGTTAAACACAGTCGAGCAGAAAACTAATGGCTTCAATCTTACTTATTCATGTTTCAATTTTGTGCAACCATTGACAAAAAAAAAATAAAAAATGTGCAACTACTTATTTCATCTTGAAGGAAAAGAAATAATAATAGGATCTTTAATATACAGTTCTCACCGAAAAGCAAGTTTTTGACAAAATTCAAAATGCTATCCGCCTCAAACTCTATGGTGGGCAAAGATTTAGGAAACATCACTCTTAATAGACTTATTCGTAATACTTGGCAGGTAGATAGTTGCATACTTAGCTACCTAGTCAATCATTTTCTCCTATTTGGATGGACTTCTAATTCCCCTTTTGTACCACTATAATTTGAATAGATTATATATTTTTTATTTAGCATTGGTCACATGAGACCCATCAGCTACTCACGCACACTTTGAGCACCTATTCGGATTTTACAATGAGTTGTGTTTATCGAGAAGCAAACTTGTATGTTGATTTTATGGTGAACCTTGGTCTCCTCTTCTCCCATGGGATGCCACACGGTTGCACATGTGTCAGCGATATTGAAGTTTTTGTTTGCTAGGAAAAAATGGTGTGTCACATCCCAAAACAAATAGTTGTATAAACCTTAAATTTGCGCTACCATATAATTAAAAATAATAATAATATAGAACAAAGTTAAAAGGAAAAGAAATCTAGAGCTCAAAAAAGAGAGTGATTTTATTCCCAAAAGGAGCACGAATAATTGAAAAGTTGTTGACACGATATGGTCTAAGGGTGTGTTTGGATTGAGGGAGAGAAAATTTAATAAAGGAGAGGAAGGGAGAGTATCATAAAAGAAAATGTGAACTGCACCAGACCCTCATGTGGTTAGGTGAAAGTGCATCGTTGCCCCCTGTGTTTTAAAAACTAGCATAAGTAGTCCATGTGTTTTTGTGAAAGTGCAGACGTGCCCCTTCCGTCTATTTTCTGTCAAAAGAGCTAACGGGCATTGCAAAAATACACATTTGCCCTCATGTAATAAAAATACATTTTTGCCCTAATTTTGCATCTCCACCTTCCAACCGCAACATTTCTACCATTGTTCTCAACTCTCTTTTCCTCATCCCTTTCAGTTCTCAAACAATTTTTTTTCATTCTTGGCACTCACATACATTAAATTAAAATTGTATTGCGAAAATAAGAAATGAACTGTGTGTTTACCCAACATAGTAGCCACTGTAGCTCTTTCCCTGTCCAAAATACACTGTACCAAAGTTCAAAGTTTAAATCAAGCCACGTCTCCACTTTATTAGTTCACATAATGGATGATCTATGAAAAGACAACAACATTGACTCACAAATGGCTATATTTTCAAGAATGTAACTTGAAGGCTTGGCTGATATCCACTCAATCTAACAACTTTGGTTGATCTCCCTGGGTACTAGTGGGTGGAGCAGTTGTAGTCAAATATTTCCTTTGGCTAGATAATTATGCTTATTTCAGTCGCATTATATTCCTAGCAAGCTTACCATAACAAAATAAAAACAAGTCAATGACTACTTCAAGAGCCAAATGTAATGCGAAAGTATTCCAGAACACTGACCCAATGGCCTAGTCATAGAGCCATTCTCCCTAAAAAAATCTCTATGTCTCTATATATATACATATGACAATTATCACATGGAACTAATCAGATCCTAAGTGCAAATCTGAAGACAAAAGCGGTGAAGGCAGCAAGGCAACCAGCAGCGATGATGGCGAGATAGATCTGACAGTGGAGGCAGGTGCTGGAGCTGGTGCTTCAGCGGCGATGGTGGCTCCGATGAGATAGCAGACGTCAATTTTTTTTTCTTTTTTGGGCTTTAAAAAATATGAAATTAGCAATCAATTGTTGATCATTGTTTACACAAAAGAAAGTAATACATTTATAAGCTTAGTTATCAGATTGATAGTGGTTTCTGATGAATGGTATGACTCATGTGAAGGAGGTAGTTTTGCAATGTTGGTGAATGGTGGTGTTTTGGGACGAAAAGAGAGAAGAGAGAGAAGAAAATATTTGGTAAAGTGAGTTTTGTTTTTTTTTTTTTTGAAAGGGTATTTATGTCTAAAAGCCTAATTATTTTGCTGATATGTACACGAAAATATCCGCCCAGTTGCATGTAAAACGCGTGTGTGTCAATCTCCGTCAGAACTAACAATTTTTTGGACGACAGGGGATCCTATGCACTTTCACAAAAACACAAGGACTACTTATACTAGTTTTTAAAACACAGAGGGCAACGATACACTTTCACCTAACCACAGGGGGGTCTGGTGCAGTTCACCCTAAAGGAAATGAGTGGAGGAGGTCAAATCATGTTTGGATTGCATAATTTTATAAAGGAGAGTATCATAAAGGATGATGAGTGTTCTTTGTTTGGATTAGAAAGAAAATGGAAGGGAAAATTTTTTTTTTGTGTAAAATGACTTTTATAGCCTTTTCTTAAATTATATAAACTTTCATATAGTTGGTTTTAACGTAATTTATGTAATGATGAAGGGTAATATAGTCTTTATATAAAGTGACATTTTCCTCTCCTCTCATTTTACTCCAAATTGGGAGATGATGTTTGAAGGAAATGAAGAGGCCAACACCCTCCCTTCTCTACCCTCGCCACCCATCAACTTCGAAACCAAACAGCAGAAAGGACCACTGCCTCCCCTCCTTACCACTCTCTTCCTCCTATTTCCCCCAATCCAAACACACTGTAAAAGAACCCCACAAAAAGCAAAGATGAAAAGAGAGACGGAATCGTTAATTTCCGGCTATAATTAGCCAGTTGACTACAAAAAGTAGCACCCAAAAGCACAAAAATGGCAAATAAAAGTTAAGCTCCATAGCCAATCAAAGCACAAAACTGGACCCCACCAAACCTATAAGGCAACACAACCTTAAAGGGAATAGGTTAATTTAGTCCCTGAGGCTTATGTTAAAGACCAAATAGGTCCATGTGTTTTGTAAAAGTACCATTTTCGTCTCTGAGATTTTGTTAAAAAACTATTTTCGTCCCTACCGTTAATTTTTATTTAACGGTCAATGGTTTGACTGAGATAAAAGACTAAAATGCCCTTATATTTATGTATTATAAATTAGGTGGCAAAAAAAAAAAAATAATGTCAAATGTGCACAAAATATATTTAAAAAAATTAGCTATTATTGCACAAACTATATTCCAAAAAAAAAACAAAATGCAATCTTTATATACATAAATCAAAAAAAGAATTTCAAAAAAAAAGATTGCATTACAAAAAAAAAAACGTCGACAGGGTGTTGGTTTTTTTTTTGTAATTCTTTTTTTTGTTGATTTATGTATATAAAGATTGCATTTGGTTTTTACTTTTTATTTTAGAATATAGTTTGTGCAATAATAGCTAATTTTTTGGAATATATTTTGTGCACATTTGACATTATTTTATTTTTCTTTGCTATCTAATTTATAATAGATAAATATAAGGGCATTTTAGTCTTTTATCTCAATCAAACCATTGACTGTTAAATAAAAATTAATGTATGAACAAAAATAATTTTTTAACAAAACTTCAAAAACGAAAATAATACTTTCACAAAACACAAGGACCTATTTGATTTTAACATAAACCTCAGAGACTAAATTGACTTATTCCCCAACCATAAACCCTTTCAAAGTACATAGTGAACTCAAAACACACACACACACACTCAACACAACACAAAGCATTCCTTCATAGAATTCAGCTACAGGTAATTGTTGGTCCTTTGCTGCTTCATGTTTTACCAAGTGGAATTACTCTTATCAACAGTCAAAGGCCTGGCTTAGCCACCAAAAAAGAAAAAGAAAAGTCAAAGGCGTGAAATTTTCATTAATCTTCCTCTGATCATCTTTAAATATATGCCACACATATATTCATATATTTGAAGACCATGTTGTTATCTAAATATACATTTGAATTTAATTTCTGGGTATAGAGGGAAGAAAAGGAAAAATGTTGTAAATATTGAAACTTGGCTAGAAATTCAAGTGCTTATGTGTGTTCATACGTGTCTGTGTGGTTCTAGGCTTGTTGGGTTATTTGTTTGCAGCTAAATAAAAGATTGGACCTTTTTATAATTGCTGTTTTGTTTAGTGTAAATTGAGCTGATTAGCGAATGTTTGATCATAAATGTTTGTGAAAGTTAACACTTTTGTTTCGGTTAATTAAGTAATTACACTTCCAGATGAGAACTTTCACGTGTTAAAGAAAAGACTGATCATGGCTGGCTTTTTGATACTACATGTGTGATCAGTTCGAATTAGAGTCCACGTGGCTCATTGTGTTGTTATTGAAGAATGGTATCTACTTTGATATTCGAATGCCTATACAGAGATTGGTTTATTTATTAAGTGTTCGTTGTGAGAATCTTACTAGGATGTTGACATAATTTACGCCCTGTTTTACCCATAAATAGATGAAAAAGTTTCTATAGGTTTCTATCAAGGCAAAAGCTCTACTTGTGAGATTTTACAATATATGTCGTTCAGGTTCGTGTTCTACATGTCATCCTGTTGGACCAAAAGTGCCATTTATTCTGATGCTTTCTGCTTGTAGATAACTTACGTTTAGTGAGCGAACTGATAAGGGAGGAACTTATACTTTTACAAGAATTTGAAAGTAGCCTACTTCACAGATTTTAGTACTGAGTAAATTAATCTATTAAGTTTTTGCTTAAGTTGTCTGATTTATACTGTAGCTACTTGGATTGTTTATTTCAATGTATGTGGATAATTGGGAGTTTATTAGTCTTTAGTTAATTCCTTTGTTGTGTTACTGAATAATGTGATTCTATTGTAAAATCTTCTTATAAAGTAAGAAACATTTTGGCTGATTCTAATATGAATTTCTGCAGGCTGTGCAATGACTCGAGAAGATCCAGCTACATTTTCTATCGGAGTTGTTTTGATCTCTTTGTTAAGGAACATATTGTAGATACACAATGGATTCTCAAAGCAAAGGTAAAACATGGGCTGGAAGTATATACTTGGAGGTCGATGATTTTGTAAGCAAGGTATTGATTTCTTTTACAGTTTCGCTTCTCAAAATGCTTGCTGGACTAATAGTTAAGCCTTGTTGTACTGCTCTAAATTATAATAATGATATGGATCATTAAAATAAGTATTATCTCTACTTCAAGTTTATAATTTGTATTCTAGAGGTGCGGTCTTAAGGGCTCTCCTTTGCAGGACACTGTTAAATTTGTTGGGAATCAAGTGCAAACTGCTGGTGTGGGTGTCAAAAAATTTTGTTCTGATGTGGTGCAAGATTTGCTTCCTCCGGTGGATCCTGTAAAATGCAATTCCCATTTGATGACCGAGAAAAAAAATGACAAGATTGGAACCTATATTAGGTCAATAACAGGCATCAAGCAGAAGTCTTTATTTGCCACTGATGAAGAATCAGCTAGGGAGCAAAATGTAGCTGATCTTTCAGAAAACTGTATATCATCAATGTCATGTGAACCGGACCAGGAAAGGCAGTTCCTCCTTCCACTGGGTGCGAATCCTTCTGAAGAAGCAGAAACTGACATAGCTTTGCAATGCAATGCAATGAAAATTCAGAAATTGGCATTGAGAAGAATGTTGCATGGGAGGAACAACCAGTTGCTCGGACTATAAGTTCTTCGGAAGATAGAAGATTTTCTGAGTCATCACTAAATTCAACTAACTATTCTCATATAGATTCCATTCCGCTTGGGGTTTCATCCCCAACTTCAGTTCATGATTCAGGGTTCAGTTCCCCTCAAGAAGATAGGACAATACGTAGTAGCTCATCAGATGAAACTGAGTCATCTGGACTTCTCTTCTTAAACATCTCTTGTGAAAACGAAGTAACAGGGTCAAATATTACTTCATCCGGTGATACCATATTCACAGAACCTGCTAATCTGTCAGAATCTTCCCATTCAAATTTGACGCAAAATGCAGAGAATATCTGCTGCAATTACCCTGATACTGTTGCGCGTGATTCCAATATTTCCAGTTTCTCATACTCTGGATCTCTACCTACTTTAGCCAGTGAGAACGGAGATGACATGCTTTCTACTATGTCCAGCAGTTTATTTTCATCAGTATCATATGGTAGGTTCTCATGCTTCCTGGCTTCTCCTGATTGCTGACAATTAACCTTTTCCTTTAGCTCCTCCCTCCCCAACCTCCCCTCTCTTCTTTCCTTCTCCCTTGTGGTTCTAAGTAACCTCTACTTTATCTGATGTAGATGCCCAAAGAAATCATGGGTCATTGTTTGTAGTTGGATCAAACGAATCTATGTACAAACAATGCAGTGAGAGTACACAGTTGAAGACTGTGATATCTTCTTCAGAAATTGGTATGTGATGCAAATTCTGCTTATTCTTTTGCTTTTTGGACTGTGTTCAAGAATTCTATGACTTATGCAGCAGTTAGGTGATGCTCATGATGAGTTCATCTTTATCATCTTTGCTTATAAATATTTTGTTGTTATTGTATTCCCACAATCTTTTTTTTGGGTAATTTAGAGATAATGAAACATAATCTTTTCTTATATGTATGACCAAACTGAATCGAACCAAACCAAACCAAGCATTATTCTATTTGGTGGGATCGGTTATAGATATGACAACGCCACTCATTCCTGTGAGATTCATCTCCTCTTTTAGCTCCATACATGCAAGATCTCATTTAAATTTCTTCATCCAACTCATCTTAGGTCTTCCTCTACGCCTTTTACAGTGTACAGCCTTCATACCTTCACATCTTCTAACAGGTGCCTCCCCAGGTTGTAACATGTATGTTGGTTGAAATTTCTCTAGTGGTCATTCATTGTAGTACTTAGTTTTACACTTCTATTGTCAGCCTCCTAGTCTTGATTTTCATTTTAGATGGTTTGCTGTGTTATCGGAATAAAAGTTTGCAAAATTAGTGCTAGTTCTTCAATTGTTAATGTTCAGAAGTTTTACTCCTTTATTCTCCAAAAGCAAAAGATAAAATAGTTCCATGGGTTACATCTTTAAAATCTCTTTAATGATTTAGTTTCTCATTGATCATATGATCAATTGCCGAGTAATTTAGAAGAAGGTTTAGCATTCACGTTATATGGTGAATGAAAGGAATTTTAGCTTTTGATAAATAGATGTGCAACATTGTAATAATTCTCCTTGTTTAGATAGGTATCATAATAAACATAGAGAATATGATTACCTATTTGTCTGTGGTTTTGTGCATATATGCATATTTACAGAGAAGATGTTTACGATAACTTTGGGATCTATCTATTTATCAAAAAAGAACTTTGGGATCTATCTTGCTTGTGTAATCAACCTACTTGATAACAATTTTATGTTGGCATGAGTTTGATACTCTAGTTATTGATCTTACTATAATAATCATGATAATCACGTCTCACACAACAACAATTTTACTGAATATTTGGCATCAAATTAATGTGCTCATTATGCTCTTGCTATAGCCCTGGTAATCAGATCTCATGCAATTATAAGTGCCTCGAAGAACTTTCTTGGGGCAATATTTTTAACAACTTTAGTTTCTACCAGCACTGTTTTCTTGTCTTTAGGTTCAGCTGCAAATTTTTAATCTTTCGAATGCTTGGTGGTAAAATTGCCAAAATGCCTTTTACCATTATTTAGAAGAGCGAAAGTCAGTTCTACTCATTTTACTTGTTTTGTACTGATTGCTGAATGCTTTCAGGAAGAATGGATGAATCCAATGAAAATTTGCCTGACCCCAGCATGGAAACAATTGATCTATCCGAGACAAAGCTTAATGAAAGTTGTGACGTTGTGGATAATAGATTACTCTTTGCTCTCTCCTGTAGAGCGAAAAGATTCAAGTCATACAAGGTACTGTTTCTTTCTTGTCCTTTAATACTCTCTGCAACCTAATCCCCTGGCCTGCCCCCTTTCAATGTTTGTTCATGCCCCCCATCTCTTTGCTTGGGAAAGTATTAAATATAAGACGGAAAAGTTCATGCTATTTAAGTATGAAGAGTAGAATGTTCTTTTCTTCTGTAGATTGTTGGGACAATAAAACTCCTAGTTATTTTCACATAGTATGACTTGTGTACTTGTGCTATTGTTGGTATGCATCTCAAATTTTCTTCAAAATCTAGTTTTCATTTTAGTCTTTTGTAATTAGCAAATTTCTCAGTATGCGGTCACCATGTGTCTTCTTAAACAATAATATTTTCCAAGATTGAGATTCGCTGAGTTTATATCTTCTCGTCCTTTGAACACCGCGGTAGAAAATATTGGAAGAAGCTTTTGCTTCAAGAAAAAGATTAATCAAGGAGTATGAGCAGTTGGCAATTTGGTACGGAGATATTGACGCAGAAGCCAGCCAGCATTTCGAAAGTCCTTCCTCTCCTCCCACCACATCCATTCATCTGCTGAAACCACCAAAACACGAGACATGGGAATCCGATTGGGAGTTTTTGTAGATATTAATGCTCTCCATTAGTGATTGTTTGCCTCCTTCTGTGCAAATAAGTGGTAGAGAAGGTGAAAGGCTGTTATATGTCGTTAAATCAGGTAAAAAGTCCATATATGAATAAATAGCATTGTGTTAAGTCAAAGTTATAGCTAAGGTGATTTTTTTTTTTGCTCGGTTAAGGTGATTTTTTTTTTTTATGAGATGAAGTGATAGTTTTCATGCATAAAGTCAAAAAGGACATGTTTGGCAAGAGTGTCTGTCTGGGTTATTCCGTTTTTCTTGTACTGGATATAGCAGAGAAATTCATGAGCTATTTCCACCAAAGATTATATCTACTTGCTTCTTTTCTCTTGGCCAGAACAATTCTTCTAATTGCAATGAGGTATGGGATTGGTCTTACGAACAATCATTACATTAGAGCCACCATGCTCCTCTCACATAGAGTCTTGGTTGTCCGGACAAACGAGACGTTTTTAAGTTTTTTCCAATGTATGAGGTCAGGTAAAATTATATGGCCTTGTCAGGTGGAGTGCGTTGCCCTTGACCCAAGTCTAATGGCAATGGGATCCCGGGAAAGAACAGAAAATGGAGGCAGGAGAAATTTTGAAAGATAAGAGAAGTAATTAGAGATAATATGAAGAAAGTTTGAAAATGAGTGTAATTTATTAATGAGGAAAGAAACTTATCAAGATTCTGTCACAACTCGCAATCCAAGCTGACCAAATTAATGGTGCATTGATGCATAATGACAGTGACTATCTAATTTGCATGAATGAAACCCAACCTTTGCACCATCTTGTCACACTTTTCTTTTACTAAGTTTCTTTCTCCATATAATCAAGATTAAACTATGTGATTGCACAATGGGAAGAACACAACATGGTGTTGGAAGCGTGACTTTTTATTTTTATTTTTATACGTGACATAGTTATGAAAAAATTATTCCACACTTGACGGGCCCACCCTTACAGTCACAAGGTTGTTGAACAGTGACCAGCGTCAGGATGTATTGAATAATTTTCTGTCACGAAGAAGACATTTTCCTCGTCAGGATTGTCGCTAGATTCTATCAAATTTTATATATGCAATAGTCATATTAAGTTCTTCAATATTGTATGATCAAGGATCAAAGTATATTTATATTAAATTCTTGAATGTAGTTAATTCATATATTCAAAGGGTCAAGGTCAAAGTTTATGCTTATTAAATTCTTGAATGCTGTGAGATCACATCTTCAAAGGGTCATAATGTATATCATTAGACCAAGTCTTGGAGAGAAGTTGTCAACTAGACAAATTGAGCAGGTCTTGGACAAATTCTCTATATCTAGAGATTTTTTATTTGAGTTTCACTCTAATTGTTTCCTTACATTTAATTAATTTTTTATTTTAGAGAATCTCTATTTCAGTTTCACTCCAACAGCTTTCTTACATTTAATTAATCTTTTTTTTTTTTTTTTTTTTTTGTGTCAGATGAGTTTAGGGAATGAGTAGGGAATTGTTTTAGCATCTCCACATGTAGGGATTTCCTACAAAGTAGAGAATCTGGAAGGAAGCTGTTGGAGATCAAAATCTCCAATAGCTTCCCTATATGTAGAAATTTTGTCCTTTTTGGGCACCTGTTGGAGCCAACCTAACAACGTACAAATTAGAAGACAAATAGGGCAATGTGAATTTACACAAGTCTAGTACTGACCAAAATGCTTAGACACTTAGTGATTTAAAGAGGCTAATATGAGTAAAAAGTAAGATGATATGAAGAGTAAAAGTTAAATCTTCAAATTAATTAGACTTTTGGTAAGGTTGTTAGACATCAGAGTTTTGTGTATGGTAAATGTTGAATACCATGGATAAAATTCATAACAAGCATTTTATTGTGATCTCATGATCATGAAAAATGAGTCTCAACAAATTTTCTGAAAAAATTTGTTAGCGGATATTAGAAAATTGTTATACCATCTTGATGAAAATGATTTGAGTCGAATCACATAAGTCCAGTCTGCTTGACAGGTGCAGACCAACGTCGTTGTGCTGATTATTGAAGGTCCAGCTCGAATCTATTAATGTCACACACTACTTATTTTGTGAATTGTATGGCCCGTGCCATGATAGTATGAGCCATATTAACACTTAGGAGATTACGATCAATTGGCTTGAATCGAATCTGCATTTTGGCCATTGCAGAGGCGCAAAGATTTCCCATCCATTCCTTTTATGTTTATGCATATAGAAATATTAAAGTGACAGGTTATAGAATTAATAAAGGTCAGTGTGATCGTTTACAAACTATCTATTATCAATTTGCTTTTCACATCGCATGTGAGTCTAGATTTAGAGCAACTCTAAAAGGTTTTATTTTTTATTTTTACTCCTTTCAAATAGGGAGTCACTTTGCTATCTCCAACAAGCTCTTTATCTCACCCCCCCTATTTTAGCTAGCTTCCAATTCTTTTATTCTCACTCCTTACATTTGAAAAGAAAAAATAGCTCCCAATCCCACTCCTTATTGTTTCTTTTTCACCATTTTGCCTCTTTTTTATATCATAGTTTTTATGTTTTAGTTTTACAAAATCCAAAATTTTGATTTTATTCAAATTTATTGCTATCTTTACTTTATGTACTAGGTTTTGAATAAAAGGTGATTTTTATATAGACATCAATAACATATGATTAATTCTATAATATTATTTTTTAGTTTATGTTTTAAATTGCAATAAAGGCACAATATGATAATTTTGATTTTATTCAAATTATTTCTATTTTAACTTTATGCACTAGGATTTTATAAAAAGCTATTTTTTATGTAAAAATGTTACTAACAGGTGAACGAAACTATAATATCATTTTTGTATTCTGATATTTTTCTTCGCTTCAAAATGGATTAGCAAGACGACAAAAAGAAAATGATCCCTTAGAATATAGCTATAAGAATGGATATGGATAGATGACAGAAAGAAAAATACTAGTTTCACTCCCTATGATAGTTAATAGGGTAAATTATGCATATAGTCCCTATTGTTTACATATTTTCTTAAGTTAGTTCCTAATATTTCAAAAAAATCATAATAGTCCCTAATATTTATAAAAGTGATTCAAAATGATCTCTATTGTTCAAAACTAATCAATTTAGTCCATATTATTTTCAAAAATTTCAAAGTAGTCCCTAAACATGGGTCACATGTAAGGACTAAATTGATTTTTTAAAGAAATAATAGGAACTAAATTCAATTTTTTAAAAAATAATAAGAACCAAATTGGCTAGTATTGAACAATAGAGACTATTTTGAATCACTTTTACAAATATTAAGGACTTCTATGAATCTTTTAGAATATTAGGGATGACATTGAAAAAATATATAAATCATAGGGACTAAATGTGAAATTTACCCATAGTTAATAAATAGGGAGTGCTAGTGGATTTGACCATATAGTTGGTAAGCAAAGAATGCTTTATTACTACTTTGGTGGTTGTTGTTGGGTAAGCTTTTTACTTATTCTGCATTTGCATTTATGTTCGATCTGGTACCTTATCCATGCAGCTGTTTGACTTGTCGTTGGATTGCTTATAAAGCTTCTAGAGTGAATAGTTCCTTAACGTGTTATGCATTATGTATAGTTGTAAATTTCGCTTATTTCTCGAAACCAAAGATGTATGTAGTAGCCATGTCAAAATAACTGAGAAGGCTTTATTGAGTTGAGTTGGTAAAACTATCCATGAAGTGGCGGATAAGATGAAAAACATTGATGGTGGCAGAGGATGATTGCCGGGGGTTGTGTGAAGTGGCGGTAGTGTTATCCCGTGTTTGGATTGCACAAGGGAAATGAAAGTAAGTAAAGTAGAGGAAGAAAAATAAAGGAAAGAAAAGGAAATGAAAGAAATTTTTTTATTTGGATTGCAAAAAAAAAAAAAAAAAAAAAATAATAATAATAATAATAATAATAAAGAAATGAAAATGAAATGATTTTATAATTTTTTGTTTGAAATAGAGAAGAAAATGAAAGAAAAGAAAAGGTTAGTGTTAATTGAACAACTATTTAAATATCTGTAGATGTCAAAAATAGTCTTAACCCAAAACAGTCCAAATGAGGAAAAACCCATGGATAATTAGAAAAGAAGTTAAGGCTAATTCCAAAAGAGATCAGCCCACTGTGTTTTCCCTCCAAAAGGAAAAAAGTGGGAAGTGTGACGTGTCAAAGGAAAGCTGATGTTAGTACCTCGGGACCTTACACCTTGCAAAGGCGACGACTTCAACAACGTTAACGTGTAGAGATGACATCTCGGGCATAGGGATCAAAACAGATTCATCATAGCAGTGGCCGCTTACAAGCTGTCAACCTTTCCCACCAAGAAAAAACTCAACAAACGTGAGTGGGTCTAAGGGAATCGAAGGCATCAAGCGAATGAGTACAGTGGGACCCAAAGGCAACTGTAGCTAATACTATGACGTGAGTGCTATTAGGAGAAACACATAAGGAAATGTAAGATTAGCAGCTAAGCGCTACTCTCAGCCAATGAGGGAGAAGAACGCAACATCCACTTGTTGACTAAGACATCAAGCTTCCAAAGTTCTACCAATCAGAAGAGTGCAGTAGCGTCCACGTGGCGCGATGCGACTCAGAGGCCATAAGGATTTCTAACGGTTTAGGCCATGAGGCCCAGCGTGCAACGTTTATAACACACAAACAAAGGCAATTACACAGTGAGATAGATAGAGAGTTAAACACTAGGTCCATTGAGAAAATACACAGACAAAGGATACACACCAACCTTAATTAGGAGGATTCCTCAGGCTAGGCATTCTCATTGTAAGCCTATTAGTTAAGGACTTTGAATCAGCGAGATGCCAAGCATCCCATCCCAGTGAGAGATCAGTAGCCCAATAACATAAATGCGCTAGGGCCTTGCTTATAGAAAATCTGAAAAAGGTTCAGGGCGATAGTGGGTCTTTCTCGGAGGGTCCGACTTAATCGTGATTGTAGATTCATGGGGAATCTATAGTATCCTTTTAATATCCATAGCTATAGAGATAAGAAAAAAAAATTAGGGGCATGAAAGACTTTTTGCAACATGACCTTTCATTCCCTTCCATACTCCAAATTGGGAGGATTAAAGATCCCTCCATAACCCTTCCTTCCTTCTAAAATACAATCTAAACAAAGGGAGGGATTTCATAATTCCTTCTCCTTCCTTTCCTTTTCTTTAAAATATAGAATCCAAACAAGATATTAAGGTCGAAGAACGGGGAAAGGAGGGGATAAGTGCCAATGACATGGCTGGCTAGGAACCCTAGTGGTAGCTTTGATTTTGTATATAATAGTTATGTATGTTTCTAAAATCATTTAACAGATCTGATTCAGGGGTGGAACCAGAAATTCTTGTTAGTGGGGGTTAAAATTTATAATTTTTTAACTATATGAGTATTTTTTTTCAGTGGAAGCTAATTAATTTTTTTTAACTAAAAATATATAGATATCTATTTTTTTTTCCAAAAAATATATAAAAATTTTAATATTTTTATGGATTAGTGGGGGCTGCGTCCCTTAAGTGGCTCTACCTCTGGATCTGAATCTGCACTACATGTAAAACAAATGAGTCTGAAGTCAAGCTTGAGGAAATATATTAAAATAAAGTTAGTATTTTAAATTATATGATAGTATGCACGAGCGGATCTAGGAATTTAATATTGGAGGGGTCAAAATATTTTTTTAATGATACTATATAGAATTTTTTAAAAATTGGGAGGACCGATAATTTTTTTTAACGATATTACATAAATATGTTTAAAAAAATTTAAAACGACGCCCCCCCACACTACATAGATCCGCCCCTGTGACAGCATGAGCTGCATTAACATCCATCGCCTAACATTAGTTTCCGCACACCATGCTGGAAAAATATCTCTCTCCATGGTAGATGTTCATATTCATTTCGTGGAATTGACTTAGCGGAGACCTTATCTATGAGCAACTTGAATGCAAATACAACAAAGCAACCTAAATGATTCACGTCACCTCTGAAGTGTAATATATATCCCATGCCACCCTTCAATTTCTTTACATCGAGAAACAGACTTATCAAGCAATTAAATAACGACCGTCCCATCCGAAAATCTAAGTTGTTGGAGAAGAGTTTATTATATTTATTATTATCTTCGATGGCCGTGAAATACATTTTCCAGCTAATCTGGTTTCTGTGGCTGATAGAGCCATTATCTGCAGCTTTAACTTTTGCAAAGCCAGGTTGCAGAGTCACTTGTGGGGAAGTTACCATACCCTACCCATTTGGGATTGGTGCCGGTTGTTTCTTCGATGAATGGTTCGAAATACTTTGCCATCATGACCGGCCGTATCTAAGCAAATATTACGGACAAGAACTCGGAGGCGAGGTGCTGGATGTGTCACTAGATGGTTCTACTGTAACAACAAATGCCAATAATTCACAGATTCGAGTATGCGAGGACAAAGCTATACTACGGCTAGCTAGTAATCTATCTGGGAGCCCTTTCTTTTACGATTCGTTCAACAAAGTCATCGTTGCTGGCTGTGGTAATGTTATGCTCTATGGGGATCAAACTATTATTGGTGGTTGCGCATCAGCTTGTGATCATGATCAGTACCGAAGAATTAATGGCTGCTATGGCATCAATTGTTGCGTAATCAACCCTCGATCTACTGCGCAGAATTACTATTTGAATTTCACGAATTTAGTGAAAAGAAGCAATTCTTGCGCATCTGTTACATTGGATGGAAGAGACTCAACCTCTTTTTCTGATATGTCTGAAAATCTATTTGGGGTTCCGACACCCGTTGTATTGCGATGGTTGATTCCAGGGTCAAAACTCCCGCAGCTGCAAAACAGCGAAAACTGCATCAGGGAACTTGATTATGACAATGTGACCCGTTATTATCGTTGTAATTGCCGAGGTTGCACAGAAGGGAATCCATATATCCCAAATGGATGCCAAGGTATGCTTCTAATTCTCAAAGAGAGAGTGAGTGTACCACCACCCACCGGGTTTTTGGTCTAGTGGTATGCTCCTCACTGTCAGTTGAAAGATTTTCAGATTAATTCTGGTAAATGATATCCTTTGATATATATTTGTCCCATGAATAAAAAAAAAGAAAAAGAAAGAGTGAGTGTGTGTCTATTCTTTTATCTAATTCTCTAATTGTAATTAACAGATAGCTCCAATTGCGTATCAAGCCCTTCTAATTCAAGAAAACCCTTAATTCTTCGTGTCGGTAAGTTGATTCTTCACCTTCTCAACATTTTATTTCCAATTACTTTACACTATTTACATATCTCTGCATCCACGGGCTTAAAAATTGTACGCCTAGATTTCTTCCATGTGCTCTACAATACTTGATATAACGTGGAATTAATTCTGAGAATCCATGAAATAGGAATTAATTCTGAGAATCCATGAAATATGATGTCACCTTAATTAATTTATTTGGAAAAACTCGATTAGAGTTTAACTAAATGACTTCCTATTGCAAAAATTATATTTTTAATTACCAACTTGGCTGAGGTTGTGATCTCATGCATGTTTCAATCCGTTAAAATTCGTTTGAGATTGATTGGATAAAATAAATACACTTTTTTTAAAATGAATTTGAAGTTTGTTAAAAAGATTAAACCAAATTTGCAATATTGGTGCTCGGCGATTTGGGTAAACAAAATTTTCAGCCATGTAATTTATCTTATTATGGGTTCGTTAGATTTAGTACCTACATGATCTATTTGATTTTTTTTTTTTCTTTCTCTCGATCAAATAGTTATCGAAAACAGGGAATTACTTATGACAACGAAAAGAAAAAACCAGAATTGTCTAGAACTATTTGTTAGTATCCATGTGATGGAAATTAGAAGGTTAACACATTGGAGAGGAGATGGATCCTATCCTATTTTTCTTTGCCAAAACATAGAAAATAATCAACCAATGTTTTATTGAATACTTTAGTCTAAAAGGACTCTCCAAATGGATATCATTTTTCATACTGAAACTTATAAAGTCGTCTTATTGAACATCCAAGAAAATAACCAATATAACATTCTGGTTTTCTAATACAGTTGGTGGGACAAGCTTGGGGATTTTATTTCTTGTAATAGCTTGCCTTTTGTTGTACAAGACAATCAGCAAAAGAAGGGAGAAAAAGACTAAAGAAAAATACTTCAAACGAAATGGTGGTTTATTGTTACAACAACAACTATTGGTTGACAAAAATAGTGTTGATAAGGTAAGGCTTTTTACTGCTACTGAGTTAGAAAAAGCTACTGACTACTTCAATGAAAATAGAGTACTAGGTCATGGGGGCCAAGGTACAGTTTACAAAGGCATGTTAATTGATGGAAAAATTGTGGCAGTTAAAAAGTCAAAATTAACTGACAAAAATCAAGTGAAGCAGTTTATTAATGAAGTTGTTATTATTTCACAAATAAACCACAGGAATGTGGTTAAATTGCTAGGGTGTTGTTTAGAGACAGATGTTCCTTTGCTAATCTATGAATTTATACCAAATGGAACCTTGTACAACCTTATCCATAACAAGAATGATGAATTTCTCATGTCTTGGGATATGCGTTTAAGAATTGCAACAGAGGTAGCAAGAGCATTGGCCTATTTGCACTCGGCAACTTTAATTCCGATATACCATAGAGATATCAAATCGAGCAATGTACTTTTGGATGAAAAGTACAAAGCGAAAGTATCAGACTTTGGAACTTCAAAACACATGACAATTGATCAGTCACATTTAACCACCATGGTGAAAGGGACGTTTGGTTATCTTGATCCGGAGTATTTCCAGTCAAATAAATTTACTGAAAAAAGCGATGTTTATAGCTTCGGTGTTGTACTTGTTGAACTCTTAACTGGACAAAAGCCAATATCCTCAGCCCCTGTTGAAGAAGAAAGTATTTTAGGATTAGCATCACGGTTTTTTATACACATGGAAGAAGATCGTCTCGACAAGATTCTTGATTCTCAAGTTCTAGATACTGCTAGCATCCAACAAGTCACGACAGTTGCTAGACTTGCACAACGTTGCTTGAGCTTGAATGGAAAAAAAAGGCCCACTATGAAAGAAGTAGCCACAGAGCTCGAGAGTATCAAAATGTCTCACATGCCTTCCACCTTTCAAACAAAATTTCATGGAGAAAATAGTACTGGAGTAGAACATTCAGTTATAACCTCAGATGGTATTTTCTCATGGACATCTGCGAATGATATAGTTACACCCTCATCAGGTGCCTACCCCATATTGCCTGTAACCTTTTGACATCAAAATTAGTCCCATGGTTTATCACCTAATTAATTCTGTATTTCCCTTGTTTCTTTTTCTAGTTGGAAGTTTATGTGTATCTGATTTGAAAGTATTGATACCTCTAATATTGTTCTTGGATTTGTTTTGCTTTACGCTGGCATGAAAATAAAATAGCTGTCACTAGGGTTTTGGTCCAATGGTAATATTACTCGTTGTTATGCGAGAGGTTGCGAGACTCGAGTCTCGCTAGTTATATTGTATGGTCTTTGACTCCTTTAAATTAAATAAATAAATAAATAAAATAGCTTTTATTGCTTCTGATAACTAATTAAAAAAAGTTGAACGATTACTTAATTAGTAGTTAGTTAGAGCACTACTATAACACTTGTAAGTAAGATAAATCTATGTGGCAAATATCTAAAACTTTGAGTTTGTTAATCAAATCAGTTCTTGACGATAGTTGCTATGCCAATCATTTTTTTTCTTTTATAATTCCACTTTGCAAGTTCTTTGTGACAGTTGCATATCAAATAGAAAGATTAGTAAAACAATAAGAAACACTGTCTAAAGTACTGAGTGTTTCTTTTTTTCTCTTTACCTCATCCCAACTTGTCCCCGCTCTCATTAAATTTGAACGTTGGTCTCACAATTGGCAAGGAAATAGCCCACCACCAGATGAGGTGAGCAATTAATGATGGCCTGATAAATATGTTTGTGGATGTAAAGAAATCAGCAAATTAGTAATGCATTATCTAGCTACGTATATATTCATATTGGTGAAATACAAAAAGTACCCTCTATTTTTTGAAGTATACGTTAAATATTTGAAGTAACTGACTTCGTCACCTATCATATTTTTTGTCTATTGCAACATTTAAATAATATTTAAAATTATTACAAAAATATTAAAAATTATTACAAATAACTTTAACCATTGCATGTGGTACTTTTACATATAGTTTCGTTGCAAATTCTCTATTGCAACGGTTTTATATAAATAATAAGAAACATTTGAATAGCATTGCCAAAAAGTAATTTCATAAGTAATTAATGTTTTTTAACTATTGCAAAAATGTTTTAGCTTAAACAACGGGTGAAATACCATTGCAATAAGACACATATTGTAACATTTTTTTTAATTTATTTTCGCAACAATTTATTAGCTTCCATCCCGAACTATCTGTGGATGCTTCACACAAAGGAAAAAGTCAATGTGGGTTGACTGGGTGTATGCTAATCACTTGAGGGATAGCAACCTATGGGATGTCAATATTCATAGTGACGCTGCTTGGTTTTGGAAAAAAGTTGTTGAATGTCAGCAATTTCTTCAATATTCAATTGTTCACAAAATTGGTGATGGGAATATTACTCTCTTTTGGAAGGATCCTTGGCACCCCCATGGGATTCTTGAAGTCTTTGGTGCCTCTACTTTTCGTCATTACAAGTGCGACGCAAAGGTGCAAGATTTCAACTCAGCAATTTTCACAGAACTTCAATCTTGGAAAATATTATGGTTTAATAAGCCACGTGGTAACGACATGCTCAGCAATTTTTAGTGTTAAGTATTGGAATCACCAATGACTAACAAGTTCTTTCTTTGACCTTCGTAAGAGCTTTCATTTCATTTTTCAACAGGCACGCGATCAAAATTTTTTGCCTGTTGATATTTTAGCCTTCCCTTCTTTTCCTTTCAGGACCTATCTGATACACTTTGCAGATAATATGAGATGCAGGTGAGAAGTACCAGCAAAATTAAAGAACAAGTAAAATTTGTGTATCCCTACAAGTCATCCTTTGTGATAAGTCTTCTTTTCCGGTAATCTATTGTGATATTTATAGCTATGTCCTACTGTACTGTTTGCAGGCACGTCAGCTTAGCTACAAAGTCTCCGCCAAGTCAATTCCAAGAATTAAATGTGAACACCTACCATGCAGAGTTATATTTTTATATCATGCTGTATGAAAACTAATTTGGGGTAATGGATTTTAATACAGCGCTTGAATTCCGTCATATGCATATCTCTCCTCATGGTAGATGTACACATTCAATTATTATTATCATTTTTAATTTAAGGAAAGTATAAATTGTACAACACATATTAAATAATATCATCAACGACAATTTAATTTCACAATTTTTTGCACTCATGGCTAGGAGTAGAGTTGGAATCTGGACTTAGCGGATTCCTTACGTTGCACAAACTTGACTGCAGATACTATAAAACATGACCAGATCTATGTATCATTTCCCTCAAAGTCAAAAGTGTAGTATATATCCCACTGCCACACTTCAATTTCTTTACAGCAATAAATAGCCTTATCAAGCAATGACCCTCAAGCACTTTTTTCTTCTAATCTATTTTCTATGGCTTGTCGAGCCATTAGCAGCAACTTCAACTCTTGCAAAGCCAGGTTGCAAGGATACTTGTGGAATCGTTACCATACCGTACCCATTTGGAATTGGTCCTGGTTGTTTCCTCAACGAATGGTACGAAGTACTTTGTCATGATGATCGACCTTACTTACACAAATATAATGGACATGATTTCCGAGGTGAGGTGCTGGATGTATCGCTAGATAATTCGACTATAACCATAAACGGCTACGATTCAGCGATTCGTGTATGCGAGGACGAAGGTATCTGGCTCGGAGGTAATATGTCCGGGAGCCCTTTATTCTACCGCAATAACAACAAAGTCATTGTTGTTGGCTGCGGTAATGTGATGCTCTTCGCGGATCAAACTACTATTGGTGGATGCACAACCACTTGTGATCAGTACCGAAAAGTTAATGACTGCAATGGTATCAATTGTTGCGAAATCTTTCTCCCATTTACGAACCAGAATTACTATCTGAATTTTTCGAATTCAGTGACCAGAAGCAATTCTTGCGCATCTGTTATCTTGGCGGAGCAATCATGGTACCCAACAAACTCAACATCTTTTTCAGATCCTTCTGAAATTCTAGTTGGGGTTTCAATCCCGGTTGTATTGGAGTGGATGATACCAAAAATGGCGCTCCCGGAGTTGCAAAGTAACACAAATTGCTACCCTGGAGAAAAGTATGTTTTCTTTTGTAAATGCCCAGAATGCACAGAAGGGAATCCATATATTCCTAATGGATGTCAAGGTATGCTTCTAATATTCTGAGTGAGTGACTGAGTGCGTGTAAGGATTCGTGTCTAACTATTAGTTGATTAATACATTAAGCCTAATTAACTAATTTAAAATATTTAAATTTATGTTGACAGTTATAGTAAACCCAGGTCATTATTAACTGAACACAAATCTCATACAGAAGCGATGTAGATGGGGATATGTCATAGTGTGTGTCTGTGATTTTATCTAACACTCTAATTGAAATTTGCAGGCCGCTCCAAAAAGCCCGAATGTGTGTCGACTGCTAATTCAAGAAAAAGATTAATTCTATTTGTCTGTAAGTTGATTCTTTTCGACCGCTACATTTTTTTTGCCATTAGTTTAAACTACCAACACAGTTGATTCTGGAAAATGCTTTAGAAAACGATCATGTCACTGTTCTTGCACGTGGGCACCTGTGAAGTCCACACGCATGTTTGAGTCGCATGATCTGAATGTTGGAGAATGCAAACTAAACCCAAGATTACTCTTGAAATCTTGAAAAATGAAGAGACAAGGCTCAAAGCATTTGATAATCATTAATTGGATTAATTGAAGATACAATATTGAATATAGTCATGTACTTAATTTGTGTCTTTTGGTATTCCTAGATTAAATAAGCTCTCTTAGTGTCTCTTAGTTTTCTTATCTACTAGTATAAATAGACTTTAGTGGCTTTGTATCATGCACGTCCCAAGTACCCCAAAGCAATTCAAGCTATGTAGTCGTGAAAAAAATATTGAGTGTCCGTGAATATAGGCTAAGCATGCACTACGTTAAAAGCTTCATGTTTCCTTAGCATTTGTGTGCTAAATCTAATTTCCAATAAGCACTTTTCAGATTGACCTGTTGATTCTTGAGATTACCAACTACCAAGATTGAATAGCAACCATTACCAACTATTAGCAACCTTCTCTGATGCATCCACTTACACATCATTTTAAGGCTTCCTCTCATATATAATATATTGAAGCTTGTTAAAGAAATTATCAATATTTCAACAGGCGACGTCTAATTGATATTAATTAATTTCCTTGGGATGGAAAATAGATTTATTGTATACTAGAGGAGAGATATCAAAGTTTTGTTTGCCGAAACAAAGATAATCAACAACATTAAATATTTTACGCATATTTTCTGTTTTCTAATTGCAGTTTGCGGAACAAGCTTCGGGATTTTATTTCTTGTGACAATTGGCTTTTTGTTGTACAAGTCCATCAATAAAAGAAGGGAAAAGAAACTTAGAGAGAAATACTTCAAACAAAATGGTGGTTTACTGTTACAGCAACAACTATCAGTTGATGAAAATATTTATGACAAGGTAAGGTTTTTTACTTCAAGAGAGTTGGACAAAGCTACTGACTACTTCAATGAAAATAGAGTACTAGGTCATGGAGGCCAAGGTACAGTCTACAAAGGCATGTTGGTTGATGGGAAAATAGTAGCAGTTAAAAAGTCAAAATTAGCTGACAAAAACCAAGTGAAGCATTTTATTAATGAAGTAGTGGTTCTTTCACAAATCAATCATAGGAATGTGGTTAAGTTGTTAGGCTGTTGTTTAGAAACAAATATTCCTTTGCTAGTTTATGAGTTCATACCAAATGGAAACTTGTTCGACCTCATTCATAATGAGAAGGATGAATTTCTCATGTCTTGGGACATGCGTGTAAGAATTGCAATAGAGGTAGCAGGAGCACTGGCCTATATGCACTCGGCAACTTCAATTTCTATCTATCATAGAGATATCAAATCAAAAAATATACTTTTGGATGAAAAGTATGTAGCAAAAGTGTCGGATTTTGGAATTTCAAGACACGTTACAATTGACCAGACTCATCTAACCACCTTCGTGAAAGGGACATTTGGTTATTTAGACCCAGAGTATTTTCGATCAAATAAATTTACTGAAAAAAGTGATGTTTATAGCTTTGGTGTTGTGCTTGCGGAACTCTTGACAAGACAAAAACCACTTTCTTCAATCCATACTGTAGAAGAAAATTTCTTAAGCTTAGCAGCACGGTTTCTTATATCAATGGAAGAAGATCATCTAGACATGATTCTTGATACACAAATATTGGAGACAGCCAGCAACGAACAAGTCACAGCAGTTGCTATACTTGCACAACGTTGCTTGAACTTGGATGGAAAGAAAAGGCCCACTATGAAAGAAGTAGCTATGGAACTCGAGAGTATCAAAATGCCTCACATGCCTTCAACATCTCAGACAAATTTTGAAGGAGAAAGTAGTAGTGGAGTAGGACTGGTTAGCTTCTCAGGTTGTAATTTATCCTCGACAACTGCAAGTGATTTAGCTCGATAATTTATACATTATATTAAAAATTGTATTCGAAACAACTAAGTTGTCTAAGCTTAGCTCGTGTTCCAATTATAGCTCATTTGAGATTGATACATTAAGTGAAAGGTTAATTCAGTTTGTATCTCTAAGATTTGATGGGGGTGACACTTGCACCCTCTGTGGTTCCATATTTCATTTTAGTTACTTATATATCCTTTGACAGAAACTTTTTTGAAATATAATTGCAATTTATTTTTTTTTATTTATTTTTTCTATTGTTCTTTCCTCTTTGTTTTCCTTTACTTTTTATTTTTTTCTTCCCCCCCCACCCCCCCCCCCCTCCTTTCCCAACATACACACACATACACACCCCTTTCTCTAGCTTCCACCATCCAATATCTTCCCCCTCTCCCATTCTCTTTTTCTCCATTGTCTAACACCTCCTCTTAATGTCCTTCGGCCCTGTATTTGACTGTGAATATAAATACGTAGCAGAACATACACCTATATAAGCGTGGAGTACTGAAGCAGTTGTGTAGAGTTTTACAAGTTTGATATTATTCCAAACTCAAGGGAATAAACAACAAATACAATTAGGGATGACAACGGGTAGAGTTTAAATCCAAATTCGATATACTATGTTATTCCACATAATCTAGAAGCATAAACTCTGAGAGATAAATTATTATATTATTTACTGATTTTTTCTTCAGCATTGTGGTTTTCTTTAACCATCCAGTTGTAATTAGCTAATAGCTCCAATAAGAATTACATGTCAACAAGAAAACGATTAATCATGGTTTTTTGCCTTTTGTTTTTCCACCGCTTAACTTTTTCACAATTGCATCTATACTTATCGACATAGTTATGTATCCACTGGCTCAAAAGCTGTGCGTCAAGATTTTCTCTCCATGTGCTCTACAATAAATAGGATAATACTGTTAGAATAGGCACTTGTTATATAACGAAAAATCAGAAACTCCTAAACCACATTATAAGATCCTATGTACTCTACTTGACATCAATTAGTTTTAGGATGAAATTCAGTGATTCATTACATGATATAATAGCAAAGCTCATTGTCTAGTCTTGTTCATTTTTCGTATGTGTTATCTTTCACGCATGTTCATCCACATGTGATTTTCCCAAATCATATTACACATGTGTTCAATCTTCTTCCGCATGTGGCATCTTCCACATGTGTCCATGTACAACGCATGCATCTCAAAATCAAGTTGCACTTGTATTCAATTTTTCACATGTATTCCATGTGTGATCAACCTTCCATGTATGTTCATCCAACACATATTTTCAATCTTTCATGTGTGACTCATCTCAAATTAAGTCACACGTGAGGGGGAGTGTTAGAATATATACTTCTCCCACATTGAAAAATCAGAAACTCGTAAATCACCTTATATAGTTTTAGGATGGAACTCAGTAATTTTTAACAAACATGCAATTGATTCCGCGCATGCAAGAAATTCCAGGTTATCTAATGCATAAACTCTTGATGCAGTAAGCGTCGGCTGGAAAAGCCCAACCTCTGAAGGCCACCAAACTAGTAAATGAGAGATTGTAGGGGTATAAAATCTACCAAACTATACTTATTGACTCATAATAACTTGAAGCACTCATTTGAGATTAGCTGGATAATTTATTACATAAAAAACTACACTTGAAATAATTAAGTTGTCTAAAGTCGAATCATGTTCCAATTACAACTCATTTGAGATTGACACGCTAACATAAATAGATTTTTAGACTTCATCTATAAAATACTGTCTAAAGTGCTTGTTCTTAGACTTAAACCTTTTATGGATAGTATCATCTCCCCGAATTAAAATGCTTTCATTCAAGGGAGAGTCATCCAAGACAACCTTATAATTGCCCAAGAAATTTCTCATCACCATCGCACACATAAAAGTCCAAAAAAAAAAAAAAAATAGTTACGCAAGTTTGACGTTATTCCAAACTTGGACTAAACAACAAAGCTTATATATATGTTGCGTATAAATTCTCATCAATGATCTCATCCGTAATTTCATAGATAGCATTTAGTTGACTGATGATCTGCTTAATCTGTTTGAACAATAAACAAGAAATGGCATGAAAAGGAACTATCATTAGTTAACTAACATGATAAGATACACATCATAATCAATCAATAATTGTATTAGAGTCATGCATTAAGTGGCGATATGTGTTTGGAGAGAATGGAAATGTGAGAGGGACTAGAGGCAGAGTCAATAGGGTGACTTAAGAGTTAGACCACGTCGTACATTAAGAAAGGCTGGAATTATATTAATCTGGAGTTGACTTAAGCCGGCAGCGGAGACTCAATTGCTGTGCAGAGACTTGTGTGCAAATATAATAGCACATACCAAGATGTATCGTTTCTCACAACTCCGTACACTTCAATTGCTTCACAGACAAAAAAATAGATTTATCAAGCCATGACCCTCAAGCACTTGTTTCAGCTAATCTGTTTTCTATGGCTGATAGAGCCATTAGCAGCAGCAATTCCAATTCGTCTTGCAAAGCCAGGTTGCAAGGATTCTTGTGGGAACGTTACCATACCCTATCCATTTGGTATTGGCTCACCTGATTGTTTCCTCAATGAATGGTACGAAGTAGTTTGTCATGATTACCGACCGTACCTAAGCAAATATTATGGACAAGAATTTGGAGGTGAGGTGCTTAATGTGTCACTAGACGATCAAACTGTAACAATAAATTACAGTACTTCAAATATTAGTCTCTGCGAGGACAAAGGTATCTGGCTCGCCGGTAATTTGTCGGGAAGCCCTTTTTACTACGATGATTACAGTGCCACTGTTTTTGGCTGTGGGAATGTGATGCTCTTGGCGAATCAAACTATTGTTGGCGGATGCACATCCACTTGTGATGAGAAGAGAAAAATTAATGGCTGCTATGGCATCAATTGTTGCGAATTCAATGTCCCATCATTGCTTCAGGATATCTCTTTGAATTTCTCGAGCTCAGTGAACAGAAGAAATTCTTGCGCAACTGTTATCTTCAAGAATTATCGAAGTAGATTAACCTCTTCTTCAGATACCCCTGAAATTCTCTCTCTGGTTGTATGGCGATGGTGGATTCTAGAGTCTCAACTCGCGCAGTTGCAAAATGATCACCAATTTTGCTACTCATCTTATGACAATATCCGTTATCGTTGTTATTGCAAAAGCTGCAGCGAAGGAAACCCATATATTCCGAATGGATGCCAAGATATGCATGCTTCTAACTTCACAAAGAGATCCGAGTCTGTGTGTTAATTTTGTGATTTTATATATCTGACACTCTAATTGTGATTTGCAGTTATATCCGATAAGCCCTATTGCTCAACCTCTAATTCAAGAAAAAAATTAATTGTGCTTGTTGGTAAGTTGATATATTCTTTCTCTCCAAGCTCTTCATTTTTCTTTTTCACGATTGATTTTAAACAGCCTACATATTTTTACATACATCATGCAATTGATTCTAGGGACACATAGTAATTCTCATGTTTACGATTGTATAAACTCTAGATCCCACTAATCTAGCAAGGGGAATATTTGAGTTCAAAATTTACCAAATATATATATATATATATATATATATACTTGGAATTTGGCTTGTAATCGACTCGTTACAAACTTGATTGAGATAATTCCATGAAATTATTAATTTGAAATGCTAAACTAGAGTGTAACTCAATTACTTACTATGGCCAAAAATATACTAAAAATAACTAGGTTGTGAGACCTCATCTCATGTTTCGGTCTCATTTGAGATCCCAACCTTTAATAGTTTTTGAACATTTGAAATATAACTGAATAGCAACCATTACCAAAGCTTGATAAAGAAATGAAATGAATATTTAAACGAGCCATGTCAAATAGATAGTTCGCTATCCCGCTGGATTGTGTAATTCTGGCTTTGGCCTCCATTAGAAGGAAAAAAAATGATACTTTCCTTTTGGAGAAAAATATAACAATTATATATATAGTGAAGAGGATCGGAGAGATATCGAGTTTTCTTTCCCAAAGCGACGAGAATTAACAACCAATGTTTGACTAAATATTTTATCTTAGATACAAATGCATCATATTTTTGTTTTTTAATGCAGTTGGCGGGACAAGCTTTGGTATATTAATTCTAGGGACGGATGGTTTCTTCTCGTACAAGATAATCAGCAAAAGAAGGGAAAAAAAACTTAGAGAGAAATTCTTCAAAAAAAATGGTGGTCTATTGTTACAGCAACAATTGTCAGTTGATGAAAACATGGTTGACAAGATAAAGTTTTTTACTTCGAATGAGATGGAGAAAGCTACTGACAACTTCAATCAAAATAGAGTACTAGGTCATGGAGGACAAGGTACTGTTTACAAAGGCATGTTAGTTGATGGAAAAATAGTAGCCATTAAAAAGTCAAAATTAGCTGATAAAAATCAAGTGGAGCAGTTTATTAATGAAGTAGTTGTTCTTTCACAGATCAATCACAGAAATGTGGTTAAACTACTAGGTCGTTGTTTAGAGACAAAAGTTCCTTTGCTAGTTTATGAGTTTATACCAAATGGAACCCTGTATGACCTTATTCATAACGAGAACGATGAAGTTCTAATGTCTTGGGACATGCGTTTAAGAATTTCAACAGAGGTGTCAGGAGCATTGGCCTATTTGCACTCGGCAACTTCTGTTCCTATCTATCACAGAGATATCAAATCGAGCAATATCCTTTTGGATGAAAAGCACAAAGCAACAGTGTCCGACTTTGGAATCTCAAGGCATGTTACAATTGAGCAGACTCATTTAACCATGATGGTGAAAGGGACTTTTGGTTATTTGGATCCAGAGTATTTTCAATCAAACCAATTTTCTGAAAAAAGCGATGTATATAGCTTTGGTGTCGTACTCGTTGAACTCTTAACTAGACAGAAGCCAATATCTTCAAGTCGTAGCACAGTAGAAAGTGGCTTAAGCTTAGCAACAAGGTTTCTTATATCCATGGAGGAAAATCGTCTCAACATGATTCTTGATACTCAAATTCTGGATACAACTAATGACAAACAAGTCATAGTAGTTGCAATACTTGCTCATCGTTGCCTGAGCTTGGACGGAAGGAAAAGGCCCACCATGAAAGAAGTAGCCTTGGAACTTGAGAGTATCAAGATGTCTCACCCGCCTACAATAGTTCAAAAAAATCTTCAAGGAAATAGAGACACCGAAAATGAATTGGTACTCTTTTCAGATGGTATTTCCTCATCGACAACTGCAAATGATACAATTGCATACTCTTCAGATGTCTATCCCTTATTGTGGACACTTTTTGATATCAAAATTAATACAATGTTCTAGTACATGCATTTTAATATTTTCTTTGTTCCATACTAAATTTGAAAATGTTGATAATCCCACTATTGTTAATGTACTTGCATTACTCTATAAAGGATGAAATATAATGTTCTATATTTTGTTGCAACTGATAACTAATTTGAATAATTGCATGATTACTTACTTAATTAGTAGTTTTGTGACTGTTGAAATAGGATAATTTATGTTGCAAGCATATAAAGATTGGCCATTAGTATCAAACAACAACTTTGATTAAGTTATTATGTCAATCAAATGATTTTTCAAAAAAAAATAATAATAATTCCAACAAACCAACCTCTCATTAGAAAATATTTACCCGTGAAAGAAATCCTTTATAAGATTCAGTTACATATTTCAGAAGATGTGTTAGTAGATTATTTTTACGATGCCTATGAAGGCCAAAGTTGAGGTGCATTCAATGTGTTCAAACTTCCCTCTGAATTGGATATGCAATTATTGAGTTTGATTCTGGGACAAATTGAGTGTTGATTTTCAATTTTACATGACCAATTATTTTAAGCATCAAGGGATTGAATGACTGGGGGATAAAAGTCGATGAAAAACTTATTAATGGACAACAACGTGAAAAGCGTGTGTGCACTCTACTGTATCCTTGCCAAAGGAGAAAAAGAAGAGTAAGTTTAAGGGGCAGCACAGACGGGAAAAAGAAAGAATTGTACAATTATGTTGTCGATCTGTCAGTTGGATTCTTTTTGCCTAACCCACTTTTGCGTCCATTTCATCAATGTACTGTTTCCTTCTCGTTTCCTCGTTCGATAGAGAATAAAAAGTTGCCACATAACTTAACATTTCATCTAAAAATTTAAACGTTAAAAATAAGTTTATTATATTATTTTAAAAAGTAATCATAGAGTTTAACACTTTATAGAGGAGTTTATTATATTATTTCATTATCTTGTGCAGAGGGAGTTCTTTGTTTTTTTTTTTAGTATACATTTGGACAGTTTTAATATTTTTAAATGAATGACGGTGAATTTTAAACCTTGAATTTTTTGGTATCAAGACTCTAATACTATGTTAGAGATGAATTTATTATATTATTTTAGGGTGAAGTGCACTAGACCCCCTTATACTTTAGCGAAAGTGCACAACACCCCCCTATAGTTCAAAAACTCCCTGAACTAGTCCCTATGTTTTTTAAAAGTGCACAACACCCCCCTACAGTTATAAAATCCGTCATATTTAACGGATTTTGTAAAAAAGACGTAAATACCCTCATTTTTTTTTTCATTTCTCTCTTTTGTTTTGTTTAGGCAAAAAAAAAAAAGGTAATTTGGTCAATTCATATAATTATTTAATGAATAAATTCGTTAAAAATAAAAAAAAATCTCGCTTAACGAGTGTGAAGTACACTCTCCGTTAAATTTAACGGATTTTTTAACGGTAAGGGGGTGTTGTGCACTTTTGAAAAACTATAAGGACTAACTCAGGGGGTTTTTAAACTATAGGGGGGTGTTGTGCACTTTCGCTAAAGTACAAGGGGGTCTGATGCACTTCACCCTATTATTTTATTATATTTAATACTTGTAACCTAGCTACATCTTTAATCTAATTTGGCTCTCTTTTAATCTGGGACCACACGGCAATAAACTAATATCTTTATATGGACTGAAACTTCCAAGAAAATGTTAGTCATTTGCTTTTCTTTTGGTTTACAAGTAGAAACATTTCATTTTGCCAGTTGAAACACGTGTGTCCACTGCATTCTAACCAGAATAACGTAGTTGAAAATCCTTGAAAAATGAAATGATCGCTTAGTGTATGTCCACACGCACATAATGCTAGAAAGGAGTAACCTGAACCATAGGTAGTGTATAACTTTTACAATCAATTAATAAATGATCTATAGCAGAAAGCATTGGCCACTTTTGTACCAACTAATGCCACAAATGTTCAATTTTAAATTCATTTTATCCTAATTTTAATTCGACTGCAAATTAAAGAGTGGAATTGATCATTGATCACAATAAATGGAGTTTGGAATAGTCTTAGCAAGCACATATCCTTTTGATGTTCAGACTTTGACTGCAAATACTACAAGACGCACCTTCGTGTATCAATTTGATCTCCTGTTAAGTGTCGTGTATCAATTCTCCTATTAAGTGTCGATGCTGTTAGTACATATCCCATTGCCACACAAATTGCTTTACAACTAGAAATAGACTTATCAAGCCATGACCCTGAACAACATTTTTCAGCTAATCTGGTTTCTATGGTTGATTAAGCCATTAACAGCAACTTCGACTCTTGCAAAGCGAGGTTGCAAGCATACTTGTGGGAGCGTTACCATACCCTACCCATTTGGAATTGGTGCCGGTTGTTTCCTCGATGAGCCATATGAAATAGATTGCCATGACGATCGACCATATCTAAAGCAACACGGTGGTGAGGTGCTGAACGTGTCACTAGATAATTCGACTATAACGATAAATGCCAATGGTTCAGAGATTCGTCTATGTGAGAACTATGCTGCCGTACTTGCCTTTAATCTCTCGGCAAGCCCATTTTTTCCTGATTTCTACAACAAATTCATTGCTGTTGGCTGTGGTAATGTAATGGTATTTGGGGATAATGAGATTCTTGGTGGATGCACATCGACTTGTGATCAGCACAGAAATATTAGTGGCTGCTATGGCATCAATTGTTGTGAAATTGTTATCCCACCTGATATCCAGCATATCTATTTTAATTTCTCGAGTTTAGAGACGAAAGCAAATTTTTGCGCATCTGTTCTCTAGGTTGAGCAATCAGGGTACCCGTGAAACTTAATCTCTACTTCAGATCCCTCTGAAAATCTAATTGGGGTGCCGATCCCTTTCGTATTGCGGTGGGCACTTCCGAAGGTGATGCACCCGGAATTGCAAAAGGGATCAAGGTGTTATTTTAAATCTTCTCGGCATGGATGGGACTTTTGGGACTGTAAATGCCCGGAGTGCACAGAAGGGAACCCGTATATTACGAATGGATGCCAAGGTATGCTTCTAATTTCTCAGAAAGAGAGTGTGTGTGTGTGTGTTACTATGCTTTTATCTAACACAGTAATTGTGATTGGCAGATCTCTCCACTAAGATCACTTGCGCGTCAGTATACAACTCAAGAAGAAGATTAATCATGGTTGCCGGTAAGTTGATTCTTCATCCCCGCTTCATTTTCCCTCGATCACTTTAAACTACTTACAAAGGTATGCCTACAAATGTGATAAACGGAAGAGTAACAATGTTAGATGTCACTCTATTTTTATCACTCACATATGATCTCTTATGCCTAGTTGGCATCTTAAAATTATTAGAGAGAATTAAAAAAGTTCAGCATACACGTAAGAGGTAATATTTATGTAATAAAAATAAAGTGACATCTAATATTACTCTAAACGAAATATAGCAGGGTACACCGCTTGTGTAAAAATTCCCTTTTTAAAAAGTTTGAGTTCTTTCATCAAAGGTTTTTTAAGTTTAGACCTTAAAATTACCCTTTTCCAAAAAAACAAAAGAATGTTTACATTTTTCATCTCATATTGAAACAAGACATGTTCATCAAATCAATTCTAAAAACATTTTCATCCCCCAACTGCAATAAGTGACATTCTCTCCCTTCTTAATAAATTTGATTCTTTATTTCTATATCCTGTAACTTCTCGAAACAGAGGAACTATATATGAGAACAGAAAAGAAAAAAGAGTATATATATAGAGCTACTAGTTGAAATTGGATAGCAACCTTTACCACCTAGCAGCAACTGTCTTCTTCCACTTCAACCTCTACGAGCACATAATTTCAAGGCACTCTCATCATCACATACATTTAAATCTTGAGAAATAGAAAGATATATAATATATTGGGGATAAGAGGGACCAAACTTTCTTTGCGACAGCAAATTAATTAAATCAAAAGCAAAGATTCATTAAATATTTCAGATCAGATGATCAGCATTGCCTTTGGTTTTCTGATGCAGTTGGAGTGACAAGCTTTGGGATCTTATTTCTTGTAACATTTAGCTTTTTGTTGTACAAGACAATCAGCAAAAGAAGGAAATGAAGCTTAAAGAAAAATTCTTCAAACGAAATGGTGGTCTATTGTTACAACAACAACTGTCACTTGATGAAAATATCATTGATAAGGTAAGACTTTTTACTGCTACTGAGTTGAGCAAAGCTACTGACTCTTTCAATGAAAATAGAGAACTAGGTCATGGGGGTCAAGGTACAGTTTACAAAGGTATGTTAAGTGATGGAAAAATAGTAGCAGTTAAGAAGTCAAAATTGACTGGTGAAAAGAAAGTGCTGGAGTTTATTAATGAAATAGTTGTTCTTTCACAAGTTAACCATAGGAATGTGGTTAAGTACTCGATTGTTGTTTAGAGACAGATGTTCCTTTGCTTGTCTATGAATTTATACCAAATGGAACCCTCTATAACCTTATTCATAAGGAGAACGATGAATTTCTCATGTCTTGGGACATGCGTTTAAGAATTGCAATAGAGGTTTAAGAATTGCAATAGAGGTAGCAGGAGCATTGGCATATTTGCACTCAGCATCTTCAGTTCCTATCTATCATCGAGATATTAAATCGAGGAATATACTTTTGGATGATAAGTATAGAGCAAAAGTGTCGGACTATGGAACTTCAAGGCACATTACAATTGATCAGACTCATCTAACCACTATAGTGAAAGGGACATTTGGTTATTTGGATCTAGAGTACTTCCAAACAAGTCAATTTACTGAAAAAAGTGATGTTTATAGTTTTGGAGTTGTACTTGTTGAACTATTAACTAGACAAAAGCCAATACCTTCAAGCCCAACAATAGAAGAAATATGCTTAAGCTTAGCAACACGATTTCTTATATCAATGGAAGAAGATCATTTGAACATGATTCTCAATAAACAAGTCCTGGAGACAACAAGCTATGAACAAGTTGCAAGAGTTGCTAAACTTGCACTATGCTGCCTGAGCTTGGATGGAAAGAAAAGGCCCACTATGAGAGAAGTAGCCATGGAACTCGAGAGCATCAGAATGCCTATCATGGGGCCTTCAACAGTTCAAACAAATTTTCAAGAAGTTAGCACTGGAGTAGAAACATTTGCCTACCCCTTATTGTCTAACACTTTTTGACATCGAAATTGCTCATATGTTCTATTAGATGCAATTTTGTACTTTTCTTCTTACTTTTTAGGTTGGAATTTTATGGTTATGATTTGAAACTATTGTTGATACATAACGTTGTACCTTAACTTGTCTTGCTTTTAACTCAAATGAAAATAGAACAGTTGTATTGCTTCTCATGACTAATTCGAATAATGGCTTGATTAGTTAATTCGTAATGAGAATCGCCCAAATAGAAACAGACAATCATACCCCATTTGAAAATAAAGCCAGATCACGGAATTATCTATGCCAAACCCCTTGAGAAACTGCAGAACTGAATGCTTATCGATCAAGAAATAGACTTGGAAAGCAAACTTGAATTTGGGCTTAGCATTGGTGATCAAGAATTTGGGTTAAATACTAATGAGGAAGCATTTGGGCTAGCTAAAAAACTTATTTATTTGGTCCAAAAGAATGAGAATGTTGCAAGTCCAAATCCAAACACTAGAGAAGTCTTGATTTGAGATATTTTATAAGAAGTATCTCGAGGCAAATAAAATATTTGAGTAGTTAGAATAATCTAGAAATATTCTCTAGCATATTCCACCTACTTTTAAAAATATATTTTATATAGAATGTTCCAAAAACACCTATAAATAGGAGCAACTTCAATACAAGAGCACCTATAAATAGGAGCAACTTCAAGTTCTCTAATTCTTCAAAATTCACCTATTTCACTTTTAAATATTTCTAAGATTTTCAAACTAGTATAGGCCCACCACAACAACATATGCATTTTTAATTTTTATTTTTTTGAGCGGATATTGATCATGAAGAGAATTTTTTCATTGCGTTGGAAGACATTTATAGGAGATTGTTACGATATTCTTTAGTGCGTAAGGAGCGCCATGGTGCAACTCACTCTTTTTGTTAAGCTACATCTGGAGAGCTCTTCTTTACCCTGTGCTTTGTGGAGCAAGGACACTAGAAACTCTTGTTCTTATAGAGGCTAGTTTTGAGGAACACCATCAACTATAAGCAATTGGTGGGAAGAGGGGTGGGCCAGAAATCCTCTTCCCTTCCTTTTTCTAAAATGCCTAGTTGGTCTGAAATTAGTTACTAATGCTTTGTTGTTGCTCAAATTCCCAGAGCAAATCGAACTCCTTCAATTAGTAAGATAAACATCAGTTGTGATCGATATCTATGTTACAATATATCCAATCCCTCTTATATAAGAATATCATAATTAAACTCTAGCACTACCTTCTAAGATCATGAACTAATTCACCTAATACTTATTGATTTAGGATGAAACTCTTGACTCTTAACTTGTGTAACCCACTTCTTTTTTAGTCATGCAATTCACTATAGCCACATCTTTAATCCTAGTTTATGGTCAATATACAATCATCCTATATGAAAAAGTATCACACGTGGGTTGGGTGGAGGGTGTTAAAAGATATAGTTGTTCCACATTGAACTTGAATACCACCATATAAATCAAATTTTAAGTTACTTCTTTTAACACTAATTGGTTATAAGATGTAACCATATGTTAAAGTTAGGGAAATCTTTATTACTGTAACCCAATTGTATGCACGCGTAGGGCGGAGACAAGGGAGACTGGGTCTCCCACTTTTTTTCCCCAAAAATTTATGTATTATTTTTAAGAAAAACAAAAAAACAGAACAAAAGAAGCCCATGGAAAAGGACATAGCCCACAATAAGCTGCAATGGACTATCAAAAACGGCATTTTCACTTTTTCACTTAACACTTCCACCGACAAGTCCCCCTATTTTTTTTCCTATCAACGGCCCACTCTAATTGAATCTTGATCTCTCGAATATTAAATTTCTAATTCCGTATCAACGGCCCACTCTAATTGAATCTTGATCTCTCAAATATTAAATTTTTAATTCCGTTCCTGGGTACGTGACTGATCAAAAGGTAAAAGTAACAAGCTTTTCATGGTTTTGTGTATATTTTCTTCGTGATTTTTTTTAAAATGATAAACGTACAAAACATCCACCTAATAAAGGATGGACTTTACTTAGACCTTACTAATGCATGAAACTCACACACCAGAAGTAGAGATGGGGCCATCAACCCTTTTCTTTGTTGTCTTTTGGTTCTCAAAAATATTTGAAGTAAGAAGTAACACTGTATTTGGATTGAGGGAAATAAGGGGATTGATGGGAAGGGAAACTAAGCAGATAAGGTTTCACTCCTCTTGCTAGGATTCAACTTTTTTAATAGAAGGGAAGCCAACAGATGCTTATTATCCTCCCGTTCTTTCCTTTCTATGTTTCCAAATTGGAGAAAATGGAGGGATGAGGAACCAAAGCCATAACATGTTCAAAATATGCTATTCTTTTCAACAAATTATATTTTGCTGCCAAATATATAAACACATTTTGCCAAGTTGTCCTTACCCTAAAAACAAGGTGCATGTGTAAATTAGTTCACAAAATTATTCTTTTTTAACTTTCTTTCCTTCTCATATCCAAACTAAAACACTATTTTTATTGTTTTCTTTCCTTCTTATCCAAACAAAGTAGACGTCTTTTTTAGGATTTAAGCTCTGTTTGGCCTAAATGTGAAATTTTATTTTTTAAGTTATAGAGCTTTTAGTAATACTAAAGTATTGGTTAGAAGTGTTGTTGACTAAAAGTCGTTGACTGTTTGACCTACGTTGGGCAATGTTGTGCTTTTATAAAATTTAAGGGTAATATTAGGCTTTAAAAAATATAAAACTATATATTTGATAAAGAAAAAGAAAACAGATTCCTACATTTTTTTTTTTCAAAAAAAATATTTTCATTAAAATGAAATCTTAAATATACTGAGTGTTTAACCAACCCCAGTAAGGTCATGGTCTTGTACAAAAATATTCTTTAAAATGGGAGGGGTATTAGAAACCCAATCAAAAGCTAACTTATCAGCTAACATCAGTTATGTAAAAATAATTTCGCAAAAATATATTTTGAAAAGTTCCAATTTAGAGCTTCTTGTTTTTCAACTTTTTTCAGCTTCAGTTTTACCTAAAAGCCCTTTAAAAAATGGGCCAAACAAAATAACGTCAGCTTTTAAATTCACAAAAAAACACTTATAAATGTCAAAAAATTAAGCCTTAACCTCTCTTTTTCTTGTTTTTATCTTTCCAACTAGCATTGTAGCCCACCATGTGCGTTAACTACTTTTCATTCAATGAATTTCCCACTTGCTGATTTAGGAGAAAAAGAAAAAGAAAAAGAAAAGAAGAAGACTTGAATTTTCTTCTATTCTTGTGATTTTTTCGTGTCATTTTCTATCATTTTCCTCGATTACAAAGTGCTGACTATTCCTGTTCACGTTGTGGAATCTCTCTAGTTTCACACACACTGACAATGAGGGTAGGGATGGACTCGAGGAAAAAAAGAAGAAGGCCCAATTTGAAAAGTTGCCAAGCGGTGAGAAAGCTATATCACCAGATGACTACGACCCTAGACCAAGGAATTATCACACAGTTTCGTACGTAAAGCGACAAGCATGATGCTATCAGAGATTGATTCGAATATCTTGGTAGGAATTGACTTAGCAGAGACTTTATTGCTGAGCAGACCTGACTGCAACTACAATAATACATACCAAATTAAAGATGTATCAATTCTCCTCTAAGCGTCAATATATATTCCATTGCCGCATTTCAATTTCTTTACAACGAAAAATAGACTTATCAAGCCATGACCTTGAAGTACTTTTTTCAGTTAATTAATTAATCTGATTTCTATGGCTAATAGAGCCATTAGCAAAGACTCTAAGTCTTGTAAAGCCAGGTTGCAAGTATGCTTGTGGGCAAGTTAACATACCTAATTGTAGGAAGAAATATTGTTGTCATTAGAGCTCAAGTCCCTCATTGAGATTGAAACCAATATTTGGAGGTGGAAATCTAGAGTTCAGTGGCTGAAGGAATCAGATGCTTGCACCTCTTTTTTCTTCAAAATTGTAAAATAGCAAGCCGCTAAGAATTCTGTCACATCTATTGTCAACCAGCAGGGTATTTTCCTTAGGAATGGAAGAGAAATTCATGAGGAGGCTGTCCATTACTACAAGATGCTCTTTGGCTCTGATTATAACCATCATTGTCCGTCAGTTTCGGATCTCAAACAATACCTTGCTAATCTATTTTCCCCACTTCAAGCTCAAGATTTGATTAGTCCTATTTCTTCGGAGGAGATCAAACAAGCCATTTTCTCTATTCCAAATGACAAGAGCCCGGGTCCAGACGACTTTAACTCATTCTTCTTCAAGCATTCTTGGGACATTATTGGCAGGGAGGTCACTTTGGCTATTCAGTCCTTCTTTTAGTCAGGCTGGATTCTTAAAGAAATCAATTCTACTTTGCTGGTTTTGATTCCTAAGGTCTCCAATCCTGTTTCTATGAGTGACTACAGGCCCATAGCATGTTGCAACGTCATTTATTAGTGCATCTAAAAATTTTTAGCTAATAGATTAAGCTCCCTCATGCCTCACTTGATCTCTGATTCCCAAAATGCTTTTATCAAAGGGCGTAACATTTCGGATAATATTATGCTTGCTCAGGAATTGGTCTGAGGTTATGGTAACAAAGGCACCACCTATAGGTGTTTAATCAAGGCTGATCTTCGTAAAGCTTTTGACTCAATCAGCTGAGAGTTTATTATTAACACTCTCAGGGCGTTCAATTTTTCGGATAAATTCATTACTTGGATCTCAAACTATATAACTATGCCTAAGTTTTCTGTTTCCATCAATGGAGGGGTTCATGGATACTTTCGCGGAGCGAGAGGCTTGAGACAAGGGGATCCCATTTCCCCTTATCTCTTTGCTATTGGAATGGAAATCTTCTTTGGTATCTTGAGAAAGGCTGCCTTGAATAAGGGTTTCAGTTATCATACGAAATGCAAGAATACTTGTATTAACCATTTATGTTTTGCAGATGATGTACTCATTTTCTCGAAAGGGGACAAGAAATCTGTGAGTATCATTAAAGGTTGTCTTGATCTGTTTTCTTCTTTCTCTGGTCTTACCTGTAATCCTGACAAAAGCAAAATCTTTGTTGGGGGGTATGATTCCATGGTTTATGCCAGGATTGCTAACATTCTGAATTTCAAAGTGGGTGAACTGCCTATTAGATATTTGGGAGTGCCTCTCATCTCAGGAAGATTACTCAATAGCCACTGTAAAGAACTTGTTCAACATATTATTGGCAGAATTAGATCTTGGGCTAATGCTAAGTTTTCGTATGCTGGTCGTCTTCAGATTATCAAATCCATATTGAGTAACATTCATTCATTTTGGGCTCGAATGTTTATTCTGCCGAAGGGCTACCTCAGAGAAATTGAAACAATTTTGAGTTCATTCCTTTGGTCTGGATCAGAGAGTTTAGCTAACAAAGCTAAAGTTGCTTGGGATTTGGTGTGCAGAAATAAAGAGGAAAGGTGGTTTAGGTCTCATTCACCTACACGATACTAGTGTTGCAGCAATTATGAGGTACCTTTGGATCCTCCATACCAAACAGAAATATGTGTGGGGTAGATGGGTTTATTCAAATTATTTTCGCCATTTTGGACTTTGGGATCGACCAATGCCTAATTGTACTACATGGGCTATGAGGAAAATTCTTCAACTCAGACCCATGGCTAAACAGTTCATGATCAACAGAATTGGCAATGACCAAAGACCATGTTTTGGAAGGATAATTGGCATCCTATGAGGCCTCTCTTGGATGTCTTGGGTGAGCATATGTTGACTGATAAAGGTATCAATCTGAATGCTACAGTTGCAAATTTCATATCAAATGGGCATTGGGTTTGGCCTGATGATTCTTATGTCTTCCAATTCATTAGTCGGCACCTTGGTGTCGTGAGACCGGATATTGGCAGGGAGGATTCCATTGTTTGGATTAACTCTCCGACTGGTGAGTACAGTATGAAGTGGGCTTTAGAGCTCATCAAACCTCAGTATGATGTGGTGAGTTGGCATGGAACAATTTGGTTTAAGCAACGTATCCCTAAACACACATTTTGCTTGAGGCTTTGTTGGTTGGATCAGTTACCCACGAAACGGAGATTGTTTTCTTGGGGTTTGGTTGTGGATCCTTATTGTATCTTTTGTAGAGCTTGTACTGAAGATAAAGATCATTTGTTCGGATCGTGTTCCTTTACTAGGAGAATTTGGTATAGAGGTTGGAAGCTCGTTAAAGGACCTCGCCGCATTAATTCTTGGGACAGGATTGAAGAATGGTTTACCAGCTTAGCCTTGTTTTATCTTTCCATTCATCTGTTATGAAGCTCTTTCTTGGGGCTTTTATTTTCCATATATGGACTGAGCGAAATGGTCGCTTACACAACAATGGAACGCACACAGAAGATGAAATTCTTTCTTGTATTTATTTTGATGTTAGAACAAAAATGTATAGCATTAGAAAAGTTAGACAAACTCTTTTGAACCAGGCTATTCTTAGAGCTTTGAGTGTCAATAGTCTTTAGCCTAGTTATTTCACCTTTGTATGTTTGTATTGTTTTTGATTCTCAATATACATGCTTGCATTCCAGCAAAAAAACCATACCTAATTGTATTACTTAATGAAGGATGAAAATAAAATGCTTTTTATCACTACTGAGAATTAATTAGAATTATTGCAAACAAACCTAATTAGTATCTATATAGAGTTTTGTGACTGTTTTAACCAGGATAATTCTATGTCCCAAGTATATAAAGGTTGACCTTTTCCTATCAAATTAACAACTTCCTCGATTGAGGTATTATGTCAATCAAATACTTTTGCTAAAAAAGAAAATTATTGTTCAAGTTATTTGTGATACTTGAATATCACTTAGTAAAAATTAATGCTTAAAAAGAAATATTATTAAATTATAGGACTTAGGTTATTTCTATTGAAGTTTCTGCAACCATTTCTTACATTTAGAATGTGCGTAAATGTTCTCAACTGAAATTAGCAATCTACCTCTGATATAGATATTACATAGTAACATTTTGACCACAAATCATTTGGGAAATGTGAAAATCCATCAATGCACTTGAAAATAATTCCATAAATTTTCAATTTTTAAGCTTCAAGAAGTTGAGTGTTGTGCAAAATCAAATGCAATTATACATATCGCAACAAGTAATAAAGCGACGAGTAGAGATCGTTCCTTTGAGGACCATGACTATTAAGTACCAAAATTAGTCTAACCCTAATTTTATTTGAACCAACGAATGAGAAATTGCATACAGAAATTAATAACTAAAGTACTCTCGAAATTAATAAAAGAAGATTAATCAATAATTAAAAACTCTAGGGTTTCCCATTTCATCAAGATTAGTCTCACTTGAACCCCCTAATTTAATTAATTAATTTCTATTCCCTATGTTGACAGCGAATTTCTCTAAATCGATTATCAATCTTTCTCAAGTATCAATAACATATTCTAATAAGCAAGTTAACTACATCCATGTGATAACTGTGAACTTATGGAATTCATTAAACCCGAAAAAAATATCTCTATCTTATGATGCTCAAGTGGTATTTCAAATATGGTCTAATTCAATCATCATTTTTTAGTCTCAAATCAAATCAGAAATCATGGAATTGTTGGCCAGGCAATCACAAGCATTAAATTTAGAATGAAATAATCAACATAGAATAGGAATAGTTCATCAATCAATTAAAACCAAAAAGAATCAAACATTCTTAATCCAGTTATATCGTAGCCCAAGAATAAAAACTTAGAACTTCATAACGGAATTAAACAAAATCCAAAATATAGCATAAATCATGATAAGAGAAAGAAGAAAAACTAGAAATTAAAGAAGAATTTTGATAGAAGTCCGTTTTCAGATTATTTCTCCTTCTTCAACTCTCGATTCCTTAGGTTTTCTTCTCTTTAATGTCTCTGCAAAAGTCGGCCCCTTTTTTATGCTGCGCAAGAGTTCCCTTTTATCGTTACTTTTTTCCCTTCTTTAGACACCTACCAAAAATAGGCTTCCTAACGCAAAATGAAAGACTTTAACAACAAGTTCTTTGATGTGGTGCAAAGGCACTACGATTGATAAAACATCAATTAGCATAGCTCCTTCAGCGCCTCTTGTTCACCAAGGCTTTAAAATATGTCCGAGCTTTGATACTCCTCTCCAATTCTGTTCACAAGTCAGTTATGCTCATCAACATAGACCTATGTCCCAAAACAACCATAAACCACACATAATTACTCATAAAAGCTCTCAAGAACCAACAAATATTAAATAAAAGGACATCGGAATAATGTATGTAGAATCCTCTCAACATTGAGCTTCATACTAGTGCCAAAAATATGATTACCAGTTCCAATTTGATTTTAAGCACATTCATGCTAATAATTTTCACAAGATTGATTTCCCATTTTGTAAATAGAAAATCAACTACGTAATTCTTAATTAATTTCAAAGAGAAAAGTCCTATGAAGTATGACTGAAAAGCAAATGCATAAAGGTAATAAAGTAGTATCGCTTGATGAGGTAAAAATCAAAATAATTGGACATTTTTTACTTACTAGTCCTCAAACATAACTATTGAATCTCTCTCACAACTACTGACTATTTATAGCAATTGAATTTCAATCATAACGTTGAATACTATGAAAAATATCCAAATTCCGAACATAAAGTCTCCAAGTCAAGTCTTCAACCCCGAGGAGCATGTATGGATGAACATTTATAACTCTATTAAATATAGAATATGTTCGGGTAGGAAATTTTTGAGGAATGACGTTAATGTTGATATTAGTCGTAGATGACAACTTGGTGATTTTTGTTTCACCAGTTGATTGTTTTTGCACGACTGCGGGAGCTTTGTAAATTTGTTGAGTTTGATTTTAATGATTACAACTTTTGGTTTCTTAGCAAAAAAATGTCTCCAAGTCAAAGGAGCCATCGGCTTTAACCCCCTTTTAAGCTTCTGGTTCATCCGACCAAGGAATAATAGATAAAGCTAGAAAACTCTTCTAAATATTTCCTTTCCGTTCTCATGTATATCAATATATTCTCTTGTCCCAATTTATCAGTATTTATTATCGTTCGTATTTTCTATTTCAATTGTACGAAAAGAAAAGGTGCAGCAGCAAAACATGTCTATTTTCATCCATCATTTTAACATAACACATACTCCAAAAGAAAAGGTTATTAGAAAAAGAATTAGAAATTAACCCTTGAAAAAATTAAATCTTTTATACCCAACGATGTTTTTCAGCTATGTGTGCACTACATTCAGTAAGAGTTTATTTTGCAAAATATAAAAGAATTGCACTTTTCCCATCATATGCTAGCCAAATAAAGCAGTACTAATTTTCTCTAGTTTATCCGTTCTGTTCCTTTTTAAGAGGAGAGAGAAATTTATATATTAAATTTTTGATCAGAGATAGATCTCTCTCCATGGTAGATACTCACATTTAGTTATGGAATAGACTTCTTGTTTTTTAGCTCAATAATTATTGGAATTGACTTGGTGGAGACTTTATCCTGATCAGACTTGACTGCAACTACCATAATTAATACATACCGAGATGGATGAATTCTCGTGTAATTAAGTTTCAGTATATATCCCAATATTGGCTCACTTCAATTGCTTAACAGCCCAAGAAATAGAATTATCAAGCCATGTCCCTGAAGTACTTTCTTCAGCTAATCATGGAGGCCAAGGTACAGTCTTACAAAGGCATGTTGGTTGATAGGAAAATAGTAGCAGTTAAAAAGTCAAAATTAGCTGACAAAAACCAAGTGAAGCATTTTATTAATGAAGTAGTGGTTCTTTCACAAATCAATCATAGGAATGTGGTTAAGTTATTAGGCTGTTTTTTAGAATGGAAACTTGTTCGACCTCATTCATAATAAGAAGGATGAATTTCTTATGTCTTGGGACATGTAAGAATTGCAATAGAGGTAGCAGGAGCACTGGCCTATATGCACTCGGCAACTTCAATTTCTATCTATCATAGAGATATCAAATCAAAAAATATACTTTTGGATGAAAAATATGTAGCAGACGTGTCGGATTTTGGAATTTCAAGACATATTACAATTGACCAGACTCATCTAACCATCTTAGCATTTGTGTGCCAAATCTAATTTCCAATAAGCACTTTTCAAATTGACCTGTTGATTCTTGAGATTACCAACTACCAAGATTGAATAGCAACCATTACCAACTATTAGCAACCTTCTCTGATGCATCCACTTACACATCATTTTAAGGCTTCCTCTCATATATAATATATTGAAGCTTGTTAAAGAAATTATCAATATTTCAACAGGCGACGTCTAATTGATATTAATTAATTTCCTTGGGATGGAAAATAGATTGATTGTATACTAGAGGAGAGATATCAAAGTTTTGTTTGCCGAAACAAAGATAATCAACAACATTAAATATTTTACGCATATTTTCTGTTTTCTAATTGCAGTTTGCGGAACAAGCTTCGGGATTTTATTTCTTGTGACAATTGGCTTTTTGTTGTACAAGTCCATCAATAAAAGAAGGGAAAAGAAACTTAGAGAGAAATACTTCAAACAAAATGGTGGTTTACTGTTACAGCAACAACTATCAGTTGATGAAAATATTTATGACAAGGTAAGGTTTTTTACTTCAAGAGAGTTGGACAAAGCTACTGACTACTTCAATGAAAATAGAGTACTAGGTCATGGAGGCCAAGGTACAGTCTACAAAGGCATGTTGGTTGATGGGAAAATAGTAGCAATTAAAAAGTCAAAATTAGCTGACAAAAACCAAGTGAAGCATTTTATTAATGAAGTAGTGGTTCTTTCACAAATCAATCATAGGAATGTGGTTAAGTTGTTAGGCTGTTGTTTAGAAACAAATATTCCTTTGCTAGTTTATGAGTTCATACCAAATGGAAACTTGTTCGACCTCATTCATAACGAGAAGGATGAATTTCTCATGTCTTGGGACATGCGTGTAAGAATTGCAATAGAGGTAGCAGGAGCACTGGCCTATATGCACTCGGCAACTTCAATTTCTATCTATCATAGAGATATCAAATCAAAAAATATACTTTTGGATGAAAAGTATGTAGCAAAAGTGTCGGATTTTGGAATTTCAAGACACGTTACAATTGACCAGACTCATCTAACCACCTTCGTGAAAGGGACATTTGGTTATTTAGACCGAGAGTATTTTCGATCAAATAAATTTACTGAAAAAAGTGATGTTTATAGCTTTGGTGTTGTGCTTGCGGAACTCTTGACAAGACAAAAACCACTTTATTCAATTCATACTGTAGAAGAGAATTGCTTAAGCTTAGCAGCACGGTTTCTTCTATCAATGGAAGAAAATCATCTAGACATGATGCTTGATACACAAATATTGGAGACAACCAGCAACGGACAAGTCACAGCAGTTGCTATACTTGCACAACGTTGCTTGAACTTGGATGGAAAGAAAAGGCCCACTATGAAAGAAGTAGCTATGAAAGAAGTTTGATATTATTCCAAAATTAAAGGACTAAACAATAAACAAGAAATGGCATGGAAAGAACTATCATTAGTTAACTAACATGATAAGATACACATCATAATCAATCAATAATTAGTTAAATAACATGATAAGATACACATCATAATCAATCAAAAATTCTATTAGAGTCATGGATTAAGTGGCAATTTGTGTTTGGAGGGAATGGAGATGTGAGGGGGACTAGAGGCCAAGTCAATGGGTTGACTTTAGAATTAGACGACGTCGTACATTAAGAAAGACCGAAATAATGGGTATTTGGAATTTTTTTTTTTGGTAAATAGAAACTTTCATTAATAAGAAAAGATACAATTATCCAACCCCTTGAGGTTGAAAGTCAGAGTACAAAAGATTTTGTAGGGAGTGGGGGTGGGGAGTGGGATATTGGAAGCCCAATCCAAACAAAGATTCTTACTTGCACAACACTTAGTGATCCAATCCATAGTTATCGTAATCGTACGATTCGCGATACGAATCGTACGATTCGGTTCAATTCATATAAAAAACGATACGAATCAATTGGTGAATCGTTAATTAGAGTGAATCGGTAAGCGAATCGGAGCGAATCGTAGCGAATCGTAGCGAATCGGTGAATCGGCACGATTCGGGAAAAAAATAAAAACAAAAGCCCAAAAAATCCAAAAAAAAAAAAAAACGAAAGAGCCCAATTTAGATTTTTTCAATCAGCATACAATTGGTCGATTTTTTAAAAATATAAACAAACAAACAAAAAAAAATCCCATTTATGTTAAAAACATCAACTTTTAAACTATAATTATAAAATTAAAACACTTAAAAATCATCCAATTAAAAGCCCTAAAACAGAGAGAGGGAGAGAAATGTAATCTTCTTCACGATCAACGGCTTCGTTGATGAAATTGCTTCGCCGATGAAATTGCTTCGCCGATCAATTTGCTTCGCCGATCAAATTGCTTCATCGATCAAATAGCTTCACCGATTATAAGTGTGTTGTTGATCTTCTCTTTCTTTACTGCTCACGGATCTTTGCTTTTTCTTTACTTTTTGAAACTTTGCATTTGATCTTGCTTTTTTTTTACTACTCTTTTTTTTTGGTCGGAACTCCTTCTTTACTGCTCAGTGTGCTCACTGATCTTGCTCTTTCTTTTGTTTTTGAAACTTTGCATTTTATCTTTGTTTACGGGCCTTTATTGAGTGGCTTGAAATGGTCTTGGACCTTAGTCTTTACCGACAAAAAAAAGATAGTCTTGGAAAACTATTGTCTTTGCTTAGTGTTTATTTTTATTGAGTGGATCAATGGCTGATGCTTAAAAGCCTTGCCTTTTCAGTCATTGCATTTGTACGGTCAAGAGTCAAGTCAACAACTTTGCATTATTAAATCAAAGACTTTATTGGTGATAACACTTTAATTGGCCACTATTATTATTTGATTATTTTATATTATTTTGTTTTTAATTGACATTGATATTTACTATTAAACTATGGTTAACAAAAAATATATATTTATATCCATTAAAATAAAGAATTTTGACTAAAAATTATTATGAAAATGTAATATATCAAATATTATCTAGTTTTAAATTTGTGACCGAATCGGTACGATTCACGATTCGATACGATTCACGATTCAAAAAAATGAGATTTCGATTCACGATACGATTCACGATTCGCGAACTATGATCCAATCTACGACTTGATTTGCAGTCCTCTTTTTACACTGGAAACGAATATCATTGAAACCAGCTGCAATCATTTTAATATCCTCTACAACAGATTTAATCTTCCAGTTAGTCTGTCTAGACGATGAGATTGTTTGAGAGACCATTAACGCATCATTCTCAAGGATGATGTTGTCAAGGCCAAGGAGTTTAGCAAAATGGCAAGCATGCCACAATGCTAAAGTTTCAGCTTCAAGTGCAGCGTTGCACTGGATTGGAGCTGCTTTTCCAAGAATGAGGAAACCCGAACTATTTCTGCAGATGATGGGTATCTGGAATTGACTTTAGCCGGCGGAGACTCAATTGCTGTGCAGACTTGCCTGCAAATATAATAGCACATACCAAGATGTATTGTTTCTCACATCTCCCTACACTTCAATTGCTTCACAGACAAAGATAGACTTATCAAGCCATGAGCCTGAAGTACTGTTTTCAAACATCCGTGTACGCGAGGATGAAGGTATCTCGATTGCCGGTAATTTGTCGGGGAGTCCTTTTACATATGATTCTAGCAACCAAGTCACCTTTGTTGGCTGTGGTAATGTCATGCTTCTCGAGAATCAAACTAGTATTCTGGGTGGATGCACATCAATTTGTGATCAGAGCAGAAAATTTGATGGCTGCTATGGCATCAATTGTTGCGTACTCCCATTTGGCTATGTCCAGGATATCCATTTGAATTTCAATTTAGTGACTAGAAACGGTCCTTGCGGATATGTTCTTTTCGGGAGCTTTCCGAGAAACTCAACCTCTTTTTCAGATCCTGAAGATCTACTCGGGGTTTCAGCCCCCGTTATATTGTAGTGGGCGATTCCATTGTGGATGCAAACGGATATAAAAAGATAATCCAAATTGCTACATGTATAGTTCTTACAATAGCGAGTATCGTTGTTCTTGCTCATCATATTGCGAAGAAGGGAACAAGTATATCCCAAATGGATGCAAAGGTATGCTTCTAATTTTTCAAAAAGACAGAGACAACATGTGTGTTGCTTGTAGTTTTATCTAATACTCTGTTTGTCATTAGCAGTTCGCTCCGATAAGCCCTACTGTGTATCAAACTCTCTCGTTCAAGAAAAAGATTAATTATGCTTGGTAAGTCGATTCATCTCCTCTTCGATGTCTTTTTTTTTTTGCTTTTAAACCATTACTTTAAACAACCTGCACATTTATTCATATACATGTTTAAAAGTGATATATCTAGATATTACCTATATCTGCTTTGCAATATACAATACATCATGCAATTGATTCTGGGGAGCTAGTATAGTAATTCACAGGTTTATACTTGTATAAACTCTAGGTCCCACTCTACCAAATATACTTGGAGTTTGGCTCGTAATCAATTTATTACATCAAAAGTGATGTAATATTTGGCTTGTAAATCTCTCTTGCAAAAAAGAAAAAGAAAAAGAAAAACTCATTACAAACTTACTTGAGATAATTCCATGAAATTATCACGTTGAGTTTAAATATGATTTCATGTTAATTAATGTGAACTACTAAATTACCGTAAAACTCAATCACTTACTATGTCCAAACAAAAAAAAAAACTATGTCCAAAAATATACTAAAAATAACTAGGTTGTTAGAGCTCATCTCATGTTTCGGTGTCATTTGAGATCCAAACCTTTACATGAATAAACTTAGTTTTTGAACATGAACATAATGCTTGTCAAAACATCAGACGAAATTTGAACATTTTGGTGCCACTTGGCTCATTTACATTGGATAAACAAAATTTTCAGTCATTAATCTATCTACCATTTGATTTTTGTTTCTCTCTATATCCAAAATAGGGAATTAAGTACAAGTGTTAAAAGGAAATAAGGAGAATATCCAGAACTACCATTCGAAATATAATTGAATGGCAACCATTAACGTACTAAAGCTTGTTAAAGAAATGAATTGAATATTTAAACGGGCCATGTCAAATTGATAGTTTGCTATCCCGATAGATTGTGTAATTTCGCCTTTGGCCTCCATTAAAAGGATAAGAAAAGTGAAGTTTCCTTTCGAGGTAAAATATAATGATTATATATATTGTCAAAAGAAAAGATATATATCCAAGTTTTCTTTCCCAAAGCAACGAGAATTAACAACCAATGTTTGACTAAATATTTTTGCTTAGATACAAATGCATCATATTTTTGTTTTTTAATGCAGTTGGTGGGACAAGCTTTGGTATATTACTTCTTGGGACGGATGGCTTTTTCTCGTACAAGATAATCAGAAAAAGAAGGGAAAGAAAACCTAGACATAAATTCTTCAAAAAAAATGGTGGTCTATTGTTACAGCAACAATTGTCAGTTGATGAAAATATGGTTGACAGGGTAAAGTTTTTTTTACTTCCAATGAGTTGGACAAAGCTATTGACAACTTCAATCAAAATAGAGTACTAGGTCATGGAGGACAAGGTACTGTTTATAAAAGCATGTTAGTTGATGGAAAAATAGTAGCCATTAAAAAATCAAAATTAGCTGATGAAAATCAAGTGGAGCAGTTTATTAATGAAGTAGTTGTTCTTTCACAAATCAATCACAGAAATGTGGTTAAACTACTAGGTTGTTGTTTAGAGACAAAAGTTCTTTTGCTAGTTTATGAGTTCATACCAAATGGAACCTTGTATGAACTTATTCATAACGAGAATGATGAAGTTCTCATGTCGTGGGACATGCGTTTAAGAATTGCAACAGAGGTATCAGGAGCATTATTTGTACTCGGCAACTTCTGTTCCTATCTATCACAGAGATATCAAATCGAGCAATATCCTTTTGGATGAAAAGCACAAAGCAAAAGTGTCAGACTTGAAAATCTCAAGGCATGTTACAATTGAGCAGACTCATTTAACCACGATGGGGAAAGGGACTTTTGGATATCTTGATCCAGAGTATTTTCAATCGAACCAATTTACTAAAAAAAGTGATGTATATAGCTTCGGTGTTGTACTCGTTGAACTCTTAACTAGGCAAAAGCCAATATCTTCAAGTCGTAGCACAATAGAAAGTGGCTTAAGCTTAGCAACAAGGTTTCTTATATCCATGGAGGAAAATCGTCTCAACGCGATTCTTGATGCTCAAATTCTAGATACAACTAATGACAAACAAGTCACAGCAGTTGCAATACTTGCCCATCATTGCTTGAGCTTGGACGGAAGGAAAAGGCCCACCATGAAAGAAGTAGCCTTGGAACTTGAGAGTATCAACATGTCTCACCCGCCTTCAATAGTTCAAAAAAATCTTCAAGGAAATAAAGACACCGAAAATGAATTGGCACTCTTTTCAGATGGTATTTCCTCATCGACAACTGCAAATGATACAATTGTATCCTCTTTAGATGTCTATCCCTTATTGTCTGACACTTTTTGATATAATAATTAGTACAATGTCCTAGTACATGGATTTTAAATTTTCATTTTTCCGTAATAAATTTGAAAATGTTGATAATTCCACTATTGTTAATGTACTTGCGTTACTTTATAAAGGATGAAATAAAATGTTTCTTATTTTGTTGAAATTGATAACTAATTTGAATAATTGCATGGTTACTCACTTAATTAGTAGTTTTGTGACTGTTGAAATAGGATAATTTATATCGCAAGCATGTAAAGATTGACCATTAGTATCAAATAACAACTTTGATAAACTTTTAAGAGAGTGGAGCTCCATAATAGTAGTTTGAAAAGTGTGATTTCCCGTTCCAATAAACCATCCTCACATTAGAAAATCACCGGTGAAAAAAATTAGATCCTTTATAAGATTCAGTCACGTATTTCAGAAGATGTGTTAGTAGATTATATTTATAATGCCTATGAAGGCCAAAGTTGAGGTGCATTCATTGTGTTCGAACTTCCCGCTGAATTGGATATGCAATTACCGAGTTTAATTCTTGGACAAATTGAGTGTTGATTTTCAATTTTACATGACCAATTATTTTAAGCATCCAGGGATTGAATGACTCTGGGATAAAAGTTGTGGAAGGAAGAGTCGGTGAGTCCACTCCCACTTGCCTTTCCTCCTAGTAGATGGAAAACCTATTACTGGACAACAACAACATGAAAAGCATGCGCGCAGTTTACTCTATCCTTGCCAAAGGAAAAAAAGAAAGTTTAAGGGGCGGCACAGACGGGAAAAAGAGAGAATTATACAATTGTATAGTTGATTACTGGTATTATGTTGTCAATATTTGAGTTGGATTCTTTCTGCCTAACCCACTTTTGCATCCATTTCATCATTGTTCTGTTTCCATTCGTTTCCTTGCTCGTTAGAATAAACAGCAGCCATAGAGTTTAACATCTAGTAAAAACTTATGCTGAGCTTAATACCTCATTTAAAAGTTGAAGGTTTATTATATTATTTATTATCTTGTACAGGCAGAATTAGTTTTTTTTATATTTTTATAGTCTTGCAATTGAACAGTTATAATATTTTTAAATAGAGGGCGGTGAGTTTTGAACTCAGGACTTTTGATATCAAAACTCTAATATTATGTTAGATAAAGGATTTATTATATTATTTTCTTATCTTCAACACTTGTAGCCTAGATCTTTAATCTCATTTGGCTCACCTTTAATCTGGGACTACACGGCAATAAACTAATATCTCTATATGCACTAATGGAGTTTGGAATTGTCTTAGCAGGCACATAACCTTTTGTTGTTCAGACATGACTGAAAATACTACAAGACACACCTTCGTGTATCAATTCCCATTGCCACACAAATTGTTTTACCACCAAAAATAGACTTACCAAGCCATGACCCTGAACAACGTTTTTCAGCTAATCTAGTTTCTACAACAAATTCACTGATGTTGGCTGTGGTAATGTAATGGTATTTGGTGATAATGAGATTCTTGGTGGATGCACGTCGACTTGTGATCAGCACAGAAATATTGGTGGCTGCTATTGCATCAATTGTTGCGAAATCATTATCCCACCTGATATCCACCATATCTATTTTAATTTCTCGAGCTTAGAGACGAAAACAAATTCTTGCGCATCTGTTCTGTTGGTTGAGCAATCATGGTACCCGAGAAACTTATTCTCTACTTCAGATCCCTCCGAAAATCTAATTGGTATTCCCATCCCTTTCGTATTGCGGTGGGCACTTCCGAAGCTGATGCACCCAGAATTGCAAATGGATGCCAAGGTATGCTTCTAATTTCTCAGAGAGCGAGCAAGAGTGTGTGAGTGTATTACTATGATTTTATCTAACACAGTAATTGTGATTAGTAGATCTCTCCAATAAGATCACTTGCGCTACAGTATATAATTCAAGAAGAAGATTAATAGATGGTTGCCGGTAAGTTGATTCTTCCTCCCCGCTTCATTTTCCCTCGATCACTTTAAACTACTTACAAAGGTATGCCTACAAAACTGATAAACGGAAGAGTAATAATGTTAGATGTTACTCTATTTTTATCACTCACATATGATCTCTTAGGCCTAGTTGGTATCTTAAAAGAAGAGAGAATTAAAAAAGTTTAAGTTAGCATACAAATTAGGCATACACGTAAGATGTGATATTTATATAATAAAAATAAGGTGACATCTAACATTGATCTAAACGACATATAGCGGGTACACCACCTGTGTAAAATTTTCCTTTTTAAAAAGTTTGAGTTATTTCATCAAAGGTTTTTAAAGTTTAGACCTTAAAATTACCCTTTTATAAAAAAACAAAAGAATGTTTACATTTTTCATCTCATGAAACAAGACATGTTCATCAAATCAATTCTAAAAACATTTTCATCCCCCAACTGCAATATGTAACATTCTCTCCCTTCTTAATAAATTTGATTCTTCATTTCTATATCCTGTAACTTTTCGAAACAAAGGAACTATATATGAGAACAGGAAAGAAATATAGAGCTACCAGTTGAAATTGGATAGCAACCTTTACCACCTAGCAGCAACTGTCTCCTTCTACTTCAACCACTATGAGCACATAATTTCAAGGCACTTTCATCATCACAGACACATACATTTAAATCTTGATTGAGAATAGAAAGATATATAACATATTGGGGAGGAGAGGGACCAAACTTTCTTTGCGACAACAAATTAATTAAATCAAAAGCAAAGAGTCATTAAATATTTCTGTAGGTTTTGTAGGGAGGTGATTGTAGTAGTTGATAGAATTGGCTTTGAAGAATGGAGGATTGATTAGAGAATTTGGAGAGGAGCTTGGCTTTGAAGGAAAATGATTGTTATTGATTTTTGGCTTGAATACAAATGGTGGAGGAGCTCATATTTATAGTCCTCCATGGAGAATTCTAGACACAAGATATTTCTATAAAGTATTCTAGATTTTTCTTAAAAGTCAACTAGATATTCTAGTGGAAAAATCTAGGATCCTACTTTTCTAGATTTTTCTTGAATTATTCTAGATAATAATCTCTAGATTTTTATGCTTGAATTCTCTAGAATATGGGCCTTAGGTTGGATCACATAATTGGGCTATCTAATAATTCTTGAGTCATAGTTTCTCTTGGGCCAAATGAGCATTAACCCATTGGATTATAACACTCCCCCTTAATGCTCATTTCTGTAACTCCAAGCATTCCTCTTAGTATCTCGAACTTTGGTCGTGGAAGTGCCTTCGTGAAAATATCTGCAAGTTGTTCCTCTGTCTTGATGTACTTGAGTTCAATTAGTCTTTCGTTTGTTGCCTCCCGTAAAAAATGGTACTTGATAGCAATGTATTTTGTTCTGCTATGGTAAACAGGATTCTTTGCCATTGCTATTGCAGACTTGTTATCACAGTAGATCTCTATTGATCTTTCTTGCTGCTCACCCATATCTTCTAGTATGCGTCTTAGCCATATAGCTTGACTTGCAGTTAGTGCAGCTGCTATATACTCTGCCTCTGCTGATGATTGTGCCACTGAGTCTTGCTTCTTTGATGCCCATGAGAATATTCCAGAGCCGAGTGAAAATGTATAGCCTGAGGTACTCTTCATGTCATCTATTGATCCGGCCCAATCACTGTCGGTATAGCCAATCAACCTTGAGTCGGTCTTCGGCTCGTACCAGATCCCATAGTCTTTTGTTCCTTGAAGATATTGTAGAATTCTCTTTGCAGCTCCATAGTGAACTTGACTTGGGCATTGCATGAATCTTGATAGTAGATTGGTGGCATACATGATGTCTGGTCTTATAGCAGTGAGATATAGTAGACTTCCAATGAGGCTTCTATATGTTGAAGCGTCTGCCTTTGGTGTGCCGTCTTCTTTACTTAGTTTTTCATTAGTGACTAGAGGAGTAGCAACAGACTTGCAACCATGCATCTTGAACTTTTTCAATAAAGTCTCTGTGTACTTCCCTTGTGAGATAAATATTCCTTTTTCTTCTTGACTTACCTCAATGCCGAGAAAGTAGTGCATCAATCCAAGGTCAGTCATCTCAAAAGTCTTCATCATATCTTCTTTGAACTCCTTGATCATTTCTTCATTATTTCCTGTGTAGATAAGATCATCGACGTATAGAGAAACAATGAGTCTATTGTCGTTACCTTGGGTCTTGATATAAAGTGTTGGTTCACTTTCACTTCTTCTGAATCCTTGACTGATGAAGTAGTTGTTGATTCGACTATACCACGCTCGTCGAGCTTGCTTTAATCCATAGAGCGCCTTTTTTAGTCTTAGAACTTTGTCTTCTCGTCCTTTTGCCACGAACCCTTGAGGTTTCTCTACGTATATTTCTTCTTCAAGGTAGCCGTTGAGGAAGGCTGACTTGACATCCAATTGATAAATCTTCCATTTCTTTTGAGCTGCTAGTGCAATGAGAGCCCTTATAGTGTCCAAGCGAGCGACTGGAGCAAAGGTCTCGTTGTAGTCAATTCCTGGTAGTTGCGAATAACCTTTAGCGACCAGTCTTGCTTTATGCTTTTGAATTGAGCCATTTGGGTTAAGCTTTGTCTTGTAGACCCATTTAACTCCGACGACTTTTTTGTTGCTTGGTAGATCTACCAACTCCCATGTTTCATTCTTCTCGATCATCTTGATTTCTTCCTCCATGGCTTTTACCCATTCTTTTTGTTTGATGGCAACTTCAAAGCTTTCTGGCTCCATCGTCACGAAATTGCATGTCTCGTAGATCTCTCTGAGTGGTCTTATTTTTCTTGGTGGAGAGTCTGGAGATGATTCTTCTTCACTTGAAGATGATGATGATGGTGTCCTCGGGCTTGACAGTTGTGAAGCCGTTCGTGGAGTTTGTGATCCTTCTGCTTCTTCTTCTTCGCGGACTTCGTTGGAGCTTCGTAGTCTTGGTACCATGATATTTTGTTTTTCAACTTTTTCTTTCTCCCAGTTCCATGTTGCATTTTCATCGAACTCGATGTCGAGACTAACGATTAGCTTTTTGGTTTTGAGGCTGTTTATTCGATATCCTTTAGATTGAGAGCTGTAGCCGAGGAATATGCCTTTCTCTGTCTTTTCTTCTAGTTTATGTCTTTTCTCTTTCAGAATATGCACGTAGTAAATGCTTCCGAAAACTCTTAGATGTTGCGCTGACGACTTTCGTCCACTCCATGCTTCAATTGGAGTTTTATTTTGAACTGCCTTTGTGGGGCATCTGTTGAGTAGATAGACTGCAGTGTATACGGCTTCTGCCCAGAACTCCATTGGCATGCCTTTCTCTGCTAGCATTGTCCTTGCCATCTCCATCACTGTCCTGTTCTTCCTTTCTGACACGCCATTTTGCTCTAGAGCGTAGCCGACGGTCAGCTGATGTACGACCCCTTCATCTTCACAGAATTTGTTGAACTCTTTAAAGGTGTATTCTTTTCCTCTATCACTCCTTAGAACTTTGATTCGCCGACCGCTTTGGTTCTCGACCAGATTCTTGAATTTCTTGAAGATATTAAAGACTTCTAACCTTTCTTTCATAAAGTAAACCCATGACATTCTTGTATAGTCATCAATGAAAAGGATGAAGTACCTGTTTTTCTCAAAGGTTGGAGTCTTCATTGGTCCGCATACATCTGTATGTACCAGCTCGAGGATTTGTTTGGCTTTCCATGCCTTGCCTGAAGGGAATGGCTTCCGATGTTGTTTGCCTTCCAAGCATCTCTCGCACGCATCATCCTGCAACTGGATGGATGGAAGATCTTTCATCATATTCTTCTAATAGAGGATCTTCAATCTGTGGAAGTTGAAATGCCCGAACCTCCGGTGCCATAGCCATGATTGGTCTTCTTGAGCTTTAAGAGCTGCTTCTACGTACTGCCAGCGGATAGAAAAGTTCCTTTGTTGCTGCATTTTTACTACAGCTATTTCTAGATTTTTATTTTTGTTATCATATATTGTGCATGAGACTCCTTTGAAGAGTAGAACATATTCTTTCTCCATCATTTGACCCACGCTCAAGAGATTAGTGTCAAGTTTAGGAACTAGCAGTACATCGTGGATGAATCGCGTACCTTTTTTGGTGTTGACTGCAATTGTACCTTTGCCTTCGACTTCTACCAGTTCTCTATTTCCAAGCTTGACTTGAGTTTTTACTGATCTGTCAATGTCTTGAAAAATCTTCTCGTCACCAGTCATATGATTGCTGCAGCCACTGTCTAGAAACCAAGTCTCGTTCTTCACTTCTAATGCAGCGTGACATGCGTAGAACAAACAATCATCATTCTCCTTTTCTTCAGAGAAATTAGCCTGATATTTTTGTTTGGAGCGACAATATTTCTCCTCGTGCCCAAATCTCCCACAACTTTTACATTGTGGTTTATCACGGTACCAACATTCCTTTTCTAGATGGTTGGTCTTTTTGCATATACTACATGGTGGATATTTGCCTTTTCTTTGCTCATTATTATTTCTATTTCTAGAATTTTCTCCAATTCTTCTCCCCCCATTTCTAGAATTCTGAGACCTTATGTTGAGTTTAGACTGAAATGCGTTTTCCATGGAATCATTTTCACGCATACTCAGTCTTTTCTCATAAGCTTCAAGAGAGCCTACTAATTCTGTCACTGATATCTTAGCTATATCTCTAGTTTCTTCTGTAGTAGTTACAATGGGATCATATTTAGCAGGAAGAGTAATAAGTATTTTTTCTACTACTCTTTTGTCAGCAATATCTTCACCATAGGCTCTCAATTGATTAACTACTTCTCTTAGTCGAGAGTAGTAATCTTTAACGGTCTCAGAATCTTTCATCTTCATATTCTCTAACTCTCTTCTTAGAGTTTGAAGTTTGATATTACGTATCTTGTCATTTCTTTGATATTCTTCCTTTAGAGTATCCCAAGCATCCTTGGCTGTTGTAGCACCACTGATCCTTGGAAATAGTGAGTCCGCCATAGACATCTGTAATGTGTAGAGAGCCAAACTATCTTTTTCCATCTCCTTGTTTAATTTTTCTTTTTCCGTTGGATACAAGGTGGATATATTTTTAGGGATAGTATATCCCTTATCAATGATATCCCATAGGCCTTAGGACAAGAAGTATGTCTTCATCTTGATGGTCCAATAGTTATAGTTTTCCCTTGAAAAGACAGGGATTGGAATTTGGTTGTTCTTTAGTAGTGTGGCCATACTATAGGTTTTAAGGTTGTAGGAGGACTTGAATTTTTGTGTTTAGCGGAAGCTTGTATTCGCCCAGTTGGAGACCCAACCAATCTCTGATGCCACTTGTAGGTTTTGTAGGGAGGTGATTGTAGTAGTTGATAGAATTGGCTTTGAAGAATGAATGATTGATTAGAGAATTTGGAGAGGTGCTTGGCTTTGAAGGAAAATGATTGTTATTGATTTTTGGCTTGAATACAAATGGTGGAGGAGCTCATATTTATAGTCCTCCATGGATAATTCTAGACACAAGATATTTCTATAAAGTATTCTAGAGTTTTCTTAAAAGTCAACTAGATATTCTAGTGGAAAAATCTAGGATCCTACTTTTCTAGATTTTTCTTGAATTATTCTAGATAATAATCTCTAGATTTTTATTCTTGAATTCTCTAGAATATGGGCCTTAGGTTGGATCACATAATTGGGCTAGCTAATAATTCTTGACTCATAGTTTCTCTTGGGCCAAATGAGCATTAACCCATTGGATTTTAACAATTTTAGATCAGATAATCAGCATTGCCTTTGGTTTTCTGATGCAGTTGGATTGACAAGCTTGGGGATCTTATTTCTTGTAACATTTAGCTTTTTGTTGTACAAGACAATCAACAAGAGAACGAAAAGGAAGCTTAAAGAAAAATTCTTCAAACAAAATGGTGGTTTATTGTTACAACAACAAATGTCACTTGATGAAAATATCATTGACAAGGTAAGACTTTTTACTGCTACTGAGTTGGGCAAAGCTACTGATTGTTTCAATGAAAATAGAGAACTAGGTCATAGGGGTGAAGGTGCAGTTTACAAAGGTATGTTAAGTGATGGAAAAATAGTAGCAGTTAAGAAGTCAAAATTGGCTGGTGAAAAGAAAGTGGTGGAGTTTATTAATGCAATAGTTTGTTAGAGTTATTGCAGTATAAGTATGAATAATTTGATTAATTAGTGGAGGTTTGTGGTTTAAAAGAAAAACTGTTACAGGTGATGTTGTAATATTAACTAAAACACTCAATCTATCTCAGTAGCTTAAACGCTTGTTTCACTTAATGTTGCAACATAAGTAGAGAAAGAATAAAGCAGTGGAATAAAGTAAAACTGTAACTGGATTAAGAACACCAAGATTTAACGTAGTTCAATCGTGCGGTCTACGTCCACGGGACCAACCCCTAGTCCAACAAACCAATTCACTAAGAAATATCAAGTTATATCACCAATGGACTTAAACAAGTAAAGACTCCCTCTTGACCTTTGATGCCTTGATGAAGAACACCTTAGCGAACTCTAGTTTGGCGAGCTCCCTTGACTTGCAGCATTCTCTTTCGAGAACTACAACTTCTTCCCGAAGAATGATCAAAGAATATAGTAATCTAATCACTCAAAGGCTCATACAAGTTGCCCATGAGGCACTGTCAAAAATAATCAAAGTTGCAACACTAATAAAATCAAGAACTCAAACACATATCATGTTGCAAAATGACATGTAACAATGGACATAAATTGTTTATGTTTTCTTGCCACTCCGCCTTTTTTGCCTCTGTGACCTATTCCACATATATATACTTGATTGCTGCAAGTCATCATTGCTTGGGCTTCAAGAAAGACCTCTTTTCATAAAACCCTATTCTTCATTTCCTTATGAATAAACAATCAATGCAATTCCTCATTCATCACAAAGCTCCTTCTTTTATGGTAAGTTATCATAATACTTTTCCTGCATAACACAAATGGTAATAACAAAAGTTTTGCAAAAACATAATCAATCAATTTCTAACTTTATTGCTTTAACAATCTCCCCATTTGGCTTTGTTTTGGCAAAACCCTGATGTTGTAACCTGATAACATGATACTGTACAAGTGCATAAGTCAAAGATACAGATAATGATCCAGTTACAATAGTAAGTAAGACATCACAGAGAAGCAAGTATAATACAAGGGGAATATGAACAACAACTAAGCAAAATAAGAGCAGTAGTAGCAAACTAAGAGTAACAGTAGTAGCATAATAGTACCATCTCTCTTTTTTTGCCAAACAGAGACAAGAGAGGCAAGTAACAACTAATGTATCAAGAGGAATCAGTAAAAAGAGTAAAAAACAATAAAAATAGTTCAACAATTCATCACACAAATAGGACACACATCATGATTTTGAAGAAGACTCCATCAAATGTTCCATCATAGCTCCCTGTCCCGAGAGAAGCTGAGCAAGGGTCTGAAGTATCTGGTCCTGATTAGCCTGCACATTGTTCTGTTCTTCCCGCAGCTCCTCAACGGCATCCTGAAGTTGCTGTAGTTGTTGTAACACTGCAGATTGAACAGTTGTAGTACTGGCACTCCCTGCGGGAGGTACTGTTGTATCATTGGCTGGCTCCCCCTCAATATCCACCTTGTCAGAACACTTGAGGAATTTCTTTGAAAAGAACAGGAATAAGGGATTTTATGCAGCACTTCATTCTTTTGAAGCACATTATGTTGGGACAGGAAAAGACCATAAATCAGAGAAGGATAAGACAAATATTGGCTAGCAAATTCCTTAGCCCCTTCTTCAAGAATCTTGTCAAAGATAACCTGACCCAGATTGAAGTTTATCCCTGTGCCAATGGAGTAAAGGAGCCGACCCATCTCAACACTAAGAGTAGTAGAATGCTTGCTAGGGTACCAATTCGCTATGGCCATTTTGTGAAGAGCTGCATATTTAACAGTTAGTTTCATACCAGGCAATCTTTCATCTTGTTTCCACTCATAAGGTTCTCTGACAAGCTCTGTGGCTAAGGTGTCTAATGTAATGCCAAGGATATAATATTCAGTAGCCTTACACTCAAGGAACAAATTGATGGTAGAAGGAGAGAAGACAAACACATGATTCCTAACAAAAATCTGATGAAAATATTTTGATGTTTCAACATTGACATTCTTGTGCAGATTTGAATAGAACTCATAGACAACATTACTAGAGAAAGGTTTTACTGTGTCAAAGAAACCTAACAGCCTTCTGTCCTTAAGCAATTCGACAAGCCCAGTGTTTTGATAAGACTTCAACTTAAAAGGTTTTTCAACAACAAATTTCCTCTGGGAAAGAATTTTGAATTTGTCTTGAGACTCAAAAAAGTAAAACCTGTTAGAAAAAATAGAGGAAAGATCATACCCAGGACACAGACGTTTCTTGGGCTTCGATGTCACAGAAGATGTTGTTGCTCTGCACTTATAGCTTCTAACATGCTTGACCTTTTCTTTCCTCTTTATTCCACGGACTTCATCTGCAAGAGTTTCCTTTAATGCAACTACTGGACTGGGACTTTTCATTGGTGTTGCACGCGAAGCTACAACATCATATTCTTCTGAGACTGGTATTGCAACAGCCTCAGTGGTTTCTTTTGATGGTTTGGTTGCAGCAGTTGTGGGCGATGTTGTGGTTGGTATTGCAATATTTATTTCTGGCATAGCCTTAGAGTCCACTCCGCATCTACTTGTTGATCTTCAACACTCGACTTTGCTCGTCGTTGACGTGGAGACCCACTCGAACTGTCACTACTTGGTGATGTTGGAACATCACCTGCAAATGTTGTGGCCTCTTCAATGGGTGATGGTTCATCGATGGTGATGGGTTGGTTAGAAACACTCCCCAATGTACCTGATTGTGACTTTCCCCATCTTCGTCCGCTTGACCTTGTCTGCACCATTGTTGCTCTGTAAAAACTTAATCACAACTCGAAGAAAGACAAGAAAGGTGAGAGAGAGAGTGAGTAGTAAAGGAGAAGAAAAATGAGATGGAAAGGCAATAGACATCAAAAATATCGTGCCCTAATTGCAATCGTGTTTAAGTAACCACCAATCCCACGATCTTGGGAATTTCAAAATGGCACAAATGGAGCAACTGCCAATTAGAGATATCCAAAATTCCCACTCAAAAAAAATTTCCCTTTCTACCCACTGTCGTGTTGCATGACGAAGTTGTAACATATTGACAGAAGACGTACTATATTATTATTGAAAAAGATCAGAAGTGATGTTGCAACAAAATCTCTAACTTTTTCTCAAATCCCTTGAGATTTCACCTTTTTTAAATAAAAAAAAATCAAAATGCATGCTATTTTCAGTGATCATGAAGTCACTCAAGAAAGTTTACTCATTAATACTTAATTTAGTCTGGGATTTAATCAATAAACCATGTGTGTGTGTATGAAACTGAATTCTGAAAAAAAAAACTTTCACCATCAAATCTGCAAGATATTGAAACTTTCCCTATCAGCTCAAACGTACCTGATCGTCTATTCATCCCGCAGGAAGACATAATATTTCTCTATATTTTCTTTTGATGTTTCAGCTCATGTTGCAACTGGCAGCTTTCACACTAATACCTTTTATTTTGGATTAGGTAGTTCTTTCTAGTGTTTGACATTATCATTATTTCCTGCATATTTTCTTTCTGATCTTGAGGATGAATAGAATATAGGAATGGATTTAGAGAGACTTCTTTCTTTATCCCTAGTCATCAAATAGTTCAAGCTCCTGCACTTGCAGATTATCAAGATTAGCTTTCTCCATCAAACCATAATTCAGTGTGCTCAAGAAGCATGGTTTACTAAATAAATCACCAGTTGAATTAATTATTAATCTTTCAAATTTCTCAAGCTTCTTTCATTTCCTTGCTGTAGTCTATGATGCAACATTATAAACTACAAATTCCTAGAGCTTTTCTCAGGGTTTCAAATCTCAACGGGACTAATGCTTTAATGAAGATATCTGCCAATTGTTTTTCTATTGCAACCTGTTCTAAAACAATGGTTCTGGTTTCAACAAGCTCACGAATAAAGTGGTGTCTTATGTCAATGTGTTTAGTGCGAAAGTGCTGAACATGATTTTTTTGGATATATTAATGGCACTCATGTTATCACAATAGATTGTCAAAACCTGTTGTTCAATTCCATAGTCATCTAGCATTTGTTTCATCCATAGAAGCTGTGCACAACAACTTCCAACAACTATGTATTCAGTTTCAGTTGTTGACAAGGAGATTGAACTTTGTTTCTTGCTGTACCAAGACACCATATTATTTTCGATGTAAAAGCATCCACCAGTTGTACTTTTCTTATCATTTGCATTACTTACCCAATCAGCATCACTAAAGCCAACAAGGTTTGTGTTAGTGTCATTAGTAAACCAGATTCCAAGATCTACTGTTCCACTCACATATTTGATTATTCTTTTCACTGCAGCTAAGTGAGATTCTTTACGATTTGCTTGATATCTAGCACATACTCCAACACTAAAACATATGTCTGGTCTACTTGCTGTAAGATACAACAAACTTCTTATCATGCTCCTATATAGACTAGGATCAATTGATTTCTCATTTTCACTTTTTGTCAACTTGGTGGTCACACTCATGGGGGTTCTTGAAGACTTTGATGATTCTAGGCCAAATCTTTTGACTAGGTTCTTGGTATACTTCTCTTGAGATATGAAGATTTCATCTTCACATTGCTTGACCTACGAACCTAGAAAATATGTTAGTTCCCCAACCATGTACATTTCAAACTCATGCTTCTTGTGTTTCACAAACTCATCAACTTTATTTCTAGATGTTGCACCAAAAACTATGTCATCAACATAGATTTGTGCAATAAGAATACCTGAACCAAACCTTTTGACAAACACTGTTTTGTCTATTCCTCCTCTCTTGTGGCCCTTATTAATCAGGAATTTAGTCAACCTGTCATACCAAGCCCGAGGAACTTGTTTCAACCCATACAAAGCCTTTTTCAATTTATACACATATGTAGGATAGTGTGGATTCTCAAAACCTTTTGGTTGCTCAACATAGGCTTCCTCATTTAAGATACCATTTAAGAATGCACTTTTTATGTCCATTTGAAATAGTTTTAGTTTTAACACACATGCAATGGACAGAAACAACCTAATGGATTCAAGCCTAGCAACTGGAGCAAACGTCTCATCAAAATCCACACTTCTACTTGTGTGTATCCTTGAACTACAAGCCTAGCTTTGTTTCTTGTTATGTTACCATTCTCATCAGTTTTGTTTTTAAAGATCCATTTAGTCCCAATGATGTTAACATCTTCAAGCCTAGGAACTAAGGTCCAAACATCATTTCTCACAAACTGATTTAATTCCTCATGCATTGCATTTACCCAAACTTTATCCTCCAAGGATTCTTTCACATTCTTAGGTTCTATAGGAGAAGTGTAGTAAACATACCTTACCATGTCCCTATAATTTAGCTTGGGTTTACCTCTAGTCGAATTCCATCATGTATTGATCCAATCACATCCTCTGCAACATGATTTCTGTGAACTTGAGTTATTTCAGTTTGTATTCCTTCAATGGCAGCTTATGTTGTTCCACTGCTTGTTATAACATCGCATGCACCATTTTCTTTCTACTCAGTTCCTTTCTCAGGTGTTGCAACTACATCTACAACATCATGTTTCTTCGTCTGTTCTTCCTTCGGTGTTGCATCACCGTCTGCAACATCAGCATTCACCTTACTGGTGCTTCTTTCTTCCACTGAGTTTCCTGCAACATCCTTAAACTCATCAATTACAACATTAACAAATTCTATCATAGTTCTGGAGATCAAGTTAAAAACTCTAAAGGCACGGCTCTTTGTGGCATACCCGAGGAAAATTCATTTGTCACTTTTAACATCAAATTTACCTCTCTGTTCTCTATAATTCAAAATGTAACATATACTCCCAAAGACATGGAAGTAACCCAGTGAGGGTTTCTTACCTTTCCAGATTTCATAAGGCGTTTTGGAAGTTCCTGGTCAAAGAAACACCCGATTGATGGCGTAACATGCAGTGTTGACTACTTCTGCCCAAAACCTGTGGGGAAGGTTTTTATCATTCAACATCATACGAGCCATTGCCTGAATTGCTCTATTTTTTTCTCTTAACCACACAATTTTTTTGTGGAGTTTTTGGTGCAGAAAATTCATGAGTTATACCACGTTCATTACAAAATTCAACAAAAGAATGATTTTCAAATTCTTTACCATGGTCACACTTTATTTTGACAATTCTCTGGATATTGCAACTTTTTTCTATTTTCAGCCTTAAGCACAGTTTCTTAAAAACATCAAATGTGTCTGATTTTTCTTTAAGAAAATCTACAAAGGTATATCTAGAAAAATCATCTACACATACAAAAACATATTTTTACCTCCAATGCTTTATGTTTGCATTGGACCCATAAGGTCCATGTGCAAAAGCTCAAAAATTTTCTTGGTTAACACATGTTGCAATATCTTATGTGATGCTCTTACTTGTTCGCCTATTTGACAAAAACCACAGACACCAGTTTGCTCACTCTTTAGCTTCGCAACACCTTGTACTGCACCTATTTCACAATTTTGGTCGGCAGTTTATAATTTAAATGCCCTAACCTCTGATGCCAAATCTCAACATTGTCATAGGTATTGTTACAACAAGTTAATAGTTGTTCATGTGGTGGAGTTAACATGTAACAGTTATCAGATGATCTCTTCCCTATAAGCATACAGTTATTAGACACATCTAACACATGACAACTATCTTTGGTGAATTTTACAAACAGACCCTGATCACACAATTGACTAATACTAATGAGATTAGCATTCAGGCCTTCAACGTGCAATACTTTCTTGAGTCTTGGAAATCTTTCAATTTCAAGTGTTCCTCTTCCTAGAACTTGCCCTTTAACACCATCTCCAAATATAACTTGCCTTTCATTGCAGCTTTTGTAACTGCTTAAAACTTCACGCATTCCTATCATGTGTCTAGAACATCCACTATCAAAATACCATGAGTTAGTAGTACAGGCCTGTGTAGATGTATACGCAACAAAACAGGTTAAATCAGATTTCTTCACCCAAAATTGTCTCAACTTATGTTGTAACAGTACTTGAGATGATCTATTTTTTTGAACCAGAGAATCAAGGAATTTACCTATTTTTAGCATATTATAATACTTGAAACACCGAGGTCTGATGTGTCCAGGTGTATAGCAGAAATGACAGATGTGAATAAACCTGTTCATTTTCCTTTGTTTCTTCTGAGCTGTTGCAGTCTGTGTTGTAACATTAACAACTGGGACTTTTCCTCTGGTACTCTATAATGTTGCAGCATCTTGCTCCTATTCAGATTTTTCTGCACTTTTGACAAAGACATTCTTTCCAGATGATTCTCCTCTATGAAAACCAAGTCCCGCATGGTTTCTGAATGGATAGTATATGATCAAGTTTTTCTGTCCCGGAACATAGCATTTTCACATTACGATGTATTTGCTTCAATTCATGTTACAGCATCTGTACTTCATGCAGTCTTTTGACTACCAGTTTTTCCAGTTCTAATTTTTGTTTCTCCAATTCTATGATTCTCACCTCCAAACCTTGATTTTTCTTGCACACAATCAACTATTTTTTGTACATGTCTTTGTAAGTTTTCATGAATTCTTCATCATTCAAGTCACCATCACTTTCTGATCCAGCACAATCAGTTTCACTTATTTCATCTTCTCTTTCAATCATTGTTGCAACAGCTGTAGCACATTCTTCTTTGTTCAGTCTGGTCTCTTGCTGAACTATTGCAACATTTAATGCAACAAAGTTACTGATGTGTTCTTCATCACTTTCCGTGCATTTTTCTAACTCCTCATCACTCCAGGTAACATTCATAGCCCTTTTCTTTTTCTTTAAGGTATTTGCACATTCAGATTGAATGTGACCAAATCCCTCATATTCTCGGCATTGTATACCTTTACCTTTTTTCTTTTCATCAGTCGGTTTAAAGTTTTGTTTCTTAAATGGTTCAGACAATGTTGTCACATGAGGCCTTTTTTCAAAGTTTGATTGTCTAAAGCACTTTCTCCGCTTGTCCCATTTTTTCAATACTTTATTGAAATTTTTGGTAAGCAAGGCTAAGGACTCATAAATCTCTGTGTCATCATCCTCTGAAAAGCTTAGCGTCTTTTTTATTTCAACTTCAGCCCACAGAGCAATGCCTCTTTCTTTCTTCTTCTACTTAAACTTCATCTTAGAGGTTTGAAGTGACCCCATCAATTCATCAATCTTGATTTCATCAACATTCTTGGATTCTTCTATGGCAGCAACTTTGATTCCAAATCAGTCTGGGATAGAGCGCAAGGTTTTCCTTACAAGCTTAGAGTCTGAATACTTTTCTCCTTACGCAAAAGCTTCATTAGCAATGTCACACAACTTGGCATTAAAATCAGCAATCGTTTCATCCTCATGCATCCTCAGCTCTTCAAATCTAGTGGCAAGCATCTGCAATTTAGATCTTCTAACTGACGTTGTACCTTTATATGCTGTTTGTAGTATCTCCCAGGCTTTCATAGCAGATTCACATATTGATAATAGCTTGAATTGATTTAAATCAACGATATTGAAGATTGCATTCAACGCCTTGGAGTTCCAGTTCGCCGATAGATCTTTCTCCTTAGACCATTTTGTTTTAGGTTTTGTTACAACCTCGCCCTGAGTATTCGTAGTTGTAGGAGTTGTCCATATTGTCAAAACAACTTTCCAAGCCTTCTCATCAATTGACTTGATGAACGCCCCCATTCGAGCCTTCCAATATGAATAATTTGCACCATCCAACAACGGTGGTTTAGTGATTGAGCCTCTATCACGCAAAGTGTCCATACCTACTTCTGCAAACAACAACTCAAAGCTCCCAAGAATCTAATCGAATTAGTTCGTAACCTGCTCTTGATGCCACTTGTTAGATTTATTGCAGTATAAGTATGAATAATTTGATTAATTAGTGGAGGTTTGTGGTTTAAAAGAAAAACTGTTACAGGTGATGTTGTAACATTAACTGAAACACTCAATCTATCTCAGTAGCTAAAACGCTTGTTTTACTTAATGTTGTAACATAAGTAGAGAAAGCATAAAACAGCGGAATAAAGTAAAACTGTAACAGGATTAAGAACACCAAGATTTAACGTGGTTGAACTGTGTGGTCTACGTCCACGGGACCAACCCCTGGTCCAACAAACCAATTCACTAAGAAATATCAAGTTACATCACTAATGGACTTACACAAGTAAAGACTCCCTCTTGACCTTTGACGCCTTGACGAAGAACACCTTAGCGAACTCTAGTTTGGCAAGCTCCCCTCGACTTGCAGTATTCTCTCTCGAGAACTACAACTTCTTCTCCTGAAGAATTATCAAAGGTTATAGTAATCTAATCACTTAAAGGCTCATACAAGTTGCCTATGACGCATTGTCAAAAATAAACAAAGTTGCAACACTGATAAAATCAAGAACTCAGACACAAATCGTGTTGCAACATGACATATAACAATGGATAGATATCCTTTATGTTTTCTTGTTGCTCTACCTTTTTTACCTCTGTGACCTATTCCACATATATATACTTGATTGTTGTAGGTCATTATTGCTTGGGCTTCAAGAAAGGCCTCTTTTCATAAAACCCTATTCTTTATTTCCTTATGAATAGACAATCAATGCAATTCCTTATTCATCACAAAGCTCCCTCTTTTATGGTAAGTTACCATAATACTTTTCCTGCACAACACAAATGGTAATAACAAAAGTTTTGCAAAAACATAGCCAATCAATTTTTAACTTTATTGCCTTAACATAGTTGTTCTTTCACAAGTTAACTATAAGAATATGGTTAAGCTACTCGGTTGTTGTGACAAATGTTCATTTGCTTGTCTATGAATTTATACCAAATGGAACCCTCTATAACCTTATTCATAACGAGAATGATGACTTTCTAATGTCTTGGGACATGTGTTTAAGAATTGCAACAAAGGTAGCAGGAGCCTTGGCATATTTGCACTCAGCATCTTCAGTTCCTATCTATCATCGAGATATTAAATTGAGGAATATACTTTTGGATGATAAGTATAGAGCAAAAGTGTCGGACTTTGGAACTTCAAGGCACATTACAATTGATCGGACTTATCTAACCACTATAGTGAAATGGACATTTGGTTATTTGGATCTAGAGTATTTCCAAACAAGTCGATTTACTGAAAAAATGATGTTTATAGTTTTGGAGTTGTACTTGTTGAACTATTAATTAGACAAAAGCCAATACCTTCAAGCCCGACAATAGAAGAAAGTTGTTTAAGCTTAGAAACACAATTTTTTATATCAATGGAAGAAGATCGTTTGAACATGATTCTCGATAAACAAGTCCTAGAGACAGCAAGCTATGAACGAGTTGCAATAGTTGCTAAACTTGCACAATGCTGCCTAAGCTTGGATGGAAAGAAAAGGCCCATTATGAGAGAAGTAGCCATGGAGCTTAAGAGCATTAGAATGCCTATCATGGTGCCTTCAACAGTTCAAACAATTTTTCAAGAAGAAGTTTGCACTGGAGTAGAAACACTTGTCTTTTTGGAGGGCACTTCTTCAAGAACAACTGCAAACAATTTCATTACATCCTCATCATTTGCCTGCCCCTTATTGTCTACCACTTTTTGACATGGAAGTTGCTCATATGTTCTATTAGATGCAATTTTGTACTTTTCTTATTACTTTTTAGGTTGGAATTTTATGGTTATGATTTGAAAATATTGTTGATACATAACGTTGTACCTTAACTTGTCTTGCTTTTAACTTAGATGAAAATATAATAGTTGTATTGCTTCTCATGACTAATTAGAATAATCTTTTTTATATGTAACTCTTGTTTGGGCCCTATGTCCTCGGAGAATTACCTGGTATAATGTATCTTTTATATGTGGTTATTTAATGCTTTATTGTTAATGTTCTAATGTTTCAGTGATAATGTTTTATTGTTTTAATGTTTTCTAATGTATTATATGCATTGCACGAAAACGCTTTCGAAAAACTTCCCGTTTATCCCTTCCCTCACTAAGCATACGTGTATGCTCACCCTTTTCATCTACCATGTTTCAGGTGTAGATAAAGAAGAAGTTGAAGCCTTTCCTTGATTGCTCGAGATTGGATATCTTGTGTGTTATGTGCTCAGATTATGTGTAGTCTTGTATCAATGTTATCCGTATGTACTTATATCTATTTTATAACCTAAGTGGTCTGGTATGTAATTCATAATTGTAATAGAGTTGTAATCAAAGTTTAATTTAAAGAGTTATTAGAGTGGTATGATAAGTTAGTAATTATATTAGATTAGTATTATTTAAGTCTTAATGCATGTTTATATTTATATTGCCAGGTTGAAGAAGGCTAGAATAGTTGTATGCAATGGGAGATAGAACATTATATGTATTGTAGAGGTTGTTTGTGTTGATTTTTTTGCGTGCAGGATTTTTGGATAAGCCTAAGTATAGGAGAAACTCTATCCATTTTTCTTCATTTTTCATGCCTTGGAGTTTGGATCGGAGACTTGATTCTGTGAGGGATTGAGTTGTTATACTATTAGTAGTCCGTAGCCTATCCGTAGCCAATATAGACCTTCATACAAAATAAGGTTTATCGGTTTTAATTTGAATTATGGAATTGTGATTCCACCTACAACGTAATAAACTTCACTTGAGTTGCAAGTTTTCCAAATAAAAATAAGCTTGGTCCGTATTTCATTAGCTTGCATACTTTTATAGAGAAATCTCATAGGAAATCAATAGTCGTTTAAATCAAACTTATCATGTTCTCACTTAACATTGCATTAATGTTAATATACGTTCAATCTAGGGTTACAAAAACTCTCACATTGTGTCTAAACTTCATAAATAAGAAAAATATAAGGATATTAATACGTTTTAATACGTTGTTTCTAACTATTAATAAGTTAGAATACATACTATTAGTAGTCTATAGCCCATCCGTGGCCATTGGCTACGGATGGGCTACAAAATTTTTCCTTTCCATAGCCCATCTGTAGCCAATGGCCACGGATGGGCTACGGACCTTCACACAAAAATAATGTTTATCAATTTTAATTAGAATTATAAAATTGTGATTCCACCTATAACATAGTAAACTTCACTTGAGTTGTAAGTTTTCCAAATAAAAATAAACTTAGTCCGTATTTCATTAGCGTGCATACTTTTATAGAGAAATCTCATAAGAAATCAATAGTCGTTTAAATCGAACTTATCATGTTCTCACTTAACATTGCATTAATATTAATAAATGTTTAATCTAGGGATCCAAAAACTCTCACATTGTGTCTAAACTTCATAAACAAGAAAAATATAAAGATATTAACACGTTTTGTTATGTTGTTCCTACTTATTAACAAGTTAGAATATTTACTATTAATAGTCTGTAGCCCATCCTTAGCCAATGGCCACGGCTGAGCTATGGACTTCTTCCCATCCGTAGTTCATCCGTAGCCAATGCCCACGGATGGCCTACGGAGTTCTATACGTTCGTAGCTAATCCGTAGCCCAGTCATTAAACAATAAAAAAAAACTAAGGATGTCTAAAAGATATATTCCATAATTTGTCAAAAAGATAGATGTCTATAATTACTACCATAAGAACCATAAGTTCGTAAAAGCATATATGATCTCATACTAAAACTCTTTTCATCACAATTAGTCAAAAGGTAGATATATAAACATTTGTCCCTCTTTGACAGTGTCAAATGAAAGACGGGCACAACAAACTAATCAAGAGCAATTCCTGTAAAGATTTAAGATACATAAATGGTAAATAAGAATACTAGTTCCAAATTCAAATGATTAAAAACTAAGAGCAAGTTGCCCAAAATAAAACTATTGTCTTGGTCCACGACCACGACATCCATGTTGACCTCCACGACTCGGATAGTTGGTAAACCCATGGTCTTGTCCAAATCCCTCACCACGAATGTTATAAGCCATAAGTAGAAGCCGACCTTGTATATCCTCGAATTGAGTTTCAAGATATTGGTGATCTTTTGCTCTACGTTCTTCCAACATCTGAAACTGTGTTTTAAAATATTGACGATTATTCGTTCTATGTTCTTCCAAAGTCTGAAATTGAGTTTCAAAATATTGACGATCTGCCACTCTATGTTCTTCCAAAGTTTGAAATTGAGTTTGCAAATGGCAGAGAGTTCTATCATTGTTGCCCATAGAAGAAGATATATCATTTAGTTTTTCCAAAATTAGATCATATGACGAACTAGAAGCACGACTAGAACTAGCACCTCTCTTTGTTTCATGCTCATCTATCTATGACACTCTTTCTGCATGAATATTCTCCTCATGAATATCGGTTTCATAGGCATGTCACGGTATAAGTTTTCTTCCATCTCAACATCACTAATATAACTTAGATTCTCAACAAGGGTAGTATTCTTGGTAACCTTAAACTTAATGAGTGCTTTGGTTTCCTCAAATAGTCTATTAAATTTTTCTTGGTTTATGTAACGATCTAAGCTTGTTGCCTATTCAGAGATAGCATATTAAGATACCAAGAAGGATTGAATTTTTTTACTTTCAACCCGATCAAATGAAACCCTGAAGTACTCAAAAATTCGGGTAAGGGCTACTCCATATGGCAAGAATTTGTTATTCTCAGCTGTATAAATCATGTGATGAACAATCATATACGGTAAGTTCACTTGCCTACCACTAACCAACAAATATGCAATATAAGCATCTGTTGTCCCTTAATTAAACCTAAGAGGGGGATGAATTAAGTTATATAGACAATAATACTACTTTTTCGATTAGGCAATATGATAGCAATGATTAATAAAAAATAATCTTAAATAGATATGCACTTTATCAATATAAAATGTGAGTGAGGCAATTTATCAAACACTTGGTGAGCAGAAAATAATGCAAAGAGAGAGTTGAGAGAAAGAGATTGCAAATCGTGATTTTAGCGTGGTTCGACCCTCGCCTAAGTCCATGACCCAAGCTTCCCGCTTAGGATTTCAACAATCTTCACTATGGTGGTTCTTCAAATGTTGGTGAGTCCACAAACCAACTACAATGGTAGTTCAAGCTTTTACAATAGAAAAGAACCCTTCTCAATACAAAGCTTTAACTTCAACACCTTTGACAAGGAAATCCTTCCTTTCAAAGTGTTCAACTCTCTCTTATGATAAGTGTTTCAAGATTCACAATTAAAAGCCCTCTTTCATGGTAGATAGATACAATGAATGTTTCTCTCAAACTTTGCTCACAAAATCTTGCACAAATATAGCTCAATGATGATTCAAAGATAGAGATAATGAAAGAACTCAAGAGTAATTTCTTTGAATCAATGCTCTAAGATTTTGCAGTTGAAAGAGATTAATAGAGCTGAAAAAATGGTGTCATTAATGTTCCCAACATTCACAAACGGCTATATTTTGAATCAACATTTTGGCCCAACCGGTCGACCGCTATTCGCCGGTTGACCAGTCGAGAGACCCTCGTCCGGTGGACGGGTCTTGGGCGGATGACCCTTTGGCCACCAGTCACCGTGGGGTCGTCCAGTGAAGGCAAAACTGTCAGGGTTGGATTTTAAAAGGTGTTTCTTTTGAACATGTTTTGTGAGATATTTTTCAAATGTTTCAACACAATATTTGAGAATCAAAATTGAGCATATATATTTTTGCAAGACCTAAAACCCCAGTCAAGTCCCATCTGGTACCCCTTATGATTTTCGTCTCCATCCTTATAACTCCATCTTTATTCTTCGAATCTTCTCTTTGAATTGTTGAATGTTCTTCTTCCTTCTTTAGCTTTGATGATCTTTGAATTGAAGTTAATCTTGATTCATCTTTACTTGTGCACACTTTAACAAACTCATTAAGCACATTTACGGTTTGTAATCATTAAAACCAAGATTTAGAAGCCCCTCAGGCTAACAATCTACCCCTTTTTTATGATGACAAAACTTATATTAAATAATAACAATGTAAGCATAATGAATTTGAGAGAGTATTTAGCATTTAGTGCATTATGAGTTTGTTTGAACCTAAGATATAAGTTTGTTCAAAAGACTCCCCCTCAACGGGTGCATACATAACAACTCCACCTTAATGTATGAGTTCTTTTTAGATATGCTTCTATTATTTATACTTTTCTTCCCCTTTTTGTCATTAGCAAAACTTTAAGATCATTCACACAACAATATTAGCTTCCTAGGTGACATTAACAAGCAAAGAAAAACATGTCTAGATTTGAGCATCAAACACTTGACACAAAGTCACAAAGTAAAGCAAGTCATGGAAAGAAAAGCTACCAAAGCAATGGAGTTGAAATATATATAAAAAAATCAAAGTATCAAAACCATGGAAGAGAATGCATAAAGTAAAACATGATTGTTGGAAAAAGAAAGTTGCAAAGTGTAATGAAAAAGGGGAAAGAGAAGCATCCTAAGCATCGCAGGGCAACGAGCTTAATCCTTCATGAATTTCTCATAGAGCTTCTCAAACATCTTGTTCATGTCCTTCATCTCGGTCTTGACTTCACCAACAGTCAAGTATAACTGATCAACTTTTGAAGTCAGATTATCAACTTTGGTATTGACTTCTTCAAGAGTGACTTGACGGAGTCTGCTTCTTGTGGACGAACTAGCACCACCAATATCAACCTGTGAAGCACCAACATTAGCATCTCTGCCTTCATGATGTCCTTCATCACTACTCTCACTCGCAGTTTCACTTTCATCACCCTCTTCCCCAAGGTCATAGTTTTCTAGATCATCAACTACCTCAGATTGAACCTTATGGAATTGACATTGTTTAATGTAGACAATGTCATTATTTTCACGAGCCATGGATTATCTATCTAGGCAATACTTGTCAAGGAGGTAAGTAGAATCATTCAAGGGTTCAAACTGACCAACACGATCAATTTCTCTAAGATGGAAAAAATGACATAAGAGCATCCTATAAGGTAAGGATTTCTTTTTGAAAGCCAACATGTGACTAAGCATAATGTATAGGAGATTTATATTTACCTTCTTATACATGAGGTGCATCACATAACCTGTGAATGATGGAATTGTCCCGTCTCTTACAATGCGAGGCATGATGGAGTGATTAAGGATGTAGAAGAGCAACCGTTTCTCAGCACAAAGTTGATCTCTTTTGGGCATAAATTCTTCCAACCTTCCCGTGCCATCCCACATTGTAGCAAACATCTCCGTTGAAGCATTGTTGTGAAGTCCACTTGGCAAGTTAACTGATGTGTAGATTTTGAGACCACTATTTGGAATTCCAAGCAAGTTAGCCAAGTCCCGTTCACTCACAAAGATGTTAACACCATGGACTCGCCTTTTTATCCCATGCACACCGTCATGTTCACCTTCTACCGCATAAGCATAGAATTCACGAACCCATTTGTCACAATTGATATCTTCAAGTCCAAACAAGGGAAGCCATCTTTGATATCGAAACAATTTATGTGGACGAGTGTTATCCAAAAAATCTAAAGGATCAATAAGCTTACCCCAAATTATTTCTTTTTTTGAGAAATCCCCAGGTGCGATGATGTGCATAGGATCCCATGGGTCAATGGTATGAGGCCTAAAACCGGTCTTTCGCTTCTTTGATGCTTGTCTAGATGATGATGCCATGAATGAAGAAGATAATTTGCAAGGAAAACAAGAAAGGCTTGATTGGGGAATTTCGTCGAACACCTTGTATGCAAGAAAATTGTTAAAGAGTTTTGAAAAAGATTTGAAAGAGTAGTGAGTGAGTTGTGAAGATTGAAGTCTTGTATCTTTCGTTTGCAATACAAGGATGGAATTTTGAAGATGGTAGGAGATAATGAAAAGTTATGGAATTTGAGTGGGAGAGAATTTTGAAGAGTTGTGATGAGGAAGGATTTAGTTTTGAATATGAAAGTTGGTGTTTTAAAGCCTTTGCCCGTCAATGCTATGATTGGACGAGGGTGGAAGCACCAGTCTGGTGTTTTAAAGCCTTTGCCCGTCAATGTCGTGACTGGACGAGGGTGGAAGCGCCGGTCGACCGGTGCCAGACCCTCCTCCGCCCGAGGCACGTACACCTGACGAGGGGTAACTCCACCGGTCGACCGGTGGGCATACCCTCTTCCGGTTGGGCAGATTCTGCCAGGAAGTGGTTATGTGCTTATGAAACTTCATGTTATGCATTTTCAACATATTTTAAGCATGCCCAACTCTCTTCTTATCACACAAAATTGATTCTCATGCAATGATTTGGTAAAAATATTAGCTAGCTGATGTATGGAATCAACGAAGTTAAGCACAACATCCCATTTTTTAACATGATCGCGAATGAAATGATGCCTAATTTTAATATGTTTTGTTCTAGAATGTTGGATTGGATTCTTAGTGAGATTAATGGCACTTGTATTATCGCATTTAATAGGCACACTATCATACACAAGGCCATAGTTTAGCAAATTTTGTTTCATCCAAAGAATTTGAGCAACACAATTTTTGGCAGATACATATTCGGCTTCGGCCGTAGAAAGAGCTACACTATTTGTTTTTTACTAGACCAAGAGATTAATGAATGTCCTAGAAATTGACAACATCCACTAGTACTTTTCCTATCCACTCGATCTCATGCATAATCCGTATCCGAATACCCTATAAGTTCAAACGAGGTGTCTTTCGGATACCATAATCCTAAATCTATAGTCCTCTTAAGATATCTAATGATTCTTTTTACAGCATTTAAGTGAGACTCTTTAGGACAAGATTGAAAACGAGCACATAAGCACACAGCAAATACAATATCGGGTCTAGAGGCAGTTGAATAAAGAAGGCTTCCGATAATACCTCGATATTGCTTTTCATCTACTCTGTTACCTTTCTTATCTTTGTCAAGCTTGATTGATGTTGACATTGGTGTACTCATTTCTTTTGCTGACTCAAGTCCAAACTTCTTGATAAAAAAGTACCCTCTTGTGTTTGTTTGATTTAGAGTCCGAGAAAGAAATTCAATTCTCTCCCATCATACTCATCTCGAATTCCTTGTGCATACAGTTAGAGAAATACTCATAAAAAGATTCATTAGTAGCACCAAAAATTATATCATCAACATAAGTTTGCATGAGCAATATATCTTTGCCTTTTGTTTTAACAAAAAGGGTTGAATCTAATTTTCCTCTAGTGAACCCTTTTTCAAGCAAATAATTGCTAAGCCTTTCATACCATGCTCTAGGTGCTTGTTTAAGGCCATATAATGCCTTATCTAGTTTATATACATGGTTTGGCAAGTTGGAATCCTCAAATCCAGGTGGTTGTTTCACATATACTTCTTCCTTGAGATAGCCATTTAGAAAGGCACTTTTTACATCCATTTGATATAATTTAAAGTTCATAAAACATGCAAAAGCAAAAAGCATACGAATGGATTCAAGTCTAGCTACTGGAGCAAAAGTTTCATCATAATCTATCACTTCTTCTTGATTATACCCTTGAGCCACTAGTCTAGCTTTGTTCCTAGTTACAACCCCGGATTCATCTAACTTATTTCTAAAAACCCATTTTGTACCAATTATAGGATAATCCTTAGGTTTTTCAACTAGATGCCACACTTCACTTCTTTTGAATTGATTTAATTCTTCTTGCATGACAACTATCCAATCTTCATGATCTTAAGCTTTTTTAACATTTTTAGGCTCTACTTGAGAAAGAAAAGCAACATGTTCACAATAAGCATTTAGATTAGACCGAGTTCTTACTCCCTTTGAAGGATCACCAAGAATTTGATCATTTGGGTGATCTCTTACAAACTTCCAACATTTTGGTAGATCATCATTTGTTGTAACTTCTTGGTCACTTTGCATTGATTGTTCATCGCCTTGTGGATTTGCTAGAGTTTCACCATCCTTTGAGGTTTGACCCTCTTCAACATTTGTCCTATTTGGATCACTTGAGGTTCCCTTATTGCCAATGGTTGTAGGTAAGATTTGAGTGTCAACTTCGGAAACACCTACATCATCATCATTCTTTCTCAGGGCAAAAGGATTAGTTTCATCAAAATCCATATGCATAGACTATTCGATAAGCATATTTATTTTGTTAAAGACTCTGTAAGATTTGCTTCTTGAAGAGTAACCCATAAAAAGTCCTTAATCCGATTTAGAATCAAATTTTTCAAGATGTTCTTTTGTATTTAGGATGAAACACTTACAACCAAATACTTTAAAGTGAGACACATTTGGTGCTCTACCTTTCCATAATTCATAGGGCGTTTTCTTTAGAAAAGGTCTAATTAGCACACGATTTAACACATAACATGCGGTATTAACAGCTTCACCCCAAAAGTATGTTGGCAAGTTGTTTTCTTTTAACATTGTTCTTGTCATTTCTTGTAGTGTTCGATTCTTCCTTTCTACTACCCCATTTTGTTGAGGAGTTGTAGGAGCCGAAAAATTATGTTCAATGCCACGTACTTCACAGTAGTCCATAAAAGATGCATTAATAAATTCGGTGCCTTGGTCACTATGTATGCAATTTATGTAATATCCTTTCTCATTTTACACCTTATTACAAAGTTTAGCAAATTCATTGAAGGCGTCATTTTTATGTGCAAGAGGCCTCACCCATGTGAATCTAGTGTAATCATCTATGATAACATAGACATATCTAGATCCACCTAGGCTTACCACATCCATTGGACTTAATAGATCCATATATAATTTTTGTAAAGCTCTTGATGTGGTTACCTTGCTAATTGTTTTGAAAGAGGTCTTGTGTTGTTGTCCTAATTGACATGCATCACATAAATGGTCTTTTTGAAATCTAGTCTTAGGAAGACCTATGACAAGTTTTTTTCTTGAAAGCTTAGCAAGTAAGTCCATGTTAGCATGACCAAGTCTTCTATGCCATAATCATGAATCTTCATTAATAGTAACTAAGCATGTCACATTTTAGCACTTCAATTCATGAAAATTGATCACATACACATTATCACATCTATTTCCAACAAATAACATTTTATCATCTCTATCATATGCTTTGCAACAAGTAGATAAAAATTCAACTTTAAATTCATTATCACAAAAATTGACTTACTTTGATCAATTGGGAAAAAGAATATTCTAGCCAAGATTACTATATTAGCATAAGCCTTTTTACTCAATTAAACAATGCATCATCATTTTCAGTCACATATGTAAGAATAACACATAGTTGACTAATCGAGTTGAATTTTAAACCATTCTCAAGAAGCATATATAAATAATTTTAATGTTACCCGTGCTTCTTTATCTCAGTGATCTTGCATTTCTCATAAGTTACATCACCATCTTCTTTGGTATTGCTAAACATTCCTACAACAAAGAAAGATCTAGGTATCCATATTTAATTGGGTCCTTGAGGGTGAGTTTCATTTGTTGTGACTTTAACAATCCATTTGTGTTTTCGCCACCATGGGACTTTTGTTCCATCATCAATTAGTTTCATATCATGAAATAGTGAAACAAGTTGTTCTATTTTATCACAATATGTACAAGCACAAGGTGATACATCGTGATTTGAATTTTTGAGAAAACAATTATTTAATATCTTTTGAATGAGACATGGTTTATATCCTAATATATTTAATTTGCATACCATGTATCGTGGATTTTGCATGATATCCCATTTTTCTTTTTCTTTACTAGAATTTTTTATTTCTTCATTCAATTTGTTGCAAATCCCTCTTAACCATGAAAACTTATTTTCAAACACTTTTTCTTTGTTGATCAAGCTAATATTATCAATTTCAAGTTCAGGATTGATTTTAACTAAAGCATTTGTCTTTTTAAGCTCATTTATCTTAACTAAGGTATTTTCAACTTCCTCAAGAAAATTTTCATTTTTAGAGATTGCTTGCATCAATTCATCTTGAACATTCAAGATGACTTCTTCTAGTTCATCCATTGTAAGATTGTTGTTACTAGATAAGGAACAACTAGATTCATAAGATAGACATACCTTTTCATTTATTGTAACAAGACATGCAACATCTTATTCTCTATAATCTCCTTTTTTATTTTCATATAGTTTTACAAGAAGTGTCCATATCTCATGAGTGGATATGCATTCTTGAATTTGCTCCAATTCTTCATCCTTGAATGCACAATAGAGGATGTGCATAGCTTGACCATTTTTGGTCAACTTGGCAATGTTTTGCTCGGTTGACTCATCTTTTACTTCATATGGCTCATGCTCAACAATATTCTATAATGTGTAGTCCACGAATTGAATATATGTTGTCATATATTTCTTCCACCTTATGAAATTTGTCCCTGTAAACAGAGGAGGTCTATCAATTGAATATCCTTCAATGTGAGGGGATGTAGTAGTATATGCCATGATCTTGACTTTACTAGATGTTAAGATATATGTAAAGTCCTAGCTCTTGATACCACTTGTTGTCCCTTAATTAAACCTAAGAGGGGGTGAATTAGGTTATATAGGCAATAATACTACATTTCAATTAGGCAATATGATAACAATAATTAATAAAAAATAATCTTAAATAGATATGCACTTTATCAATATAAAATGTGAGTGAGACAATTTATCAAACACTTGATGAGCAGAAAATAATGCAAAGAGAGAGTTGAGAGAAAGAGATTGCAAATCGCGATTTTAGCGTGGTTCGGCCCCCGCCTAAGTCCACGACTTAAGCTCCCCGCTTAGGATTTCAACAATCTTCACTATGGTGACTCTTCAAATGTTGGTGAGTCTACAAACCAACTACAATGGTAGTTCAAGCTTTTACAATAGAAAATAACCCTTCTCAATACAAAGCTTTAACTTCAACACATTTGACAAGGAAATCATTCCTTTCAAAGTGTTCAACTCTCTCTTTTGATAAGTATTTTGAGATTCATAATTAAAAGCCCTATTTTAGAGTAGATAGATACAATGAATGTTTCTATCAAACTTTGCTCATAAAATCTTGCACAAATATAGCTCAATGATGATTCAAAGATAGAGATAATGAAAGAACTCAAGAGTAATTGCTTTGAATCAATGCTTTAAGATTTTGCAGTTGAGAGAGATTAATAGAGCTGAAAAAATGGTATCATTAATGCTCCTAACGTTCACAAACGGCTATATTTTGAATCAGTATTTTGGCCTGACCGGTCGACCCCTGTTCGCTGGTTGACTGGTCGAGAGACTCTCGTCCAGTGGACGGGTCTCGAGCGGATGACCCTTTTGTAACGCCCCGATCCCTCACGAGACCGGAGGCTCTAATAACCATGCTATTCTCAACCAATTCCAAACCCCGGGCACAAAATTTTAGGGGAAAACGGACGGAGTCTCCCCTGTTTATAGGACAATACTGTTACCTGCAAATAGCCACTCAAGTCTTTTGAACTATAACAACAACTTATCTACTAATGTCTCCAAAGCTAAAACACAATCACAAGGCCATCCGAGCCTTGGAGCAACAACATTCTACTAAAGCATACAAGCATGCGAGATAAGTTAGTTTTAGTCATAAGTAATTAAATACAATGAAATTCTAAGTTCCATATGAAGATTAACTAACACTCCAAGCATGCAAGGGAAATTAAAGTCTAGAATTCATTATTACAATCCAACAACTTTCTTTAACATCCTAGTACACATCTACTAGACATATATATACAAGACTCCAAAGCCTCAAAATACATTTTTAACAAGAACTCCACGCAAGAAGCACATAAAATCCACCTCAGCACACAAAGTCACGGATTCTGATCTACGTAAACTTCCTCTTCTTCTATCAGCTGAGGATTCACCTCAGCTTCACCTGAAACATATTAAATGAGGAATGAGCAACAAAGTTGCCCAGCGAGGGAGGTGATGCAGCATGCCAACGTGCAATATGATATGCAACACAAGTACACATATACAAGCCACATAAACTATCAAGACATTAAATCAAACTATTAATCACTTTAAAAAGGATACGGTTCCACTTCCAAGTCTTCATCCACGAGCCACGATCCACGAGTATCACGAATATGCCGGCAAACCCCAAACACCAACAATTGGAATACTCCGGATGTATCCCGATCCTACGACCCTTTCTCCCGAGGTAGGTCCATGCCCAGCAGGTGAACCACGCCTCTGGGGTAGTGGAGTATGCCTCAACGAGAAAGGGAATAGGCACCATGGTAGTCGAGGGAGCACGGCAAGCCCGACGCCGCCCGTGTTTCTCGACGCTACCATGTCCGAAAAGGTTGCGCAACCCAAAACATGATCACGAGAACCAAGTATATCAAATATCACATATGAGGGACGACAAAGTAGACCACCCTCGCAAGTAGGTTACAGTAAATAAGAAATATAACAATATAAACTAGAGACAATTGTATATTTATTCAATTCATATCAAGGTACACATAATTATAAGTAAACATATCAAACTATACAATTTTATGAGCCGTAACTCCAATTAAGATGTACAAAAGAATGTAACTCCCTCACCTTGTGTTAGGTTAAATATGCAAGAAAATAGCTCCGATTCACTCCAAACTTCCTCGAAGTAGCTCAAATATGCAAACCCTAGCTTTGATCATATAAGTGTAACACTTTAATAATTGACTATAGAATGTTTAACAACTATCTTTCACATCCAAGAATCTATATTACATACTTTATTTCATTATAACTTAATCCATCATCATAGCTTTTAGTTTACATAAAAGTTAACCCACATAAGATAAGAATGATTCAATAGAATATAAGTAATGAAAGCAATTAGCGTCAATCGTAAGACAAATTAACATAGATTTAACAATGGTTAACTTAGAATCAGCAACACATTAAAGTAAAAGCTTCTTATAACTTCTTGTTATGCTTATCTTCACACATTTTCCTTTTCAAAATTAAAGCTAATAATACATTTCCATTCCAACAACTTTTCATTCATTGGTTTAAATTAAACCATTCTAATCAAGCTAGACAATTGTAACTCAATTCCATGTCAACTATATCTCTTATCCTTAAGCTCATTAAATCCTATACTAGTTCAAGGTCAAACAATCCAATTATGATCTAGCTTTTAACTTATCTTGAACTAACTCATAACTTATTTTAACACTTGGTTAGTGACAACTTAATATAGTTATAATCTCCTCATTAATCACCTCAATTAACTACCAACTAACCTAGTCATATATATACACAAACTAAATTTAGAACTACACTATCTAGCTAACTTGTAACCAATACACACGAGGACAAGGGAAAGAAGAAAAAAAACACTGGCAGGACTGTTCAGCTCACGCCAATTTCATATGCTTCTCGGAAACCATCCAAAAACGAGTACTTAGAGCTAGAATTTCGCCAAGTCTTAGAAATACACTTTCGTTCTACTATGAGTCTACTACAACATATCCAAAATTCAGCTAATTTCGTCAACGTTTACTAGGTCAAATTGGTCCTACAATGCAGACATGCAAATCTGTCCAATTTTTCCAGATTTCCTAACTCATTTTTTTTTTTTTTTTTTTTTCTTTTGAATTCAATAAGGCAATACTAGTTTTAGCCAAGTTTTATTTAACATAAGCATCTAGATAACCCCAACTACAATTATGAGACCTAATTCAAGCACTAAACTAGTGTTTAAGGCTCTAAATGTATTAATTCTAAGGTGCGCACGCAAAGGGTCGTTAAAATCAACAGTCTCGGAATTCGATAATTTTTAACGTGGGGCTATTTCATCCACCCAACAACTCATATCTAGCATTAAAATTAAATTTGGAGCATTATTTCTCGGGTCTGCATGAATAGTGTCCCATTCGAAACTTTTAAAAATTGATTTCATACATAGGCTACCTAAACACATGAAACAACCTCAAAAGGTTGTTCTACTACTTCTATAGGTACCATATATAGCAATTATAAGAGTAATATGAAGCATATATAACATATTCAAAATTTGACATAATGAAAATTTGAACTAAAAATGCAAAATTTCCCAAAACCCTCACCAAACTTGAGATGTAGATGCAAAGGGGAATGTTTTTGATGGATTGTAAACAACTTGGAAGCCTTGAATGATCAATTTGAGCAAACCCTTTGATTTTTTTTTTCTTCTTCCCCCCTTTTTCCCTCTTTGGCCGTTGGCTTCCCTAGCTTTCTTTCTTTTCCACGTTTTCTCCCCACAAATCTGATTCTCTTTTGTTTTGTTTTGTTTTGTTTTGTTTTTTTTTTTTTTTTTTGATGTTGTGTTTGCTTTGCCTTGGTTACATATAATATATAATAATAAGTTAAGTCATAAACCACCAAATTGGCACCACCGAAAATGCTTCTGATTTTCTTTTCTTTTGTTTATCAAGTAGTTTACTTTATATATAATGCCAACTATATAAATCCAATAAGAACTAATATAATATGCTAAGACTAAGGTGGCTAATAAATGTAATTGGGCTTGGGCTTGGGCTTGGACTTAATAATTAATCTAGGCCTAAATTAAATTAAATGCTAGGCCCAAAAGAAAATAAACTAAGTCCGATCGAAATAAAACTAGGCCCGAATAAAATAATACCTAAGCCCGAACAGATCAAAATTACTTAATTCTATCCTCCTGGACATGCAATGCACAAAAGGAACACTGAACGAATTCACGAAATAACTTAAATAAAATAAATATGAAAGTAGATAAAATAAAATAAAATCAACTCCGGGCTCGGAAAAATACTAGTCAATTAATTAAATGTAATAAATAATAAATATAAGATAATCTTTTCCGATAACCTTTTTAATTTCAATTTAAATAAATATAATTAATATTGAAAATAATCTAACTCGTTCGGGTCCGGGCCCGGACTTTCTATTCGAACAATAACATGAGTTAGTAAAAGGGTATGTAAAATAATTCAATTAAATAAAATAACAAAGTAATTGTCCCGGGCAGTCATTTAAATATAATTTTTAACAAATACGAATTATGAAAATAATCATTAATTATTTCTCGTAAATCAATTAAATGCAATTTAAATAAGTACAAATGGTAATAAGAATAAAGTAGTTATTTCTGAATCTGGGCTTCATATTCAAATAGAAAAATTAAATTAATTAAAAATGTTAGTAAAGTAAATTTTTTATAAATCAAATAATAAAATAATTATTCCGGTAAGAAAAATTAGTTATAAATTAAATAAATGCATACATCATGCACATTTTTCAGGAATTACGTAATTTAATAAAAGAAATATATGCAAATTAATATAATGTCTATATGCTAGGTTCGAGTCGTCACACTCTCCCCTCCTTACAAAAATTGCGTCCACGCAATTCCTTCTTCAAAAGACCAAATCCCACGGCACCAAGACATCTCTGACCAAGATATACCAGGTGGGACACCGAATGTTAGATTCTGTTTACTAATGTCAGTTACCAAGTAAGAATTCCAATGATAACCCCTCAAATAAAACTCTGAATACGTCATATATAATCTCAAATTCAATTATCACATGAGAATGTCAAGTAAGATACCAAATATAAACTATGAGTAAGAGTGCCGACTAGAACCTCAGTAGAGAATACCAATAAGAAATCCCAAAATAAAGATGCCAATAAAGGCTCCCATTAACCACCAACACCGTACTCCGAAGAAGAATCCCTCTGAATAGGAGTCCCATATAGAATACCAAATAAGATTGCTGAATAGGAAATTCATTTGAATCCCGAGTGATGATACCGAATGAAGTACCAATTGAGAATTCCAAGCAAGAAATCTAAATAAGAATTCCAGGTAGATGGCCAAAGAATATACCGATGTGAATGCCCAATATTTATTCTGAAGTAGTTGTCATATAGAAGTCCACATTTCTGGAAGATTTGCCTCCACCGTCTTCACTCTTGAGGGGAAAGAGATTACTTACCAATCCAACGGGTAGTGGATGCATGCAATTGAGATTATACAAGGTGAACTTCTTATAGAATGTACATACTATGTGATAAAATTTCACAGGTTATACAACTATAACATATGCCCAATGAATACTTTAGATTACTTATGCAATTATAAACTGTACTAGAAACCAATAACACTTAGTTTTGATTAGCAAGTTATCTTCTTACTCACAATACTTAGTTCACATAATTCAAAAACACGTATTGCTACTAATAGTTGAAGCTATTTATTCATGAAATCACTTGGATGTACATATAATCATATAAGCACACATATCATATAAGTTTCACTTACATCACAAAGAGATCACATAGGTGCACACCAAATCACATATCACAACATACATATCACACAATCCTCATTCATTACACAAATAAATCACATAAGACACACATATATTCAAGACATACAAACCATACATAACATTTTATCCATGTAGCACACTTTACAAGCACACAATCAAGGTCACTACCCAATAGGCCAAAGATCATTTCCCGGCTGAGAGCTTCGAAGCTCTGATACCACTACTGTAACGCCCCGATCCCTCACGAGACCGGAGGCTCTAATAACCATGCTATTCTCAACCAATTCCAAACCCCGGGCACAAAATTTTAGGGGAAAACGGACGGAGTCTCCCCTGTTTATAGGACAATACTGTTACCTGCAAATAGCCACTCAAGTCTTTTGAACTATAACAACAACTTATCTACTAATGTCTCCAAAGCTAAAACACAATCACAAGGCCATCCGAGCCTTGGAGCAACAACATTCTACTAAAGCATACAAGCATGCGAGATAAGTTAGTTTTAGTCATAAGTAATTAAATACAATGAAATTCTAAGTTCCATATGAAGATTAACTAACACTCCAAGCATGCAAGGGAAATTAAAGTCTAGAATTCATTATTACAATCCAACAACTTTCTTTAACATCCTAGTACACATCTACTAGACATATATATACAAGACTCCAAAGCCTCAAAATACATTTTTAACAAGAACTCCACGCAAGAAGCACATAAAATCCACCTCAGCACACAAAGTCACGGATTCTGATCTACGTAAACTTCCTCTTCTTCTATCAGCTGAGGATTCACCTCAGCTTCACCTGAAACATATTAAATGAGGAATGAGCAACAAAGTTGCCCAGCGAGGGAGGTGATGCAGCATGCCAACGTGCAATATGATATGCAACACAAGTACACATATACAAGCCACATAAACTATCAAGACATTAAATCAAACTATTAATCACTTTAAAAAGGATACGGTTCCACTTCCAAGTCTTCATCCACGAGCCACGATCCACGAGTATCACGAATATGCCGGCAAACCCCAAACACCAACAATTGGAATACTCCGGATGTATCCCGATCCTACGACCCTTTCTCCCGAGGTAGGTCCATGCCCAGCAGGTGAACCACGCCTCTGGGGTAGTGGAGTATGCCTCAACGAGAAAGGGAATAGGCACCATGGTAGTCGAGGGAGCACGGCAAGCCCGACGCCGCCCGTGTTTCTCGACGCTACCATGTCCGAAAAGGTTGCGCAACCCAAAACATGATCACGAGAACCAAGTATATCAAATATCACATATGAGGGACGACAAAGTAGACCACCCTCGCAAGTAGGTTACAGTAAATAAGAAATATAACAATATAAACTAGAGACAATTGTATATTTATTCAATTCATATCAAGGTACACATAATTATAAGTAAACATATCAAACTATACAATTTTATGAGCCGTAACTCCAATTAAGATGTACAAAAGAATGTAACTCCCTCACCTTGTGTTAGGTTAAATATGCAAGAAAATAGCTCCGATTCACTCCAAACTTCCTCGAAGTAGCTCAAATATGCAAACCCTAGCTTTGATCATATAAGTGTAACACTTTAATAATTGACTATAGAATGTTTAACAACTATCTTTCACATCCAAGAATCTATATTACATACTTTATTTCATTATAACTTAATCCATCATCATAGCTTTTAGTTTACATAAAAGTTAACCCACATAAGATAAGAATGATTCAATAGAATATAAGTAATGAAAGCAATTAGCGTCAATCGTAAGACAAATTAACATAGATTTAACAATGGTTAACTTAGAATCAGCAACACATTAAAGTAAAAGCTTCTTATAACTTCTTGTTATGCTTATCTTCACACATTTTCCTTTTCAAAATTAAAGCTAATAATACATTTCCATTCCAACAACTTTTCATTCATTGGTTTAAATTAAACCATTCTAATCAAGCTAGACAATTGTAACTCAATTCCATGTCAACTATATCTCTTATCCTTAAGCTCATTAAATCCTATACTAGTTCAAGGTCAAACAATCCAATTATGATCTAGCTTTTAACTTATCTTGAACTAACTCATAACTTATTTTAACACTTGGTTAGTGACAACTTAATATAGTTATAATCTCCTCATTAATCACCTCAATTAACTACCAACTAACCTAGTCATATATATACACAAACTAAATTTAGAACTACACTATCTAGCTAACTTGTAACCAATACACACGAGGACAAGGGAAAGAAGAAAAAAAACACTGGCAGGACTGTTCAGCTCACGCCAATTTCATATGCTTCTCGGAAACCATCCAAAAACGAGTACTTAGAGCTAGAATTTCGCCAAGTCTTAGAAATACACTTTCGTTCTACTATGAGTCTACTACAACATATCCAAAATTCAGCTAATTTCGTCAACGTTTACTAGGTCAAATTGGTCCTACAATGCAGACATGCAAATCTGTCCAATTTTTCCAGATTTCCTAACTCATTTTTTTTTTTTTTTTTTTCTTTTGAATTCAATAAGGCAATACTAGTTTTAGCCAAGTTTTATTTAACATAAGCATCTAGATAACCCCAACTACAATTATGAGACCTAATTCAAGCACTAAACTAGTGTTTAAGGCTCTAAATGTATTAATTCTAAGGTGCGCACGCAAAGGGTCGTTAAAATCAACAGTCTCGGAATTCGATAATTTTTAACGTGGGGCTATTTCATCCACCCAACAACTCATATCTAGCATTAAAATTAAATTTGGAGCATTATTTCTCGGGTCTGCATGAATAGTGTCCCATTCGAAACTTTTAAAAATTGATTTCATACATAGGCTACCTAAACACATGAAACAACCTCAAAAGGTTGTTCTACTACTTCTATAGGTACCATATATAGCAATTATAAGAGTAATATGAAGCATATATAACATATTCAAAATTTGACATAATGAAAATTTGAACTAAAAATGCAAAATTTCCCAAAACCCTCACCAAACTTGAGATGTAGATGCAAAGGGGAATGTTTTTGATGGATTGTAAACAACTTGGAAGCCTTGAATGATCAATTTGAGCAAAACCCTTGATTTTTTTTTTCTTCTTCCCCCCTTTTTCCCTCTTTGGCCGTTGGCTTCCCTAGCTTTCTTTCTTTTCCACGTTTTCTCCCCACAAATCTGATTCTCTTTTGTTTTGTTTTGTTTTGTTTTGTTTTTTTTTTTTTTTTTTGATGTTGTGTTTGCTTTGCCTTGGTTACATATAATATATAATAATAAGTTAAGTCATAAACCACCAAATTGGCACCACCGAAAATGCTTCTGATTTTCTTTTCTTTTGTTTATCAAGTAGTTTACTTTATATATAATGCCAACTATATAAATCCAATAAGAACTAATATAATATGCTAAGACTAAGGTGGCTAATAAATGTAATTGGGCTTGGGCTTGGGCTTGGACTTAATAATTAATCTAGGCCTAAATTAAATTAAATGCTAGGCCCAAAAGAAAATAAACTAAGTCCGATCGAAATAAAACTAGGCCCGAATAAAATAATACCTAAGCCCGAACAGATCAAAATTACTTAATTCTATCCTCCTGGACATGCAATGCACAAAAGGAACACTGAACGAATTCACGAAATAACTTAAATAAAATAAATATGAAAGTAGATAAAATAAAATAAAATCAACTCCGGGCTCGGAAAAATACTAGTCAATTAATTAAATGTAATAAATAATAAATATAAGATAATCTTTTCCGATAACCTTTTTAATTTCAATTTAAATAAATATAATTAATATTGAAAATAATCTAACTCGTTCGGGTCCGGGCCCGGACTTTCTATTCGAACAATAACATGAGTTAGTAAAAGGGTATGTAAAATAATTCAATTAAATAAAATAACAAAGTAATTGTCCCGGGCAGTCATTTAAATATAATTTTTAACAAATACGAATTATGAAAATAATCATTAATTATTTCTCGTAAATCAATTAAATGCAATTTAAATAAGTACAAATGGTAATAAGAATAAAGTAGTTATTTCTGAATCTGGGCTTCATATTCAAATAGAAAAATTAAATTAATTAAAAATGTTAGTAAAGTAAATTTTTTATAAATCAAATAATAAAATAATTATTCCGGTAAGAAAAATTAGTTATAAATTAAATAAATGCATACATCATGCACATTTTTCAGGAATTACGTAATTTAATAAAAGAAATATATGCAAATTAATATAATGTCTATATGCTAGGTTCGAGTCGTCACACTCTCCCCTCCTTACAAAAATTGCGTCCACGCAATTCCTTCTTCAAAAGACCAAATCCCACGGCACCAAGACATCTCTGACCAAGATATACCAGGTGGGACACCGAATGTTAGATTCTGTTTACTAATGTCAGTTACCAAGTAAGAATTCCAATGATAACCCCTCAAATAAAACTCTGAATACGTCATATATAATCTCAAATTCAATTATCACATGAGAATGTCAAGTAAGATACCAAATATAAACTATGAGTAAGAGTGCCGACTAGAACCTCAGTAGAGAATACCAATAAGAAATCCCAAAATAAAGATGCCAATAAAGGCTCCCATTAACCACCAACACCGTACTCCGAAGAAGAATCCCTCTGAATAGGAGTCCCATATAGAATACCAAATAAGATTGCTGAATAGGAAATTCATTTGAATCCCGAGTGATGATACCGAATGAAGTACCAATTGAGAATTCCAAGCAAGAAATCTAAATAAGAATTCCAGGTAGATGGCCAAAGAATATACCGATGTGAATGCCCAATATTTATTCTGAAGTAGTTGTCATATAGAAGTCCACATTTCTGGAAGATTTGCCTCCACCGTCTTCACTCTTGAGGGGAAAGAGATTACTTACCAATCCAACGGGTAGTGGATGCATGCAATTGAGATTATACAAGGTGAACTTCTTATAGAATGTACATACTATGTGATAAAATTTCACAGGTTATACAACTATAACATATGCCCAATGAATACTTTAGATTACTTATGCAATTATAAACTGTACTAGAAACCAATAACACTTAGTTTTGATTAGCAAGTTATCTTCTTACTCACAATACTTAGTTCACATAATTCAAAAACACGTATTGCTACTAATAGTTGAAGCTATTTATTCATGAAATCACTTGGATGTACATATAATCATATAAGCACACATATCATATAAGTTTCACTTACATCACAAAGAGATCACATAGGTGCACACCAAATCACATATCACAACATACATATCACACAATCCTCATTCATTACACAAATAAATCACATAAGACACACATATATTCAAGACATACAAACCATACATAACATTTTATCCATGTAGCACACTTTACAAGCACACAATCAAGGTCACTACCCAATAGGCCAAAGATCATTTCCCGGCTGAGAGCTTCGAAGCTCTGATACCACTACTGTAACGCCCCGATCCCTCACGAGACCGGAGGCTCTAATAACCATGCTATTCTCAACCAATTCCAAACCCCGGGCACAAAATTTTAGGGGAAAACGGACGGAGTCTCCCCTGTTTATAGGACAATACTGTTACCTGCAAATAGCCACTCAAGTCTTTTGAACTATAACAACAACTTATCTACTAATGTCTCCAAAGCTAAAACACAATCACAAGGCCATCCGAGCCTTGGAGCAACAACATTCTACTAAAGCATACAAGCATGCGAGATAAGTTAGTTTTAGTCATAAGTAATTAAATACAATGAAATTCTAAGTTCCATATGAAGATTAACTAACACTCCAAGCATGCAAGGGAAATTAAAGTCTAGAATTCATTATTACAATCCAACAACTTTCTTTAACATCCTAGTACACATCTACTAGACATATATATACAAGACTCCAAAGCCTCAAAATACATTTTTAACAAGAACTCCACGCAAGAAGCACATAAAATCCACCTCAGCACACAAAGTCACGGATTCTGATCTACGTAAACTTCCTCTTCTTCTATCAGCTGAGGATTCACCTCAGCTTCACCTGAAACATATTAAATGAGGAATGAGCAACAAAGTTGCCCAGCGAGGGAGGTGATGCAGCATGCCAACGTGCAATATGATATGCAACACAAGTACACATATACAAGCCACATAAACTATCAAGACATTAAATCAAACTATTAATCACTTTAAAAAGGATACGGTTCCACTTCCAAGTCTTCATCCACGAGCCACGATCCACGAGTATCACGAATATGCCGGCAAACCCCAAACACCAACAATTGGAATACTCCGGATGTATCCCGATCCTACGACCCTTTCTCCCGAGGTAGGTCCATGCCCAGCAGGTGAACCACGCCTCTGGGGTAGTGGAGTATGCCTCAACGAGAAAGGGAATAGGCACCATGGTAGTCGAGGGAGCACGGCAAGCCCGACGCCGCCCGTGTTTCTCGACGCTACCATGTCCGAAAAGGTTGCGCAACCCAAAACATGATCACGAGAACCAAGTATATCAAATATCACATATGAGGGACGACAAAGTAGACCACCCTCGCAAGTAGGTTACAGTAAATAAGAAATATAACAATATAAACTAGAGACAATTGTATATTTATTCAATTCATATCAAGGTACACATAATTATAAGTAAACATATCAAACTATACAATTTTATGAGCCGTAACTCCAATTAAGATGTACAAAAGAATGTAACTCCCTCACCTTGTGTTAGGTTAAATATGCAAGAAAATAGCTCCGATTCACTCCAAACTTCCTCGAAGTAGCTCAAATATGCAAACCCTAGCTTTGATCATATAAGTGTAACACTTTAATAATTGACTATAGAATGTTTAACAACTATCTTTCACATCCAAGAATCTATATTACATACTTTATTTCATTATAACTTAATCCATCATCATAGCTTTTAGTTTACATAAAAGTTAACCCACATAAGATAAGAATGATTCAATAGAATATAAGTAATGAAAGCAATTAGCGTCAATCGTAAGACAAATTAACATAGATTTAACAATGGTTAACTTAGAATCAGCAACACATTAAAGTAAAAGCTTCTTATAACTTCTTGTTATGCTTATCTTCACACATTTTCCTTTTCAAAATTAAAGCTAATAATACATTTCCATTCCAACAACTTTTCATTCATTGGTTTAAATTAAACCATTCTAATCAAGCTAGACAATTGTAACTCAATTCCATGTCAACTATATCTCTTATCCTTAAGCTCATTAAATCCTATACTAGTTCAAGGTCAAACAATCCAATTATGATCTAGCTTTTAACTTATCTTGAACTAACTCATAACTTATTTTAACACTTGGTTAGTGACAACTTAATATAGTTATAATCTCCTCATTAATCACCTCAATTAACTACCAACTAACCTAGTCATATATATACACAAACTAAATTTAGAACTACACTATCTAGCTAACTTGTAACCAATACACACGAGGACAAGGGAAAGAAGAAAAAAAACACTGGCAGGACTGTTCAGCTCACGCCAATTTCATATGCTTCTCGGAAACCATCCAAAAACGAGTACTTAGAGCTAGAATTTCGCCAAGTCTTAGAAATACACTTTCGTTCTACTATGAGTCTACTACAACATATCCAAAATTCAGCTAATTTCGTCAACGTTTACTAGGTCAAATTGGTCCTACAATGCAGACATGCAAATCTGTCCAATTTTTCCAGATTTCCTAACTCATTTTTTTTTTTTTTTTTTTCTTTTGAATTCAATAAGGCAATACTAGTTTTAGCCAAGTTTTATTTAACATAAGCATCTAGATAACCCCAACTACAATTATGAGACCTAATTCAAGCACTAAACTAGTGTTTAAGGCTCTAAATGTATTAATTCTAAGGTGCGCACGCAAAGGGTCGTTAAAATCAACAGTCTCGGAATTCGATAATTTTTAACGTGGGGCTATTTCATCCACCCAACAACTCATATCTAGCATTAAAATTAAATTTGGAGCATTATTTCTCGGGTCTGCATGAATAGTGTCCCATTCGAAACTTTTAAAAATTGATTTCATACATAGGCTACCTAAACACATGAAACAACCTCAAAAGGTTGTTCTACTACTTCTATAGGTACCATATATAGCAATTATAAGAGTAATATGAAGCATATATAACATATTCAAAATTTGACATAATGAAAATTTGAACTAAAAATGCAAAATTTCCCAAAACCCTCACCAAACTTGAGATGTAGATGCAAAGGGGAATGTTTTTGATGGATTGTAAACAACTTGGAAGCCTTGAATGATCAATTTGAGCAAAACCCTTGTTTTTTTTTTTCTTCTTCCCCCCTTTTTCCCTCTTTGGCCGTTGGCTTCCCTAGCTTTCTTTCTTTTCCACGTTTTCTCCCCACAAATCTGATTCTCTTTTGTTTTGTTTTGTTTTGTTTTGTTTTTTTTTTTTTTTTTTGATGTTGTGTTTGCTTTGCCTTGGTTACATATAATATATAATAATAAGTTAAGTCATAAACCACCAAATTGGCACCACCGAAAATGCTTCTGATTTTCTTTTCTTTTGTTTATCAAGTAGTTTACTTTATATATAATGCCAACTATATAAATCCAATAAGAACTAATATAATATGCTAAGACTAAGGTGGCTAATAAATGTAATTGGGCTTGGGCTTGGGCTTGGACTTAATAATTAATCTAGGCCTAAATTAAATTAAATGCTAGGCCCAAAAGAAAATAAACTAAGTCCGATCGAAATAAAACTAGGCCCGAATAAAATAATACCTAAGCCCGAACAGATCAAAATTACTTAATTCTATCCTCCTGGACATGCAATGCACAAAAGGAACACTGAACGAATTCACGAAATAACTTAAATAAAATAAATATGAAAGTAGATAAAATAAAATAAAATCAACTCCGGGCTCGGAAAAATACTAGTCAATTAATTAAATGTAATAAATAATAAATATAAGATAATCTTTTCCGATAACCTTTTTAATTTCAATTTAAATAAATATAATTAATATTGAAAATAATCTAACTCGTTCGGGTCCGGGCCCGGACTTTCTATTCGAACAATAACATGAGTTAGTAAAAGGGTATGTAAAATAATTCAATTAAATAAAATAACAAAGTAATTGTCCCGGGCAGTCATTTAAATATAATTTTTAACAAATACGAATTATGAAAATAATCATTAATTATTTCTCGTAAATCAATTAAATGCAATTTAAATAAGTACAAATGGTAATAAGAATAAAGTAGTTATTTCTGAATCTGGGCTTCATATTCAAATAGAAAAATTAAATTAATTAAAAATGTTAGTAAAGTAAATTTTTTATAAATCAAATAATAAAATAATTATTCCGGTAAGAAAAATTAGTTATAAATTAAATAAATGCATACATCATGCACATTTTTCAGGAATTACGTAATTTAATAAAAGAAATATATGCAAATTAATATAATGTCTATATGCTAGGTTCGAGTCGTCACACCTTTGGCCACCGATCCACCGGTAGCCATGGGGTCATCCGGTGGAGCCAAAACTGTCAGGGTTGGGTTTTAAAAGGTGTTTCTTTTGAACATGTTTTGTAAGATATTTTTCAAATGTTTCAACACAATATTTGAGAATCAAAATTGAGCATATATCTTTTTGCAAGACCCAAAATCCCAGTCAAGTCCCAACCAGTACCCCTTATGACTTCCGTCTCCATCCTTATAACTCCATCTTCATTCTTCGAATCTTCTCTTTGAATTGTTGAATGTTCTTCTTCCTTCTTTAGCTTTGATGATCTTTGAATTTGAGTCAATCTTGATTCATCTTTACTTGTGCACACTTTAACAAACTCATTAAGCATATTTATGGTTTGTAATCATCAAAACCAAGATTTAGAAGCCCCTCAGGCTAACAACATCTCCTTGAATTGTCCTTTTATCATTAATATTTCTATAGACAAGACAAAAGCCAACAAACTTTACCCAAATTTTCCTTAGTATGGGCAACTCTCTTTTATCTGGTGCATTTCAAACAATTATCTTTGTCTTCGGGCTCTATTCTACTTTTTGGCCAACCAACGGTGTCATAAGCTTTTATCCCTACGTTTCTCATATTAAAGATTGTAGCTATTATATCCGGGGTTAACTCAATATCAACACTTCTAACTCTAGTTTTCACAACAATAATTTCATCTTTTTTCCAAATTAGCATAAAATTTACGAATTAAAAGTGGATAAACAAGACAATGAATATGTAGGAAGTCATACCAACTTTGTTATTGTACGAACTAAGAAATTCTAGTACTTTGTATGTCCTCGTCTATCAAACACTTTTCATACAATATCGGCTTGCCAACCTTGTTGTTTGCATGTGTGGGAGGAGGATCCCCATCCGGACTTGGAAGCCTTGTAGAGGAGGTTGTATTGGTTTTATTAGGAAGACTTTTCCCATATTTTCTTGTAGTAACCATGATAAAATATAGAGATTTTGAGGTTTTGTGAAGTAGGTAATGTGATTATGGAAAAAAATTGAGATTTAATGGCTAGATTTTGAGTTTAAGAGAACTTTACCTATTTTTTGGCTTAGGGCTTGAAGAAATTGGGGTTTGGAAAAACGCTTTAGAGATTTTGAGGTTTTGGCAAGTGGGTAATGTGATTATGGAAAATTTTTTGAGGTTTCATGGCTAGATTTTGAGAATTTTAGAGAGATTTTTTGAGTATTTTTGGCTTAGGGGTTGAAGAAATTGGCGTTTGGGAAAACTCTTTGGAGATTTTGATGTTTTGGGGAGTGGGTAATGTGATTGTGGAAGAAATTTTGAGATTTAGGCTCCGTTTGTTTGCTGTAAAATATTTTTCCAGAAAATATTTTTTAGATTTTACGATATTTGGTAACACCGAAAAATTGGTCAATTATAAAATATTTTCCGGTCAACAATTACGGCTGCTTTTTCTTAATTTTATGGTGTTTGGTAACACCAGAAAATTGGTCAATTGTAAAATATTTTTTGGTCAACAATTGCGGCTAGTACAAAATTCTGAAAAATGTTTTCATTTCTTTTGGGAGAAGAAAACATTTTAGGGAACTCACAGTACATCTAAACACCAGAAAATATTTTCTAGTATTCTATTTTTCTGAAAAATATTTTCTCCCAACAAGTTATTTTACGACAAACAAACGGAGCCCTGTAAAATATTTTATTTTCTAGGAAAATATTTTCTACGGAAAACATTTTCTACAAGCAAGTTATTTTACGGCAAACAAACGAAGCCTTAATGGCCAGTTTTTGGGAATTTTAGAGAGATTTTGAGAGAGTTTAATTTATGAGAGATGTGAAGTTGGGGAAGAAAATGGGATTTGGGGGTGGGTTTGTCAATTTGGAGCTTTTTTAACCAAAAAAAAAAATTTAAAAATGAATAAAGGTGCTGAACATGGCCCGTCGGCTGGCCCCTCGTCCATAGGCAGTCAGCCAGTATTTTTTCGCTAGCTGGCTGATAGTTTCAGACGATGTGGCAGGCTGGCGGGGACAGTGGGACAACCTTGTCCCAGGCCAGTCGGCCGGTGAGCTGTTACCTGCACCTTTTTTATTTTTTTAGTTTTTTTTTGGTTAGTGCTGAAGTTTAAACACATTTTAAAACTCTTTTCCCCTAAACTGTCTTCACTCGTTCTCTCTTACAAAAAATCCTCTATTTCTCTTACCACTACCACAACTATTACCACTACCACCATTATCACTAAGACCATTACCGTCACCATCAAGACCACCACCATAAGGTCCACCATTACCACCATCTAGGGCACCATCACCACCATCCCCTACTACCGGGGTCCACCATCACCACCATCTAGGGCACCATCAGTACCACCACCAACAAAGTTACCATCACCACCATAAGGTAATCCCTCACCACGATCTAGGGTACCATCACCACTATCTAAGGCACCATCACTACCACCAAGTCCACCTCCATCACCACCAAAAACACCACCACCATCTTTTTTTTTCTACTAGTAAGTATTTTATTGTGTACATTTTCCCTCTTTTGTTTTGTCTAGTATAGACATATTTATATATGTGTATAATATATATCTCCATATGTGTCATTTTTTTGTTTTTCATTCGTTCAATTTATTATTTTTGTATTTAATGTTATGTTTATTTATAATTTTTTTAAGTGAGGCTTTGACATAAATATTTGGTAGTATATTTGACATCAATGTTGTATTGTAGTGATATTGGTTGTGATTAATTAACAATAGATTAACTAGTGGGTCATAAATTGTGTTTAATTAACCGTACCTTGGGCCCATTACTTAACCGTATCTTCTACTATTAATTTATTTAATGCAATGAACATATATTATGATACAGAAGTTGAGAAAATGGAAACACTCTGACAATAGTAGATGAACGATCGATTAATATCCAATGGAGCATTAAATGCTAAGTTTATTCATGGTGTAGACAAAGAATTCATTCCTTTCGCATGTAGTCAACGAAAGTACATGGATGTAGATAAAATTAGATGTCCTTGTGCGAAATGTAAGAATTGCGACTTTAAGGACCCTCATACTTGTAGACATCATATCTACTCATGGGGGTTCATGAGGCATTACTATGTTTAGACTTCACAGGGGGAGCATGATGACCTCAATCAGGATAACAACCATAATATTGGTGATCATTATGGATATGATGAAGGAAATAGTTATAGGACAATGATATTTGACGCATTTGGCCCATAAAATGTGCCACCAACTCCTAATCAACCAATTGAAGATAAACCTAATATAGAGTCAAAATATTTTTATGATTTATTAAAAACTGTAGATGAGACTTTGTGGAGTTGATGTGGGGTCACCCATCTGTCAGCGGTGTCTTTGTTGTTGAATATCAAGTCAGAGGAGAATATGTCTGAATATTGTTTTAATCGAATTGTTGAAGCTATTTGAAGAATGTTGCCCAAGAATAACACTTTGCCTGAGAACTATTATAGTTTTAAGAGTGAAATAAGTCATCTAGGTTTGAGTTGCATGAAGATTGATGTGTGTGTAAATGGATGTATGTTATATTACAAAGATAGAGATCAACTCAAATCTGAAGGGTGTTTACCCATATTCAAACATCCAAGTCGAAATGAAGAGTCAGTGGATACAGATTACCCTGAAGGGTGCTTACCCATATTCAAACATCCAGGTCGTTTGATAGGGAATATGATTTCTAAATATTTAGACGATCGAGATTTTAATGCTGCTCACTTGTGTGTTTTGATGAATTGCGAAGAAGTGTCCCCATATATTAAGTAAGTTCATGACTCAACTCCTTAGTTCTATTAATATATATTACATATATAATTACTAATTAATACTATACAAGACGTTTGAGGATGATCTTCGAATGAAGAACTCATAATTTACTGATTCACAAATCAATAATAGCATTGACAAATTTTTCCCGACTTGATTACGTCATCATGTTAGTATTACTCGTCTTTAACATTCCTAATTATATATTCGGCTCATTCTGACCTTGACGTTTATGATTGTCCCTAATTTACCCCTTCAGCTTACCTACAATAATATTTTAGATGATCGTGTGAAATATCTTTCAATGGGTCCAAGTAAGGTAGTCAGTACATGGTTAAAGTACTTGGTGAATGGGTACAAATTTCACACTTTGGAGTATGGATCTTTAAAGGCAACAATGAACAATTGAGTCACTGTGAAAGGGACAATGCCTGATAACGAGGAGAGTGATTATTATGGTATGTTGACTAATATTATTGAGTTAAAATACCATAATGGAACTTTGAAGCGCACAAGAGTTGTCTTTTTCAAGTGTGAGTGGTACGATTCTCACAATAATAAGGGATTAAAGGTTCATCTAAAATATCAGTTGATTGATATAAATGTAAAGAAAAAATACCCAAAGTATAACCCCTTTGTTTTAGCCGAGCCTGCACATCAAGCATACTACGTCAGGTATCCTGATGTTAAGAGTAAACAAACAACTTGGTTGGCTGTATGCAAGATTAGATCAAGGAACCAATTTGATGTATGTATGAACAATGATGATAATGATAAAAATGAACAATCAGTTTTTCAGTCTGATGAGATGGACGTGACATTGGTATAATTAGATGATCATGATGATGTCATATTGTATTGTCTTGAATCAGGTAAATGCATTGTTATGGTTGGAGATGTAGAAGAAGAGCACAAGGACTATGGCTACAATGATGATGAAGATCATAAAAGTGACTCTGATACTGACTTAGAATCCGAAGACAATGAATTATCTGATTGAGAATTTGTACCTATAAATTTAATATTTTGTATGTCAATTGTATGTGAATTGTACGATTGATAATCGAAAAATATAATGAAAAGTAGTTATAATATCTCTTAATTTATAGAATATATTGTACATATATGTGTATTTTATGTTTTTTTGTAGTAATCATGGCTAGAGCTGGTAGATTGCAAGCAGATAAGTCACGATCCGGCATGCTATTATCTTCGTCCTCCTCAGCACGTGGTGAAAGTGATAATAAGTCCCCTAGCACTCCAGGGATGTCAATTCGTTCCACCGGACTATCTACCCTATTGTTTGACATCCGAGTGACTAACGAGGATCGTTGTATTAATACCACGCCCAAGACCAGCGTCGAGCATGAAACAGAACAACCAGAATCATCATCACGTGCAGCTGGCACAACAAACTGGCAGACTATGGAATTCGAGTCACTCGATCACTACACCATGGTTGGAGGATAAACATACTCATATTCGATTATATAATAAAGGGTAAAATTACAATTCAATAAAATTATAGAGCAATTACTTTAATTGTTTGTTATTAGTTCTTGAAGTTATAATAAGCTAATGCAAGTGACATTAACTTATATAATTGATATACTTGTTAACAGATTTGTACCTGCTTTGGTAATAAAAGATTTTAAGTCATTATGCGTAGGCGAATTCACATAACCCTGCATTACTTATGGAGAAATTCAGGAAGATGTCAAAGACCGATGGTTTTGCTCTTTTGAGGTTTTTATAAACATTAATGCAATCAATATCTATTATATTATACACTTGTACATTTATACGTGCATGTTCAATTAACACATGTTCGCATTTACCTTTTTTTGTGGTTGCAGAAAGATTATAAATGACACCCATGTGACAGGATACGCATCAAGCATTGCTTCTATTTTAAGGCGGCGAAAAGAATGAAAGACCAATTGACTAAGGCCCGTAAATTTGACATGTCTCCTAAGTGGATGACATTAGAAATTTGGGACCAAATGCAACTAAGATGGCGTGACCCAAAGTGGATAGAGAAATCAAAAGCAGCCAAGAAAAATAGAGAGAAAAATCAATCGGTACACTACACGGGTGCCACCCCCTTTCATGAGGTTCAAAGAAGGATGGTATGTAACTAAAATTAACTACTTAAACTTAATAGCATAAATTAGTCTATCTTAATATTCAAGTAAATGCATAATTACTTCTTATGAAGTTAATAATATAGGCGAAGACAACAAACGCCCCTGTCTATAGAGTTGATGTTTTCAAGGTCGCCCATAGTAAATGGGAGGGTAATCGTATCTAGTACTCTGATCCAAAGGTTACTGAGACGATGGTAAGTATTTATACAGTGTATTACTTTTACTGTCGTCTAATTTTGTTAACTTTATGTAATGTATATATATGTTAAGTTTAAGTTGCTACTTTTAATTTAATAGGCTTTTAATGAATTTCATAAGTCTCTTTTGTAATGTATAGGTGGTTAGGCTTATGTATTTCATTATGAGGCTTGTATTTTTATGATTATGTTGAAGTGGTTGTGACGGACGACATATCCTTTGGTTGTATGTTGAAGGCCCAGGATTGTGAATTTAGCTTATTTGTGGTTGTAAGTTAGTTGTTGTAGCTATATGGATTGTTATGTAGGTTATATTTTTGTGTTTTGGGCCATATTACAGACATAATAATGTCAAACTTTCATCACGTCCCGCTTGGTTTTGGGTGGGGTCGAGTTGGGGTGTGACATTGAGTGGTATAAGAATATTAAATATTTATAAATATTATTTTTTTAGTCATGATATGAGAAGATGCTCCAGCAACGTCAACTTGCAACGCAAGAAGACCTCATGGCACCGCCCGTTAATCCCGATAAGATCTTCTACCAAGCTGTTAGTAGGGCGAAGAAATGACATGTCTATGGACTCGGCTCGCAAGGAGTCTACATTGGTAGGGAAGCACCCTCTATTCCCACCATCAATACTAGAGTTGGACTCACGGAAGAAGAAGTCGACAGGCGAGTCATTGAAGCAACGGCGTTCTTGAGGCAACAACTTAATGACCAAGGAAATGCAAAGCAAGATATGCAGCGACAAATGAGCCAAACCATGAAACTCGTGAGATAATTGCAGCAGGAGATTGATCGACTAAAACACCCCAACCACGACAATAGCCCGATCAACATGAACAATGGTACATTTAGGATTTGGTTTTTTTGGACAATTTTAGAAACTAATTTCGAACAATATTTTAATATTTTTATGAATTTAAAAGATGCGTTATGTAAATATTATTTTAGATAATTAATTTTACGATTTATTGTGTAAATTTTATTTTATTTTTAATTTTTATATTTTATATTATTTTCAAAATAATTAATAATTATTAGGTGACAGAATAGCGACATAAATTTAGCCACATTTTTTAGACGGACAAATGGCTACGGAATTGGCAACGGATTGGCCACCGATATGTGGCGACAAATGGCTACGGATTGACTACAGAAATGTGTCGACAAAAGGCTATGGATTGGCTACGGATATTTGGCGACAATTGGCTACGAAAATATGTCGACAAAAGACTACGGATATTTGACGACAATTGGCTACAGATTGGCTACCGAATAGGTGGCTATCGAAATTCTACGGATACCAATCCATAGTTGTGGGTGACAAATGGCTACGGCTTTGCTACGGACGTTAATAATTAATAAAAAAAGTCAAAATTTTAGTTGGCTACAGATGGGCTACGACTATATTGCTACGGAAGTTATAAAAAATAAATACAAATTAATTTCCGGAATTGACTACGGAGGGGCTACAGAATATCAATTTGGCTACGGGGCTTTTAGTTCCGGATGGGGTTCTGTAGCCTATCCGTAGCCCGTCCCAAGTTGGTTACTACTAGGCTACGGATTTTGATTGTCGCCCCAGCTTGTTTTTCTTTTAGTGACAATAAGATGATATACCATTCATTTCAGAGAATGGTTATAAGCCAATTAGCATAATTGATGATGTTTCATCAAATTTATTATTTCATTCAATGGATGTGATAACAAATCCAAAATAATTTTTTAAATACTATGCTCTCAATATTGTTAATTTAGGAACATATTCAAGGCATAAAAATATAATATACTTCTCTTTAACATATCTTCTATTTTCATATTACTTATGCATAATTTTAATTGAGAAGTAATTCAAACATTGTGGAATTATGCTCGCTTACTATCTTAAAATTTTGCAATTGCAGATAAATTCATTCATTGCAAGTTTTTAGAAGATCAATGCCTTGTGATGATGATCATAAATTTTTTCTCAAATTTTACAAAAGGATATACGTATCCTTTATCATATTATATTTAGACTTTAGCCTTCATGGAAATAATGATGAAGGAATATAATTATTTTATCACAATTGTTTAGGGATGCGCGATTTCTTTTTTAAAATTATTTGTCCACAATTTTATCCAAATGGATTTTAACCTCAAGGATTTACAAATATGTATTATTGCTTGATATATCAAAAGCGACGAACTTCAGGTTCGCGACCATACGGATTTAAATATGAATTTTTCAGGCAATTTTTATTGCTCAATATATTAGAACCACAAACCTCTAGTTCGTGAGATTTGACATCGTGAGATATATATATATATATTCAAAATGAAATTGACAAAAGAATGAAAGAAAATTTAATGAAAACCACGATATGAAATATCCTCATGTTTTCAATAATACTTTTGCTTCTCAACCTTCATATTTGTCTATTCATATATTGATAGAGACTAATCGTGCTGATAACGTGTTATAAAACTAGAAAGAAAATAGAAGAGACAATAAAAGTAACGAGAGAAATATAATAGAGATAAGGAGAGAATAAACTTGTATTGAATTTTTTGGTGTATTATATTACAACGTAAAGAGCTTTATTTATAGGAAAACATAACTTATTCTCCAAATAATTTTAGTAGACCTTTATTCTCTTGGGCTTGATTGTGGATTATAATCAATAATATCTATAGTTCATGAATATCCATCTCTACAAAGATATTTCATAACATTTTCCGTTCTCGTGTATATCAATGTATTCTCTTGTCCCAATTTATCAGTATTTATTATCCCCCATATTTTCTATTTCAATTGTACATTCTTTATCAATGCTAGTGCAGCAACACAAAATGTCTACTTTCATCCATCATTTTAACACAACACATACTCCAAAAGAAAAGGATTTTAGGAAAAGAATTAGAAATTAACCTTGAAAAAATTAAATCTTTTATACCCAACGACGTTTTTCAGCTATGTGTGCACTACATTCAATAAGAGTTTATTTTGCAAAATATAAAAGAATTGCACTTTTCCCATTCATATGCTAGCCAGATAAAGCAGTGCTAATTTTCTCTAGTTTATCCGTTCTGTTCCTTTTTGAGAGGAGAGAGAAATTTATATATTAAATTTTTTACCACAGAGAGAGAGAAATTTATTCAACTTAATCTTTTATGATCTCACGGAATGCATGAAAAAATATCCACTACCCAAAATTAATTTTTCTACTAAAAGAAAATAGAGAGAAATATTTTTCCTTCTCATTATAATGTGGTTAAGAGGTCATTTTTTTCTAAGATTTTCAAAAAAAATTGCTAGGAGTGGTTAAGAAGTCATTGACATGAAGAAAAGTATGCATCTGCTTTTTCCAAGTTAGGTAGTTGGAGTGATCTAGATTGATGGTGACATGTTTTCACATTATACATGGGGAGTGAAAAAGTAGTTGACATGGCTGACACTAAAGAGAAAAGATGATGTGACAGAATGAGAAAAGTGATGCAAGGACAAGGTTATGGACGTAGGAAGGAAGAAAACAACGGAAGTGTGATATTAGTGGGAAACAATGCCGTGGGTCATATACATCTGATACATAGAAAAAAAATAAAGAGAAATATTTTCCTTCTCCTTTCCTGTAATGTATTTATAATGGATATTTTTTATTTGGATCCCTTCTTTGAAAAAAAAAGAGGAGATTTAGACCTTTGTTTTTTACTAAGTGAGACACAAACTCCTTTTATTAATTGTCTATAAATTTTTTTGTTAAAATCACATTAAATTACATTTATACCCCTAATAACACACACTTTCACACTAAACACACACATACGAGATCAAACTCTTTTCGCTCATTGTTCTTCTTCCTCTTCCGCCTCTGATTCTTCTTCTTACACACCCAACATCATAAGCAAAAAGAAACACACACAACACATACGGCTTACACATCACACACACAAACACAAACCTACACAAAATCACACACCCAAACACAGATCTGAGAAGCCTCTATCATCACCGGAGAAGACGAAGCCTTGCCGGCTACGGATCGTGATGGTTGGAAGAAAATCTGGTGACGAAACGAACCCACACAAAATAACACAAACACAAACCCACCCAAACACAGATTGAAAAAGCCTCTGTCGTCACCGGAGAAGACAAAGCCTTACCGGCTACAGATCGTGATGGTTGACAGCCATTTTTGTCACTGCATGTTTATGTATATATGTAGTTAGTTTTTGCTTTAGCTTCACACTATGGTTTTTTTTTTTTTTTTTCTGTTGTTGTTTATGTTGGATGTGACGGTTGGTGTATAAGAGAATGAATACAAGGAGGAGAAAGAAGAAGAATGGAGGAGGGTGTTTGATCTTGTATGTGTGTGTTTAGTGTGAAGGTGTGTGTTATTATGGGTATAAATGTAATTTAATGTGATTTTAACAGAAAATTTCACCGACCCCTAACAGAAGGGTCTGTGTCTTACTTAGTAAAAAATAAGGGGTCTAAGTCTCTTTTTTTTAAAAAAGGGTCTGTGTCTCACTTAGTAAAAAATAGGGAGTCTAAGTCTCTTTTTAAAAAAAATGAAAGGGTTCAGATCAAAAATACCTTATTTATAATAGTGTACATGACTAACCCTCAGTTTGGATTGTACATAGGAAATGAAAGGAAAGTAAAGTAGAGAAAGAAAAATAAAGGAAATGAAAGGAAAATAAATCTTTTATTTGGATTGTAAAAAAATAATAAGGGAAAGGAAATGAAAGAAATTTACAATTCGTTGTTTGGATTGGAAAAATAAAGGAAAGGAAATGATAATTTTATATGAAAAATTACTTTATTATCCTTCTTATAAGATAACTATAGAAAGAATTAATGATAAATTAGTTTTTTATACATTTTTCTTTTCTTTCCCTTCATTTTACTCTAAATTAAAAGGATTGTAAAATCCTCCTCATTAAAGAAAATGGAGGAATTTTGAAATCCCTCCAAATCTTTTATTAAATCTCAAAATGCAATCCAAACAGGGTCCTTCCTTTACTTTCTTTTAAAAAATGCAATCCAAACAAGCTGTAAGAGTTTTGGTAAAACAAAAGATTTCAACAAATATTCAAGGATCACAATAAATAAAGTAAATTTATCTATACAAGCCATATTTATCTACGCCCATTGCTGCATTAATGTTATCACCTACACCATGCAGAAGAAAAATCTCTCTCCATGGTAGATACTCACATTTAGTTATTGGAATTGACTTGGCGGAGACTTTATCGCTGATCAGACTTGAGTGCAACTACCATAATTAATACAAACCGAAAGGGATGAATTCTCGTCTAACTAAGTTTCAGTATACATCCCAATATTGGCACACTTCAATTGCTTAACAGCCCGAGAAATAGAATTATCAAGCCATGACCCTGAAGTACGTTCTTCAGCTAATCTGTTTTCAATGGCTGATAGAGCCATTAGCAGCAACTCCAAGTCTTGCAAAGCCAGGTTGCAAGGACACTTGTGGGAACCTTACCATACCCTATCCATTTGGGATGGATCGAGCTGATTGTTTCCTCAATGAATGGTACCAAGTAGTTTGTGATGATAACCGACCGTACCTAGGCAAATATTATGGACAACATCTTCGAGGTGAGGTGCTTAATGTGTCACTATATGATCAAACTGTAACAATAAATCACAGTATTTCAAATATTAGTGTCTGCAAGGACAAAGGTATCGGGCCGGCCGGTAATTTGTCGGGGAGCCCTTTTTTTTACTATTTTGAAAGTGCCACTGTTTTTGGCTGTGGTAATGTCTTGCTCTTCGCGAATCAAACTATTGTTGGTGGATGCACATCCACTTGTGATCAGAAAAGAAATATTAATGGCTGCTATGGCATCAATTGTTGCGAAATCACTTTCCCATCATTTCTTCAGGATTTCTCTTTGAATTTCTCGAGCTCAGTGAAGAGAAACAATTCTTGCGCATCTGTTATATTCAATAATTCTCAAAGTCTTTCAACCTCTTTTTCGAAAACCCCTGAAAATCAAATTCTGGTTGTATTGCAATGGGTGATTCTAGAGTCTCAACTCCCGCAGTTGTAAAATGGCCAATATTGCTACGCATATTATGACAATATTTATTATTGTTGTTATTGCGTAAGTACTTGCAGAGAAGGAAACCCTTATATTCCCAATGGATGCCAAGGTATGCTTTTAAGTTCTAACTTCACAAAGAGATCAAAGTCTGTGTGTTTTCTGATTTTATATATCTGACACTCTAATTGTGATTTGCAGTTATATCCGATAAGCCTAGTTGCTTGCCAACCTCTAATTCAAGAGAAAATTTAATTATGCTTGTCGGTAAGTTGATTCTTTCTCTCAGGCCTCTTCATTTTTTTTTTTTCACGATTGATTTAAACAACCTCCACATTTTTACATACATCAGGCAATTGATTCTAGGGATGAATATATAGTAATTCTCACGTTTATTACTGTATAAGCTCTAGATCTCACTAAACTAATAGCAAACGGAATATTTGAGTACACAATTTACCAAATATATATACTTGGAATTTGGCTTGTAAATATCGACTCGTTACAAACTTGCTTGAGATAATTCCATGAAATTATCAAGTTGAGTTTAAATACAATTTCATGTTAATTAATGTGAAATGCTAAACTAGAGTATAACTTAATCACTTACTATGTCCAAAAATATACTAAAAATAACTAGGTTGTTAGAGTTCAGCTCATGTTTCGGTCTCATTTGAGATCCCAACCTTTACATAAATAAACTTAGTTTTTGAACATTAACATAAAGCTTGTCAAAACATCAGACCAAATTTGAACATTTTGGTGCCACTTGGCTCATTTACATTGGATAAACAAAATTTTCAGCCATTAATCTCTCTACCATTTGATTTTTGGTTCGCTTCATATCCTTGATAGGGAATTAAATACAAGAGTGAAAAGAAAATAAGGAAAATGTCCAGAACTACCATTTGAAATATAACTGAATAGCAACCATTACCAAAGCTTGATAAAGAAATAAATTGAATATTTAAACGGGCCATGTCAAATAGATAGTTTGCTATCCCGCTGGATTGTGTATAATTCCGGCTTCGGCCTCCATTAGAAGGGAAAAAAATGATAGTTTCCTTTTGAGGAAAAATATAATGATTATATAAATAGTGAAGAGGAGAGACATCGACTTTTTTTTCCCAAAGCGACGAGAATTAACAACCAATGTTTGACTAAATATTTTAGCTTAGATACAAATGCATCATATTTTTGTTTTTCAATGCAGTTGGCGGGACAAGCTTTGGTATATTACTTCTTGGGACGGTTGGATTTTTCGCGTACAAGATAATCAGCAAAAGAAGGGAAAGAAAACTTAGAGAGAAATTCTTCAAAAAAAATGGTGGTCTATTGTTACAGCAACAATTGTCAGTTGATGAAAATATGGTTGACAAGGTAAAGTTTTTTACTTCGAATGAGTTGGACAAAGCTACTGACAACTTCAATCAAAATAGAGTACTAGGTCATGGAGGACAAGGTACTGTTTACAAAGGCATGTTAGTTGATGGAAAAATAGTAGCCATTAAAAAATTAAAATTAGCTAATGAAAATCAAGTGGAGCAGTTTATTAATGAAATAGTTGTTCTTTCACAAATCAATCATAGAAATGTGGTTAAATTACTAGGTTGTTGTTTAGAGACAAAAGTTCCTTTGCTACTTTATGAGTTCATACCAAATGGAACCTTGTATGAACTTATTCATAACGAGAATGATGAAGTTATCATGTCTTGGGATATGCGTTTAAGAATTGCAACAGAGGTATCAGGCGCATTGGCCTATTTGCACTCGGAAACTTCTGTTCCTATTTATCACAGAGATGTCAAATCGAGCAATATCCTTTTGGATGAAAAGCACAAAGCAAAAGTGTCAGATTTTGGAATCTCAAGGCGTGTTGCAATTGAGCAGACTCATTTAACCACGATGGTGAAAGGGACTCTTGGTTATTTGGATCCAGAGTATTTTCAGTCAAATCAATTTACTGACAAAAGCGATATTTATAGCTTCGGTGTCGTACTTGTTGAACTCTTAACTGGACAGAAGCCAATATCTTCAAGCCGTAGCACAGTAGAAAGTGGCTTAAGTTTAGCAACAAGGTTTCTTATGTCCATGGAAGAAAATTGTCTCAACATGATTCTTGATACTCAAATTCTGGATACAACTAATGACAAACAAGTCACAGCAGTTGCAATACTTGCTCATCGTTGCTTGAGCTTGGACGGAAGGAAAAGGCCCACCATGAAAGAAGTAGCCTTGGAACTTGAGAATATCAAGATGTCTCACCCGCCTTCAGCAGTTCAAAAAAATCTTCAAAAAAAAGGAGACATCGAAAAAGAATTGGTACTCTTTTCAGATGGTATTTCCTCATTGACAACTGCAAATGATACAATTGCATTATCTTCAAATCTCTATCCCTTATTGTCTGACACTTGTTGATATCAAAATTAGTACAATGTTCTAGTACATGCATTTTAATATTCTCTTTGTTCCACACTAAATTTGAAAATGTTGATAATCCCACTATTGTTAATGTACTTGCATTACTCTATAAAGGATGAAATATAATGCATGCTCTTCAGATGAAAAACTTATTACTGGACAGCAACAACATGAAAATGTTAGTTTTCTTCAACACTTGTAACCTAGATCTTTAATCTAATACTATGTGATGAATTTATTATATTATCTTCTTATCTTCAACACTTGTAACCTAGATCTTTAATCTAATTTGGCTTACATTTAATCTGGGACTACCCAGCAATAAACTAGTATCTCTATATGGACTGAAACTTCCAAGAAAATGTTAGTTATTTGCTTTTCTTTTGCTTTGAAAAAGCGTCACATCAATAATTACAAGTATTTTTTTTGGGTAAATACTCAATTTAGTCCATTATTTTTAAGGTTTGTGCCAATTTAGTCCATATCTTTCAAAATGTACCCTTTTAGTCCTATATCTTTATCATTTGTTTCAATTTAGTCTATATCTTTCAAAATGTACCCTTTTAGTCCTGTATCTTTATCATTTGTCTCAATTTAGTCCATATCTTTGTCATGATGATTCATGTTAGTCCTCAACTATTTTGAAAGGTAAGGACTAAATTGTGACAAAATGGTAAAGATACATGACTAAAAGGGTACATTTTGAAAGATATGGACTAAATTGACACAAATTCTAAAGATAATGGACTAAATTGGGTATTTACCCTATTTTTTTTTGGGTCAAAAGAAGGATTTCATTAATCCAAAGGAGAATACAGAAACTAGCCTATACCAGAGGCTAGCAAATCGTTTACAAGCAAATGCGAAAGAGAAACAGGAATGTTAATCTTCCAATCATAAGGGAGGTTTCCATCCTTGAGATGTTTAGTAATCCAATCCGCAACCTTGTTGCCGGATCTTCTAACTAGAGAGAAAGAAACCTGGGGGATTGCTTGGCAAGTAGCTTGGATATCTTCGACAATAGCAGGATTTCCACAGGAGCAGGCTTGGAGATTGAAGCAACTGCTGAGAAGTCAATTTCTGCATTAGTTTCAATAATAGGAGAAGGGAAACCCAACAAAATTGCAAGTGACAGGCGTGAATAACAGCAATGGCTTCAGCTTGACACACGGAATTTTCTTGGTATTACCCATCAGAAAATTTCCTAGGTGATCATGACAAACTACTGCAATACAGTAAGAGTGAGGTGAAATGGGAGATGTATCACAATTAATTTTTGACTATGAGACAGGAGGTAGAACCCAAGCTGTTGGGACAGAGGATTGATGGGAACGATGGATCGTCTGAAAAGTGGATCCTAAAGTCATTGCATTACGGAATTTCAAGTGCTGAGCAGACGTCAATTGAAGAACTCTTGTTGGGTTGAAAGGAATACCATTAAAAACAGCATCATTTCTGCCTTTCCAGATGAACCAGCATATGAAAGCAGAAAGAGAATCAACTTCTCCACTCAAGTAACCAGCATTAAAACATTTTTTGCACAAGTCCAAAAACCAAGAATCAAATCTGGTAACAAGAGAGAGGGATAGATTGGATACTGGATAGGAGAAGCCGACCAAATTCTTTGTTTCCATTGACAAAGAATGAAAAAGTGCTGAGGAGTATCAAATTCTTCATTGCAGGGAGGGCAAAGAAGACTCAAAGTAAGTTTCCTCTTAATCTGTTAGTTCCAGTGGGCAAAGAGTCTTTACAAGCTTCCTAGAGGAAAACTCGAATCTTGGGAAGAATTTGAAGATTCCATAAAAATTTCCAAAAAGTATCTGGGATCTGATGGGAAGAGGAACTTCTAGAAGAATTAAGATTGATGCGAGAAAGAGCCCACAAATATCCCGACTTCACAGTATAATTACCAGATAAAGAATGAGGCCATTAAATGAAATCATCAAGTGGATTAAGAGGGATGTACATCAAGTTAGTCACCTTGACAATATCCTTATCGAAAAGGAATTGAAGAGAGTGAAGTTCCCAGCCTTTCTTAGAAGGAAGGAAAAGCTTTGAGACTTTTATAATCGTGGTTTCAGGAAGCTTGGTGATTGTGAGAGTAGGAGGAAGCCAAGGATTATCCCAAACATTAATAGAGTTTCCATTACCAATAGACCATCTACACTCAGAAAGAAGGAAGTCCCTACTGTCACGTCCCGAATTTCGATTTTAAAACTTGGGTCGTGACCTGCCACAGACCTAAATCACACAACCTAAACTTGAAAGGTGATCTAATGCAGTAATCATTAATAACAGTCAATCTGCCAAAAACTAAATCAGAGCATCTATATATCACGATAAGCAAATACATAAGACCTGGTTTTGTTTATATTTACATATCTACTTCTGCAAAATTACATCAACCCTAACTAGAAAGTTTATCTACAGTATTGAACTGATGACAAAAGAAACAGTTTTCAAAAGGTACAACTAGTAAAAGACTATGTCTGGTCCCTATCCTAGTCCTCGTCTACCTGATATTCCTCTCCCTGATTCTCTTTTCCCTGGTACTCTTCTCCCTGATACTCTACGCCCTGATATTCTTCCCCACTTTCCTCTGTACAGACAATAAATGAAATGAGCAAACGAAGCTCATTAAGTAGAATACCCTGAAAAACTTATAAGGTATCAATGAAACTTTTAGTAGAAATAGGAGGTAATAAGCATACAGAATAAAATCAGAGTACAACTGCACAGTTGTGATAAAAAATTGATACATATAATTTAAAAATTGCGGAGTTTTGCCAGCCACTAATACAATTGCCTAACAGACATGTCTAACAATTTATGCATTCCTTGCATCGATGCATATGCCTAACAATTGATGCACAACTGAATCATTTGAACAATTGATACATACATATATAACAAAGTAGGCCTAAAAGCTAGGACGGCTATATATTTCATCCTGCCGTCTGGGGTTACAGCGTACAATGAATAAGGGCAAGTGCTTTATTCAGAAGATAAAGAACAAAGAGTCAAAAGCAAATCATCTTGAATAAGAAAGAGAGTGTAAAGCTCGAACTGAAACTAGAAGTGTGTGTGTTACGGGTATTCTACTTACCTTAACCCGGCTTTAAACTTATTCAACCCTTTGACTAAGATAACTGACTCAAGAGTGACCCAAAGCTGCACCATTGTAAATTTTACTAAAATATTAAACTCTAAAAGACAAGTAAAAAAGGTCTAAAATAGTAACACATACTTCACCAAAACTTATTTTCTCTCACTGCTACCACACAACATAAAGCCTTTAACAACTTTAATTCATGAACACCAAGAAACGTATAACTTCTAACGAGTATGCAGCTAAATCATTGCTTAAAACCCAAATCATGTTCTTTTAATTACATACACATACAACAAAAATATAGAACTTATACAATTCTCAATTACATATGTATACAAAGAACTTCCTTTTCCCTATTATACTCACGACAACACAACTATATAGCCAGACATGTACACCCAAATTCTCTAATGTGCAAATACTATACAATGAGTATATAGGTTAATAACTTCTCAAACCAACTCATATTACACACGTACAAGCATATATACATATTAATTACTAAAAATTTAGTATTAAACCAACTCTTTTACCTACTATTTCACACTTGCAAGCCAATAGCCATCTCTAAATCATGTAGGACTTTAACTACGTCAATATCTAACAAGTATACTAAGAATTATTCCATAACTCAAATCATTATAAAAGTTTACACACACACACACACACACACACACACACATATATATATATATATACATGTATAAATACATAAACAAACAAAAATTGCTTAAAAGAATTAGACCCACTTACATGCTATGACCTCCAATGTGTAAGGATTTCACATTTTCTAGGTTCAATGAGTAGTTTAGTTTGGTTTGCAGTTGGGTCATTTTTGCTTTTTGGGTTATCGGGTAGGGGGTGTTGTGAAGAAAGTAGGAAAAGTTGTCTTGGTTTGCTAAACTTAAGCTTATCTGATAGCCTTTCATACATAAGTACTATTAGCGTTTAATTCTGGTAACAAACTAACTTTAGCTTAGTTAGTCAAGGTGTGTGCAACAAGGAAGGAGTTCACAGGTTCGAACCTATTCAGCTGCCTTTCTTAGATTTGCTAAGTTTTTTTTTTAAAGCTTATTTAACAAATATAAAATAACATTTAAATAGCATGAGGTGTAATGCAATGTAGTGCTGGGTCTTACACCTACCATGGAGAATGATCCGTCAGCTCTAAGAAGGCCTTTTTCCCATAGGGTAGCATGCCAGAAATCAGAGTTGCTGAAGTAGAGACTTGCAAGCATTTTGAAACAGAAGGAGTCTGGATTCTGAGCAATTCTTCATGCCTGTTTGGCAAGAAGAGCCTGATTCATACAGTGGAGATTCTTAAAACCCATTCCTCTTTTAGCTTTGGGCTTCGAGAAAGACTCCCAAGAATACCAATGACAATCTGAACCCCACCAGAATTTGGCAATCTTTGCTAAAAGCTTATTGCAAACTCTTTTGGGAAGGAAGAGAATGGACGTAATATAAGAAAGGAACAATTCAATGACTGCGTTAATCAGAACTTCTTTTCCACTAGCATTGAGCAAATGAGATTTCCAATCTTTGAGTTTATGTAATACTCTGTCCGATAACCAGTTGAGAGCAGAAGATTTTGATCTCCCCCAATCTGAGGGTGTGCCAAGATATTTTCAACAACGTTTGCTAGGTCAAACTGCCTTTGCAATCCAGTCGCGCAATCTGCCAGAAAATTCAAAATCTTGCACTACTTATGTTTTAGCTATTTCTTGCTTCCTTGGCATACTACCACCATTACTCACTATGTATATGATGTAAACCACTCTCTTTGACATATACACAAACACTTGGTCTTCAACAATTAATCAAAGAAGCCAACTTCAACTACAACCAAAGCCAAACACCAAGGCTAGCAATTCATGCATTAGAAAGCTACCACAATATTTCATACACTAAATACATCATTAAACATGCATTACAAGCTTCATGTTCACTTATCTACACATGACATACATGTATATACAACAAGAAATCAGTCAAAGATGCAAGCATGGATGAACCCTCACCTTAAGTTGAAGAAATTGCACACAAACAAGCTCAAAATCACATTTTCTTCCTTCCTTTCTTCTTCTTCTTCTTCTTCTTCTTCTTCTTTTTCTTCTTCTTCTTCTTTTTTTTCTTCTTCTTTCTGTGTATGTTTAAACATGTTTAGTGTGTACGTGTATGTGTGTCTGATTTTTGTGTGTATGTTGGTGTATCTTTTTTTGTTTCTAAGACTAATTTAATAAGTAAGATAATTAAAAGGCCCAAAGTCCAATTTGCCCTCCTAACTAATTCTTATTTGTGAGTGTTGATACTGAAAGCTATAGCTGATTTATTCAGGCTAATTTTTTGGCTTGAAGAAAAAAATAATTGGTAAAGAGCATCTTGTAAAGCCAAAGTCTCCTCAATAGTAGCCTTGAGATAAAAAATAGAGTCATCTGCAAAAAGTAAATGAGTTAAAGAGGGACAACCCCTAGCCAGTTGAATACCTTTGAGAATTCCTTTTTGAACTTGATTGTTAATAAGAGTAGACAAAGTGATAGAAAGAAGAGAGAAAAGGCAAGGTGAGATAGGGTCTTCTTGCCTAATCCCTCTTTGAGGGGAGAAAAAATGCAGAGGTTCACCATTGATGAGAAGACTATAGGAGATAGTTTCAAGACATATCATAATCCAATTGACCCAAACATGATGAAAACCATGTTTGAGGAGGAGAGCTTTCAGAAAATCCCATTAAACTTTATCAAAGGCTTTTTCCATATTAATTTTAAGGGCAGTAAAACAATGTTTGGATTTCCTTTTCTTTTTAAGAAAATGGTTAGCTTCTTGAGTTAAAAGCAAGTTCGGAAAGGAACGAGAGCACTTTGGAAAAAATGGATGATAGAATTAAGATGAGGTTTGATATAATTGACCAGAATTTTTGCAATAATTTTGTATGAAATTACTGCAACTAATTGGGAAAAAATTCCCAACTTCAGAAGGATTTTTGATCTTGAGAATCAATGTAATATAAGTTTGATTGATTTCAGAAGCATAGTTACCTCTAGAAAGGAAATCTTGAACAGCAGATAGTAAGTCTTCACTTACAATGTCCAAAACTTTTGATAAAAGTGGCCATTAAATCCATCCGACCCCGGAGCACTAGAGGGATTTAAGCTCCAAACAGCTTCTTTGAGCTCCTCAATAGAAATAGGCTTCGTAAGATTGAAATTAATTGGCTTCGTAAGATTGAAATTAATCTCATAAAAAAATACATGGATTAATAAAGTCCATAATGGGGAAGGAAGTTCTTGTTACTAATCGAATTGAAAATTCCTTGGTAGTGATCAGCAAAGAAAGATTAATCTCAAATGGGTCTTCAGTTCAAGTTTCACTGCCAGTACAGATTCTGAGAATGCAATTTTTGGAACTACGGATATTAGTGGCAGTTTTAAAAAGGGAGGAGTTACAATCCCCCTTTTTGGAGCCATTTGACTCGTGAATGAGACAGAAATTATATAGAGCTTCAAGTTGCGAAAGACAACAATTGTCTGCATATTTATCAAATCTGTCGAAAGGATTAGATAAAAGGGATTCAAGTTGATCCTTAAGTCCAGCAATATGATCTTTAGTATTGTGGAATTTTCTCTTGCTCCAGGAGATAAGGCATTTTTTGCAAGTAGAGATTTTTTTGGAGAGTCTAGGAAGACCTGAGCAATTGACTAGCTTATTCCAGCAATGAGGGCTAACAAGAGGGGTATTCAGACCAAAATTCTTCAAAGTAGGATCTTTTGAAGGAGTGAGGAAATTGCAAAGTGGTAGAGAGGAAAACATGGCCGTGATTAGAGCCGATAAGGGGGTGGTTAACAGCCCAAGCATTGGGAAACAGTGAACGCCAATGGGAATTGTAAAGGGCCTTATCAAGCTTTTCATAGATGAGCCCATGACTCTTGCGATTATTGGACCAAGTAAAGGGACAACCCTTTGTTTCAATCTCTTGAAGGAAAGCAAGATTAAGGAAATGATTGAAAGATGAAATGGATCTGGGGGACTTTTTCTTACCTTCAGATTTTTCAAAGTGATTCTGAATGCAAATAAAGTCCCCCATAAGAAGCCATGGGGAGAGAGGATTAGGATAAAGATTAAAGGGAGAGTTAAATTGATCAGAACAGATTGAAAATAAAGGATAGCAGTAGAGAGAAGTGAGATTCCACGAGTTAGTTGAAGAAGAGAAGAATTTTGTGTGAATGTAGAAAGAATCTGTTTTGAGAATGTAGATGTCAAGATTTGGAAGTGAAAGAAGAGTAAGTCCTCCAGAGAGACCAAAGGGGTTAACACAAGAGACAAGGTTGTAACCAATGCGATTAACAATTCTAAGAACTTTGGAGGATTTCGATTTAGTTTCAGACAGAAAAATTAAATGGGGCTTTTTTAGAGAGATCAAGTTTCTCAAATTGTGGACTGTCAGGTCAAAGCCCAGACCCTGACAGTTCCATGCAATGAAGTTCATTGATGGTAAAAGGGCTGTTCAAGGACAGACCGCAGAATCTTTTCATTTGGATTCTCGCAGGAAGAGGTGTTGAAGATTGTTTGTGCAAAATTTTTAAATTTAGGCTTTTTTAGCTTAGAAGTTGTTGGGAGATTAGAGTTAAAGATAGGAATGCCAACAAGAGATTCCTCTTCAACATTATCGACTAATGGATGGGTGGAAGTTTTTGAGTGCAAGGGAGATTTTGATGATAAAGGAGCGGAAGCTTTTGCGTGTGAAGGAGATTTTGATGAATTTTGTCTTTTAGGAGGATCCTTGGGGCTGGAAAAGAGATGTGGTCTTTTTGTTGTGAGTAGTTTTGGGGAGGAGTGATTATTTCCAAGAGAGTTGTCAGAGGCTCTAGAAATATGAGTAGAGGTATACAATACCCGAAATTTTTGTCAACCAAAATATAAAAAAAAAAAATATGACAATAAGTTGAAGAGTATGTATTTAGTGGTATTAATTTTAAAGTTATTAAGCTTGAGAGTTACAACCATTCATATTCTATGCATTATGGAAATAAATTGGAGGAATACATTGTTTAGTGGGAGCTAATATATTAGGAGTTACGAACGTTTGAGTTCTACCATTACAATTTATTTCATAATTGGAGTTAGCATAACTTGACTTTATATATATATATATATATATATATATATATATATATATATATATATATATTGTATGGAAGATTGTGAAATAAAGAACTACTTAAGAAAAGACAAAATGGAAAAAAAAAAAAAAGCTATTGAGACCAGTGCCTTGTGATCCATGTGGTTCTTGATTAGTGTGTTCTTTGGGTTCGAGTGGTATTCTTCGTATGTCATGTTTAAGGTAAGTACCTACAATTCTTCTAGCTTTTGTTTTGAGCAAATGTTTTACTCTATATTTCTGAAATTATATTATATTTTATTTGGCTAGTGAAAAATTGATTTTCTAAAATGGATTTGAAATTTAACACTATTTATCTTGCTTTGCAAAATTTGATTTGATAAATGACATTGATATGACAAGTATGAAATTTGTTAAGTCTTTGACTTTGAAATTTTAGTTTATGTGGCTTTAGTGCACAAGTCGACTATGATTGATCTTCGTTATGAGACTCTTTCAGGGGCTAATTTTGTGACTTTATATACGCTATGAGACGCGTTATTCGAAACTAGTTTCGATCTTTGTCTTTGTGAATTTTCGTATGGCTACATGAATTTGTAGCATTTTGTGTGGCTCTTTGTAGTCATGGTTGCTTGTTAACTTGTGCGTTTTATCCTAGTATGTATGTTTTGATTAATCTATTTATGACTTAGTAGATGTTGAAATTTTTATGAAGAAAATATTTGTAAAAATACTTTTTGAGTCATGCCAACATGCTAGAAAAGTTGTGGAGAACTTACTGGGCTGTGTAACTCATTCTTCGTTATGATTTTAGATTATGAAGACAAATTTTGCAATGAAGTAGGAGTAATAGAACATAAAGTTCGTGTTGGTCGTTGATATATAATAGTGGCGCTAAAAAATTATTCTTAGATTATATTTTAGCTTAATGGTTAGCTCTTGAATTTAATGTAAGCATGGCCAATATGAGAGTTATTTGACTTCTTGAATTTTGGTGTTTTCTTAATGCATTAAAGTATGAAGGATTTAGTTATATTTGTGGTATTTATGATTAATTTAAAAGTAATTTTTTAGCCTTGCACAAGAAGTGCGGCGATTGTCACGTGCTTTATGTGTGAATTTTGTTTTGGTTTTAAGGCGTGACAATTAAATGGTATCAGAGAAATAAGTTAACGATCTAATATTTAGATATATAAGCTTAAATCTTTATTATATGTTATTTTGGTCTTTGGATATATTAGTATGATTTTGTTTGAATTATTATTCTTTGCATAGCTCGTATTGGTTAAAGTAATTTTTCTTCCCAGGTTCATGATCCTATAGTCCGACCTAAGTTATTGTACTATAAATTAGCACTTTGAGGAGGCTGTAGTTTAATTGTTGAGTATTGCATGTGTTTGGAAATAAACCAATGGTCTAGTTGAATTGATAAACTTTTGTGCATTTATGGTATGATTTTAGAATCTTGTGAATATAGTACATGCTCTGTGAAAGAGGTCAGAGTTATAACCTTTTTCCCTCGCTATTTGGAGACTAGTAAATTTTTTTGTCTCAAGTGATTTTTAGAAGAAAAAGAAAAGTAACATGGAGATGGAGATGTTATTCATGAAAATAAATAAATAAATAAATAAAATTACTGGTGACTTTACCTTGTTATTGTTGTTGTTGGCATGGGCAAGTTACATGGTCCACGTCTTGATGTTTTATGTTGATCATTTAAGCTTGTTAATAGGACGTGAGATTTATGTGTTTATGACCCCATATATAATAAGACCTAAGATATTTGGCTATAGGCTTAGTGCTTAAGTAGTTTCAAGTTGAATTGTTAAGTATTACATCCATTTGAAGGACTGACTTGTGGTTTAGAAAATTCGAGAGCTATTGATACTAGGTAGGTTTCATACGTATAAGGTTTTGCAGATTAAGGAAGGTGTATGAGTAGAGGTGCTATGTCTAATTGTTATTATAATTCTTGATCATATTGATGAATGACTTGACGTATACTTTGCCATCTGGCCGTGAATGTAGCAGTGCATATTAGTAGTGGAGCGTATATGAATAAAGAAAGTTATGTTAAAAATTGTAGCTGAAATTTGTGAACGACTGATTATTGCTTTGGTTTATGATCTGTTTAAAATATGATAGATTGACTTAGGATAAATCCATAAGATGCAGTATATAATTTAACTTGGTTTTGGATATTGAGAAGTCCATAGTGTTATCATTAAGTTTAAAAGCCAAGGACCCAATGGAAGTTGAGATTATATGGTTAAGATGTATTCATTGTCTTTGCTTGAGCTATTTTGGACAGACGAGTGAGGTTATAAATTTTTTTTAGACATTCAACAAGATAGCATTATAAATTTTTTTTAGACATTCAACAAGATAGCATGTGCTTCATAAAAGGTGAAACAAGCAGGATGAAGATGTATATGATGACTTTTCTTCGACTTCGTAGCTCATTATTGTTAAGGGTGTGTTTGGATTGAGGGGATGAGGTTTAGTAAAGAAGGGGAAGGGAGAGAATAATAAAGGAGTGTAGGGGAGATAATTAAATTATGTTTGAATTGAATAATTTGAAAAAAGGATAATATCATAAAGGATGATGAGAGTCATTTGTTTGGATTAGAGGGAAAATGGAATGAGAAAATAAATTTTATGTGTAAAATGACTTTTATGTCATTTTTTAATTTTATATTACTTTAAAAATGAAGGTCAAAATTGTCATTACAGTGAACAATATTTTCCCTCCTCTTATTTTACTCCAAATTAGAGTGATTACATTTGAGTGGTATGAAATGGTTGGACTTATCCCCTCTATACCCCAACCCCTCATTTACTCCCAAACCAAACAAGAGAAAAAACTAACCCCCTTATTTACTAAACCTCCCCTTCCCTCTATTCCCCTCAATAAAGGATCTTGGGATTGTTAAGGTTTTTGGAAAAAGAAAAAATAATACTATTCTTTATTGAGTAAAATGCACCATATACCCTTGTGTTTTTAAAAAGTTGCATCATAAACCCTGTGTTTTAAAAAGTAGCGCCACAAACCCTGTGTTTTTTTAAAACGTTGCAAATAAAACTCTGCCGTCAGTTTTTTCGTTATTTTTGGTATTAAAAAGTTGCGCCACAAACTCTGTGTTTTTGAAAACGTTACAAATAAAATCCTGCCGTCAGTTTTTTTGTTATTTTTAGTATTAAAAATAACGAAAAAACTGACGGCAGGGTTTTATTTGCAACATTTTAAAAAATACAGGGTTTGTGACGCTACTTTTTGAAACACATGGTTTATGACGCAACTTTTTAAAAATACAATGATATATGGTGCATTTTACTCTTCTTTATTTGATAAGATATGTTTAACATTGAACGACACATATGTTATTATTTTCTTGTGGAATCAAATGGAAGGTCACTCATGAGTTGGGCTTCACAACCCGAGGAGGAGACTAACAAGAAAAGTATTGTTATGATCATCTACCCCAATGAGAATACAGAGGTATAAGGTATTCTAGTTTCTTTTAAAGATCTAATGAAGTTTCGAGAACGAAACTTTTATAAGAAGGACAGAATGTAATACTCGATATTTTTGTCAACCAAAATATAAAAAAATATATATATATGATAATAAGTTGAAGAGTATGTATTTAGTGGGTATTAGTTTTAAAGTTATTAAGGTTGAGAGTTTCAACCATTCATATTCTGTGTATTATGGACATAAATTGGAGTAATACAATCTTTAGGGGGTGCTAATATGTTTGGAGTTAGGAACCTTTGAGTTCTACCATTACAATTTATTTCATAATTGGAATTAGCGTAGCTTGACTCTTTTTTTATATATATTGTATGGAAGAGTGTTAAATAAAGAACTACTTAAGAGAAGATAAAATGAAAAAAGGGCTATTGAGACCAGTGCGTTGTGATCTGCGTGGTTCTTGATTAGCGTGTTCTTTGGGTTCGAGTGGTATTCTTCATATGTCGTGTTTAAAGTAAGTACCTACAATTCTTCTTGCTTTTGTTTTGAACAAATGTTTCATTCTATGTTTCTGAAATTATATTATATTTTATTTGGCTAATGAAAAATTGATTTTCTAAAATGGATTTAAAATTTAACCCTATTTATCTTTCTTTGCAAAATCTGATCTGATAAATGACGTTGGCATGACAAGTATGAAATTTGTTAAGTCTTCGACTTTGAAAATTTAGTTTATGTGGCTTTAGTGCACAAGTCGACTATGATTGATTTCCATTATGAGACACTTTAAGGGGCTAATCTTGTGACTTTGTATACGCTATGAGACACATTATTCGAAACTAATTTCGATCTTTGTCTTTGTGGATCTTCGTATGACTACATGAATTTGTAGCGCTTTGTGTGCCTCTTTATGGTCATGGTCGCTTGTTAACTTGTGCATTTTATCCTAGTATGTATGTTTTGATTAATCTATTTATGACTTAGTATATATTGAGATTTTTATGAAGAAAATATTTGTAAAAATACTTTTTGAGTCATGCCAACATGATAGAAAAGTTGTGAAGTACTTACTGGGCTATATACCTCACTCTTCGTTATGATATTAGATTATGAAGACAAATTCTGCAATGAAGTAAGAGTATTAGAACATGAAGTTCATGTTAATCGCTGACATGTAATAGTGGCGGTAAGGATTATTCTTAGATTATATTTTAGCTTAATGGTTAGCTCTTGAATTTAATGTAAGCATGACCAATATGAGAGTTATTTGACTTCTTGAATTTTGGAGTTTTCTTAATGCATTAAAGTATGAAGGATTTAGTTATATTTGTGGTATTTTATGATTAATTTAAAAGTAATTTTTTAGCCTTACACTAAAAGTGCGGCGATTGTCACGTGCCTTATGTATGGATTTTGTTTTGGTTTTGGGAAGTGACAAGGTAGGTGTAGGGGTAGATGAAGTGGGGGAATTAGTTGGGTTTGGAGTAGATGAGTCGGTTTTACATTTGAAAGTAAATAAAGGCTGGGATTGAGATGAGATAGGTAGAGATTTTGATGTAGAGGAGTTGGAGCTTTGGGTTAGGGACTTGGGGTTGAAAAGCCCTTTATGTTTTTTTGAGCACACAAAAAAGGTATGCCATAGAGAACCGCAGACTAAACAGAAGTCACTAAGTTTTTCAAACCTAAAATGAATCTAGATATTAGGTAGACCATTTCTTCTTTCAAGGGGAAAGCCTGGAACAAAGGTTTGAGAAATATTCCATTTGACACGCATTCTCAAATAAGTTTGAAATTTGGACTCATCATCAGGAGTCAAGTCCAGATCTTCAAGATCACCAAGAGAAGAACAAATATTTTCAGCGTTTTCTCTAGAAAGATAAGCCAAAAGGAAAGCCATGCACCTGAATCCAAAAGGAAGTGAAGTTGAGCAGGGGCGGTGGTACGGGCGGCCAAGGGGGCCTGGTCCCCCCAACTTTTGAAAAAAATAAAAAGTTAAGTAGAAGTTTTTAAAAAAACCAAATTCACCCCCCACCACCCCAATTATCTGAAGGAAAAAATGTTATTATCCAAAAAAAAAAAGAAAAAACGTTGGCTTTTTATTTTATTTTTGTCAAAACATGTTGGCTCATCATGAGTCCAAAGCTTTTTCTAAAAAAAAGATGGACTTTTTCTATAAAAAAAAGGAATAAAGTGGGTCTCTTTACTACTTTTTGTCTCTTGCTATGATTAAATTCAATTTAATTGAAAACAAATAAATTCTTTCTTTTATTTTTCTTCCCGAAACTCATTCTCTTTTCCTTCATCACTTCTTCTTCCATCTCTATTCTCTAATCCCTTTTCCTAAGTTATAACTATCTTAAATTCTTAAGTATTGTATAATAAAACATACAACAACATAGTCATGCAAACCTAAGGTAATATATCATACAAATAATAATATTATACTTATTTATTATTATTTTTTTGGCTATATAATTTTATGAATGTATAATTTGTTTTGTTAATTTTTTTTTTACTGTGGATGTGGGTGAAATGAAATTAATACAAGACATCAAAAGGGTCTAAGGTAAGCAATTTGACTGAAATACTTCTCATTTATTTGGTTAATTTTATTTTAACTATAAATTTTATGTAATAATATATAATTGTAGTGGATAAATTTCAGTGAGGTGTAATAATTTTTTGTTAGTGAATTTTAGCTTTTGTTATACAAAAAAAGTTATAGGAATTTCTACATATCAATAATAATAATAAAAACACTATATCTTTTGTTTGTTAGTTTTCTTATATATCTTTTATTATATTGAAAAAATATTTTTTGAGTCTTTTTTTTTTACTGACTCAAAAACACTGTATAAAAAACACTGTACAAAATAATAATAAAAAAAAATTTGGCCCCCCAACTCTCAGTTTCTAGCTCCGTCCCTCAAGTTGAGATCCAACTCATCAAGAACGAGGGGTTCATTCCAAAGTTGAAGGAGGAGATGAGAGCCTTGAATGGCCCAGGATCGACAGTACCAAGTACGATCTAGATCAAGTTTAGACTGAAAGGATATTAGGAAGTGGTTTTTTTTGAAGGATTGTACTTCTACTGGGTCCTTTAGGCCCCAAACTCTGTTAATAACATCTTGGACCGACTTAGAAGTGAAAGGTTTATAGGAGAGAATTCTACCAATAAAGGTAAATCCAGGTGAAACACGCATGTGCATTGCATCTTAACTAAAATAACATAGTTGAAATTCTTGACAAATGAAATGATCGCTTAGTGTGGGTCATACGTGTGGGTCTTATGCGTCTATGAGGCCTACGTGCATATAGTGCTAGAGAGGACTAACCTGAAACATAGGTAGTGCATGACTTTTACAATCAATAAATAAATGATCTAGCCAAAAACATTAGCCACTTTCATACCAACTAATGCGACAAATGTTCAATTTGAAATTCATTTTGTCCTAATTTTAAATTGCAAATTAAATAGAGGAATTGATCATTGATCACAATCAATGGAGTTTGTAATTGTCTTAGCAAGCACATATCCTTTTGCTGTTCAGACTTTGACTGCAAATACTACAAGACACACCTTCGTATATCAATTCTCCTGTTAAGTGTCTTGTAGCCGATTAAGCCATTAACAGCAGCTTCAACTCTTGCAAAGCAAGGTTGCAAGCATACTTGTGGTAACGTTACAATACCCTACCCATTTGGAATTGGTGCCGGTTGTTTCCTCGATGAGCCTTACGAAATAGATTGCCGTGATGACCGACCGTATCTAAAGCAACGCGGTAGTGAGGTGCTGAACGTGTCACTAGATAATTCGACTATAACGATAAATGCCAATGGTTCAGAGATTCGTCCATGCGAGAACGATGCTGCCTTACTTGCCTTCAATTTCTCGGCAAGCCCATTTTTTTCCTGATTTCTACAACATGTTCATCGCTGTTGGCTGCGGTAATGTAATGGTGTTTGGGGATAATGAGATTCTTGGTCGATGCACATCGACTTGTGATCAGCACAGAAACATTGGTGGCTGCTATGGCATCAATTGTTGCGAAATCATTATCCCACCTGATATCCAGCATATCTATTTTAATTTCTCGAGTTTAGAGACGAAAACAAATTCTTGCGCATCTGTTCTCTTGGTTGAGCAATCATGGTACCCGAGAAACTTAATCTCTACTTCAGAGTTCAGATCACTCAGAAAATCTAATTCGGGTGCCCATCCCTTTCGTATTGCGGTGGGCACTTCCGAAGCTGATGCAGCAGGAATTGCAAAAGGGATCAAGCTGTTATTTTAAATCTTCTCAGCATGGATGGGACTTTTGGGACTGTAAATGCCCGGAGTGCACAGAAGGGAACCCGTATATTCCGAATGGATGCCAAGGTATGCTTCTAATTTCTCAGAGAGTGAGCGAGAGTGTGAGTGTGTTACTATGATTTTATCTAACACAGTAATTGTGATTAGCAGATCTCTCCAATAAGATCACTTGCGCGTCAGTATATAATTCAAGAAGAAGATTAATCATGGTTGCCGGTAAGTTGATTCTTCCTCCCCGCTTCATTTTCCCTCGATCACTTTAAACTACTTACAAAGTCATGCCTACAAAAGTGATAAACGGAAGAATAACAATGTTCGATATCACTCTATTTTTATCACTCACATATGATCTCTTATGCCTAGTTGGCATCTTAAAATAAGAGAGAATTAAAAAAGTTCAGCATACACGTAAGAGGTGATATTTATATAATAAAAATAAGGTGACATCTAACATTACTCTAAACGAAATATAGCAGGGTACACCGCTTGTGTAAAAATTCCCTTTTTAAAAAGTTTGAGTTCTTTCATCAAAGGTTTTTTAAGTTTAGACCTTAAAATTACCCTTTTCCGAAAAAACAAAAGAATGTTTACATTTTTCATCTCATATTGAAACAAGACATGTTCATCAAATCAATTCTAAAAACATTTTCATCCCCCAACTAAAATATGTGACATTCTCTCCCTTCTTAATAAATTTGATTCTTCATTTCTATATCCTGTAACTTCTCGAAACAGAGGAACTATATATGAGAATAGGAAAGAAAAAGGAGTACATATATAGAGCTACCAGTTGAAATTGGATAGCAACCTTTACCACCTAGCAGCAACTGTCTTCTTCCACTTCAACCTCTACGAGCACATAATTTCAAGGCACTTTCATCATCACATACATTTAAATCTTGATTGTGAAATAGAAAGATATATAATATATTGGGGAGGAGTGGGACCAAACTTTCTTTGTGACAGCAAATTAATTAAATCAAAAGCAAAGATTCATTAAATATTTCAGATCAGATAATCAGCATTGCCTTTGGTTTTCTGATGCAGTTGGAGTGACAAGCTTGGGGATCTTATTTCTTGTAACATTTAGCTTTTTGTTGTACAAGACAATCAGCAAAAGAAGGAAAAGGAAGCTTAAAGAAAAATTCTCCAAACGAAATGGTGGTCTTTTGTTACAACAACTGTCACTTGATGAAAATATCATTGACAAGGAAAGACTTTTTACTGCTACTGAGTTGAGCAAAGCTACTGACTCTTTCAATGAAAATAGAGAACTAGATCATGGGGGTCAAGGTACAGTTTACAAAGTTATGTTAAGTGATGGAAAAATAGTAGCAATTAAGAAGTCAAAATTGGCTGGTGAAAAGAAAGTGGTAGAGTTTATTAATGAAATAGTTGTTCTTTCACAAGTTAATCATAGGAATGTGGTTAAGCTACTCGGTTGTTGTTTAGAGACAAATATTCCTTTGTTTGTCTATGAATTTATACCAAATGAAACCCTCTATAACCTTATTCATAACGAGAACGATGAATTTCTCATGTCTTGGGACATGCATTTAAGAATTGCAACAAAGGTAGCAGGAGCCTTGGCATATTTGTACTCAGCATCTTCAGTTCCTATCTATCATCGAGATATTAAACCGAGGAATATACTTTTGGATGATAAGTATAGAGCAAAAGTGTCGGACTTTGGAACTTCAAGACACATTACAATTGATCAGACTCATCTAACCACTATAGTGAAAGGGACATTTGGTTATTTGGATCGATCCAGAGTACTTCCAAACAAGTCGATTTACTAAAAAAAGTGATGTTTATAGTTTTGGAGTTGTACTTGTTGAACTATTAACTAGACAAAAGCCAATACCTTCAAGCCCGACAATAGAAGAAAGCTGCTTAAGCTTAGCAACACGATTTCTTATATCAATGGAAGAAGATCGTTTGAACATGATTCTCGATAAACAAGTCCTAGAGACAGCAAGCTATGAACGAGTTGCAAGAGTTGCTAGCTATGAACGAGTTGCAAGAGTTGTTAAACTTGCACAATGTTGCCTGAGCTTGGATGGAAAGAAAAGGCCCACTATGAGAGAAGTAGCCATGGAACTCAAGAGCATCAGAATGCCTATCATGGGGCCTTCAACAGTTCAAACAAATTTTCAAGAAGAAGTTAGCACTGGAGTAGAAACACTTGTCTTTTTGGAGGGTACTTCTTCAAGAACAACTGCGAATGATTCCATTACATCCCCATCATTTGCCTACCCCTTATTGTCTAACACTTTTTGACATCAAAATTGCTCATATGTTCTATTAGATGCAATTTTGTACTTTTCTTCTTACTTTTTAGGTTGGAATTTTATGGTTATGATTTGAAAATGTTGTTGATACATAACGTTATACCTTAACTTGTCTTGCTTTTAACTCAGATGAAAATAGAATAGTTGTATTGCTTCTCATGACTAATTAGAATAATGGCTTGATTAGTTAATTAGTAACAAGAATCGCCCAAATAGAAACAGACAATCAAACCCCATCTGAAAATAAAGCCAGATCATGGAATTATCTATGCCAAAGCCCTCGAGAAACTGCAGAAATGAATGCTTATCGATCAAGAAATAGACTTGGAAAATAAAGTTGAATTTGGGCTTAGCATTAATTTGGGTTAAATACTAATGAGCAAGTATTTGGGCTAGCTAAAAAAGTTATTTATTTGGTCCAAAATAATGAGAATGTTGCAAGTCCAAATCCAAACTCTAGAGAAGTCTTGATTTGAGATATTTTTTAAGAAGTATCTCGAGGCAAATAAAGTATTTGAGTAGTTAGAATAATCTAGAAATATTCTCTAGCATATTCCAACTACTTATAAAAATACAGTTTACATAGAATGTTCCAAGAGCACCTATAAATAGGAGCAACTTCAATACAAGTTCTCTAATTCTTCAAAATTCACCTATTTCACTTTTAAATATTTCTAAGATTTTCAAACTAGTATAGGCCCACCACAACAACATCTGCATTTTTATTTTTTATTTTTTTGAGCAGATATTGATCATGAAGAGAATTTTTTCATTGCGTTGGAAGACAATTATAGGAGATTGTTGCGATATTGTTTAGTGCGTAAGGAGTGCCATGGTGCAACTCACTCTTTTTGTTAAGCTGCATCTGGAGAGCTCTTCTTTGCCTTGTGCTTTGCGGAGCAAGGACACTAGAAACTCTTGTTCTTATAGAGGCTAGTTTTGAGGAACACTATCAACTATAAGCAATTGGTGGGGAGAGGGGTGGGCCAGAAATCCTCTTCCCTTCCCTTTTCTAAAATGCCTAGTTGGTGTGAAATCAGTTACTAATGCTTTGTTGTTGCTCAAATTCCCAGAGCAAATCAAACTCATTCAATTAGTAAGATAAGCATCAGTTGTGATCGATATCTATGTTACAATATATGCAATCCCTCTTATATAAGAATATCATAATTAAACTCTAGCGCTACCTTCGAAGATCGTGAACTAATTCACCTAATACTTATTGATTTAGGATGAAACTCTTGACTCTTAACTTGTGTAACCCATTTCTTTTTTAGTCACGCAATTCACTATAGCCACATCTTTAATCATAGTTTATGGTCAATATACAATCATCCCATATGAAAAAGTATCACACGTGGGTTGGGTGGAGGGTGTTAAAAGATATAGTTGTTCCACATTGAACTTGAATACCACCATATAAATCAAATTTTAAGTTAGTTCTTTTAACACTAATTGGTTATAAGATGTAACCATATGTTAAAGTTAGGGAAAATTTTTATTACTGTAACCCAATTGTATGCATGCGTAAGGGCGGAGACAAGGGGGACCGGGCCTCCCACTTTTTTTTTCCCTAAAATTTATGTATTATTTTTAAGAAAAACAAAAAAACATAACAAAAGAAGCCCATGGAGAAGGACATAGCCCCCAATAAGCTGTAATGGACTATCAAAAAAGGGCTTTTTCACTTTTTCGCTTAGCACTTCCACAGACAAGTCCCCTTATTTTTTTTCCTGTCAACGGCCCACTCTAATTGAATCTTGATGTCTCGAATATTAAATTCCTAGTTCCGTTCCTGGGTACATGACTAATAAAAAGGCAAAAGTAACAAGCTTTTCATGGTTTTGTGTATATTTTCTTCGTGATTTTTTTTTAAATGATAAACGTTCAAAAACATCCACTTAATAAAGAATGGACTTTACTTAGACCCCACTAATGCGTGGAACTCACACACTAGAAGTAGAGATGGGGCCATCAACCCTTTTCTTTGTTGTCTTCTGGTTTTAAAAAAATATTTGAAGTAAGAAGTAACACTGCATTTGGATTGAGGGAAATAAGGGGATTGATGGGAAGGGAAACTAAGCAGATAAGGTTTCACTCCTCTTGCTAGGATTCAACTTTTTTAATAGGAAGGAAGCCAACAGATGCTTATTATCCTCGCGTTCCTTCCTTGCTATTTTTCCAAATTGGAGAAAATGGAGGGATGAGGAACTAAAACCATAACATGTTCAAAATATGCTATTCTTTTCAACAAATTATATTTGCTGCCAAATATATAAACACGTTTTGCCAAGTTGTCCTTACCCTAAAAACAAGGTGCATGTGTAAATTAGTTCACAAAATTCTTCTTTTTTTAATTTCTTTCCTTCTCATATCCAAACTAAAACACTATTTTCATTCATTTCTTTCCTTCTTATCCAAACAATGTAGACGTCTTTTTTAGGATTTAAATTCTGTTTGGCCTAAATGTGAAATTTTATTTTTTAAGTTATAGAGCTTTTAGTAATACTAAAGTATTGGTTAGAAGTGTTGTTGATTAAAAGTCAATGACTGTTTGGCCTACGTTAGACAATGTTGAGCTTTTACAAAATTTAAAGGTAATATTTGGCTTGAAAAAATATGAGCTATATATTTGAGAAAGAAAAAGAAAACAGATTTTCATTTTTTTTTTTCAAAACAAAGATTTTCATTAAAATGAAATCTTAAATATAAGAGTGTTTAACCAACCCCAGTAGGGTCATGGTCTTGTACAAAAATATTCTTTAAAATGGGAAGAGTATTAGAAACTCAATCAAAAGTTAACTTATCAGCTAACATCAGTTATGTAAAAACAATTTTACAAAAATATATTTTGAAAAGTTTCAATTTGAAACTTTTTATTTTTCAACTTTTTTCAGCTTTAATTTTTCAAAAATGGGCCAAATAGAATAACGTCAGCTTTTAAATTCACGAAAAACACTTATAAATGTAAAAAAATTAAGCTTCACGGAGTCTTAGCCTCTCTTTTGCTTGTTTTTATCTTTCCAGCTGGCATTGTAGCCCACCATTGTACCGTTAACTACTTTTCATTCAATGAATTTCCCACTTGCTGACTTAAAAGAAAAGAAAAAGAAGAGAAGAAGACTTGAGTTTTCTTCTATTCTTGTGATTTTTTCTTTCATTTTCCTCAATTACAAAGTGCTGACTATTCCTGTTCGCGTTGTGGAATCTCTCTAATTTCACACACACTGACAATGAGGGTAGGGATGGACTCGAGGAAAAAAAAAAAAAAGAAGGCCCAATTTGAAAAGTTGCCAAGCGGTGAGACTTTATTGCTGAGCAGACTTAGCCGAGACCAAGGAATTATCACTCAGTTTCGTACGTAAAGCGACAAGCATGATGCTATCAGAGATTGATTCGAATATCTTGGTAGGAATTGACTTAGCAGAGACTTTATTGCTGAGCAGACTTGACTGCAACTACAATAATACATACCAAATTAAAGATGTATCAATTCTCCTCTAAGCGTCAGTATATATTCCATTGCCGCATTTCAATTTCTTTACAACGAAAAATAGACTTATCAAGCCATGACCTTGAAGTACTTTTTTCAGTTAATTAATTAATCTGATTTCTATGGCTAATAGAGCCATTACCAAAGACTCTAAGTCTTGTGAAGCCAGGTTGCAAGTATGCTTGTGGGCAAGTTAACATGCCTAATTGTATTACTTAATGAAGGATGAAAATAAAATGCTTTTTATCACTACTGAGAATTAATTAGAATTATTGCAAACAAACCTAATTAGTATCTATATAGAGTTTTGTGACTGTTTTAACCAGGAAAATTCTATGTCGCAAGTATATAAAGGTTGACCTCTTCCTATCAAATTAACAACTTCCTCAATTGAGGTTATACGTCAATCAAATACTTTTGCTAAAAAAGAAAATTATTGTTCAAGTTATTTGTGATAATTGAATATCACTTAGTAAAAAGTAATGCTTAAAAAGAAATATCATTAAATTATACGGCTTAGGTTATTTCTATTGAAGTTTCTGCAACCATTTCTTACATTTAGAATGTGCGTAAATGTTCTCAACTGAAATTAGCAATCTACCTCTGATATAGATATTACATAGTAACATTTTGACCACAAATCATTTGGGAAATGTGAAAATCCATCAATGCACTTGAAAATAATTCCATAAATTTTCAATTGTTTAAGCTTCAAGAAGTTGAGTGTTGTACAAAATCAAATGCAAGTATACATATATATCGTCAACGAGTAATAAAGTAACGAGTAGAGATCGTTCCTTCGAGGACCGTGACTATTAAGTACCAAAATTAGTCTAACCCTAATTTTATTTGAATCAATGAATGAGGAATTGCATACATAAATTAATAACTAAAGTACTCTCGAAATTAATAAAAGAAGATTAATCAATAATTAAAAACTCAAGGATTTCCAATTTCATCAAGATTAGTCTCACTTGAATCCCCTAATTTAATTAATTAATGTCTATTCCCTATGTTGCCAGCGAATTTCTCTAAATCGATTATCAATCTTTCTCAAGTATCAATAACATATTCCAATAAACAAATTAACTACATCCATGTGATAACTATAAACTTATGTAATTCATTAAACCCAAAAAAAATATCTCTATCTTATGATGATCAACTGGTATTTCAAATATGGTCTAGTTCAATCATTATTTATCAGTCTCAAATCAAATCAGAAATCATGGAATTGTTGGTTAGACAATCACAAGCATTAAATTTAGAATGAAATAATCAACATAGAATAGGAATAGTTCATCAATCAATTAGAACCAAAAAGATTCAAGCATTCTTAATCCGGTTACATCGTAGCCTTAGAATAAAAACTTAGAACTTCATAATGGAATTAAACAAAATCCAAAATATAGCATAAATCCTTATAAGAGAAAGAAGAAAAACTAGAAATTAAAGAAGAATTTTGGTAGAAGTCCGTTTTCGGATTATTTATCCTTCTTCAACTCTCGATTCCTTAGGTTTTCTTCTCTCCAATGTCTCAGCAAAAGTCGGCCCCCTTTTTATGTTGCGCGAGAGTCCCCTTTTATCGTTAGTTTTTTCCCTTCTTTAGATACCTACCAAAAATAGGCTTCCTAACGCAAAATGAAAGACTTTAACAACAAGGTTTTCGATGCAGCGCAAAGGCGCTATGGCTGGTGCAAAGGTGCTACGACTGATAAAACATCAATTAGCACAGTTCCTTCAGTGCCTCTTGTTCACCAACGCTTTAAAATATGTCCGAGCTTTGATACTCCTCTCCAATTCTGCTCACAAGTCAGTTATGCTCATCAACATAAACCTATGTCCCAAAACAACCATAAACCACACATAATTACTCATAAAAGCTCTCGAGAACCAACAAATATTAAATAAAAGGACTCGGAATAATGTATGTAAAATGCTCTCAACATTGAGCTTCATACTAGTGCCAAAAGTATGATTACCAGGTCCAATTTGATTTTAAGCGCATTCATGCTAATAATTTTCACAAAATTGATTTCCCATTTTGTAAATAGAAAATCAACTATGTAATTCTTAATTAATTTGAAAGAAAAAAGTCCTATGAAGTATGACTGAAAAGCAAATGCATAAAGATAATAAAGTAGTATCGCTTGATGAGGTAAAAATCGAAATAAGTGATCATTTTTCACTTACTAGGCCTCAAACATAACTATTGAATTTCTCTCACAACCACTAATTATTTACAACCATTGAATTTCAATCATAACATTGAATACTATGAAAAAGATCCAAATTCCGAACATAAAGTCTCCAAGTCAAAGGAGCCATCGGCTCCAACCCCCTTTTAAGCTTCTGGTTCATCCGACCAAGGAATAATAAATAAAGCCAGAAACTCTTCTAAATATTTCCTTTTCCGTTCTCACATATATCAATATATTCTCTTGTCCCAATTTATCAGTTTTTATTATCCCCCGTATTTTCTATTTCATTTGTACTTTCTTTATCAATGCTAGTGCAGCAGCAAAACATGTCTATTTTCAACCATCATTTTAACATAACACATACTCCAAAAGAAAAGGTTTTTAGAAAAAGAATTAGAAATTAACCCTTGAAAAAATTAAATTTTTTATACCCAACAACGTTTTTCAGCTATGTGTGCACTACATTCAATAAGAGTTTATTTTGCAAAATATAAAAGAATTGCACTTTTCCCATTCATATGCTAGCCAGATAAAGCAGTACTAATTTTCTCTAGTTTATCCGTTCTGTTCCTTTTTCAGAGGAGAGAGAAATTTATATATTAAATTTTTTATGAGAGACAGAGAAATTTATTCAAATTAATCTTTTATGATCTCACGGAATGCATGAAAAAATATCCACCACCCAAAATTAATTTTCCTACACCATGCAGAAGAAAATTTTCTCTCCATGGTAGATACTCGCATTTCGTTATTGGAATAGACTTTTTGTTTTTTAGCTCAATAATTATTGGAATTGACTTTTCGGAGACTTTATCGCTGATCAGACTTGACTGCAACTACCATAATTAATACATACCGAGAGGGATGAATGCTCGTTTACTTAAGTTTCAGTATATATCCCAATATTGGCACACTTCAATTGCTTAACAGCCCGAGAAATAGAATTATCAAACCATGACCCTGAAGTACTTTCTTCAGCTAATCTGTTTTCAATGGCTGATAGAGCCATTAGCAGCAGCTCCAAGTCTTGCAAAGCCAGGTTGCAACGATACTTGTGGGAACGTTCCCATACCCTACCCATTTGGGATTGGTCGAGCTGATTGTTTCCTCAATGAATGGTACGAAATAGTTTGTCTGCATGATAACCGACCGTACCTAAGAAAATATTATGGACAAGAATTTGGAGGTGAGGTGCTTAATGTGTCACTAGATGATCAAACTGTATCAATAAATCACAGTATTTCAAATATTAGTCTCTGCGAGGACAAAGGTATCTGGCTCGCCGGTAATTTGTCGGCGAGCCCTTTTTACTACGATTATTACCGTGTCACTGTTTCGGGCTGTGGTAATGTCATGCTCTTCGGGAATCAAAGTATTGTTGGTGGATGCACATCCACTTGTGATGAGAACAGAAATATTAATGGCTGCTATGGCATCAATTGTTGCGAATTCACTGTCCCATCATTAATTCTTCAGGATATCTCTTTGAATTTCTCGAGCTCGGTGGACAGAAACAATTCTTGCGCATCTGTTATCTTCAAGAATTATCCAAGAGATTCATACTCTTTTTCAGATACCTTAAACAACCTACGCATGTTTAAAAGTGGTATGTCTAGATTTTGCCTATGCAATATACAATACATCATGCAATTGATTCTGGAGATGTATAGTAATTCTCAGGCTTACAATTGTATAAACTCTAGGTCTCACTAATTAAACTACTGAAACGGAATATACTTGGAGTTTGGCTCGTAATTAACTCATTACAAACTTAAGATAATTCCATGAAATTATCAAGTCGAGGTTAAATACGATTTCATGGTAATTAATTAATGTGAAATGCTAAATTAGAGTGTAACTCTCAATCACTTACTATGTCAAAAGATATACTAAAAATAACTAGGTAGTTAGAGCTCAGCTCATATTTCGGTCTCATTTGAGATCCAAACCTTAACATAAATAAACTTAGTTTTTGAACATGAACATAAAGCTTGTCAAAACATCAGACTGAATTTGAACATTTTGGTGCCACTTGGCTCATTTACATAGGGTAAACAAAATTTTCATCCATTAATCTATTTATCATTTTATTTTTGTTTCTCTCTATATCCAAAATAGGGAATTAAATACAAGAGTGAAAAGGAAATAAGGAGAATATCCAGAACTACCATTTGAAATTTAATTGAATAGCAACCATTATCAAAGCTTGATAAAGAAATCAATTGAATATTTAAACGGGCCATGTCAAGTTGAAAGTTTGCTATTCCCAATGAATTGTGTAATTCCGGCTTCGCCCTCCATTAAAAGGAAAAACAAATGATAGTCTTCTTTTGAGGTCAAATATAACGATTATATATATAGTCAAGAGGAGAGATATCCAAGTTTTGTTTTCCCAAAGCGACTAGAATTAACAACCAATGTTTGACTAAATATTTTAGCTTAGATACAAATGCATCATATTTTTGTTTTTCAATGCAGTTGGCGGGACAAGCTTTGGCATATTAATTCTAGGGACAGTTGGTTTTTTCTCGTACACAATAATCAGCAAAAGAAGGAAAAGAAAACTTAGAGAGAAATTCTTCAAAAAAAATGGTGGTCTATTGTTACAGCAACAAGTGTCAGTTGATGAAAATATGGTTGACAAGGTAAAGTTTTTTACTTCGAATGAGTTGGACAAAGCTACTGACAACTTCAATCAAAATAGAGTACTAGGTCATTAAAAAGTCAAAATTAGCTGATGGGAAAATAGTAGCCATTAAAAAGTCAAAATTAGCTGATGAAAATCAAGTGGAACAGTTTATTAATGAAGTAGTTGTTCTTTCACAAATCAATCATAGAAATGTGGTTAAACTACTAGGTTGTTGTTTAGAGACAGAAGTTCCTTTGCTAGTTTATGAGTTCATACCAAATAGAACCTTGCATGACCTTATTCATAACGAGAAGGATGAAATTCTCATGTCTTGGGACATGCGTTTAAGAATTGCAACAAAGGTATCAGGAGCATTGGCCTATTTGCACTCGGCAACTTCCGTTCCTATCTACCACAGAGATATCAAATCGAGCAATATCCTTTTGGATGAAAAGCACAAAGCAAAAGTGTCAGACTTTGGAATCTCAAAGCATGTTACAATTGAGCAGACTCATTTAACCACGATGGTGAAAGGGACTTTTGGTTATTTGGATCCAGAGTATTTTCAGTAAAATCAATTTACTTAAAAAAGAGATGTTTATAGCTTCGGTGTCGTACTTATTGAACTCTTAACTAGACAGAAGCCAATATCTTCAACCCATAGCACGGTAGAAAGTAGCTTAAGCTTAGCAACAAGGTTTCTGATATCCATGGAAGAAAATCGTCTCAACATGATTCTTGATGCTCAAATTCTGGATACAACTAATGACAAACAAGTCAAAGCAGTTGCAATACTTGTTCATCGTTGCTTGAGCTTGGATGGAAGGAAAAGGCCCACCATGAAAGAAGTAGCCTTGGAACTTGAGGTAGCGATTGGTACAATGGAATGAATTTGGGCAGGAATGGAATGAACCAAGGAATGGAATGAACTTGGGAATGGAATGAACTTGGGAATGAGAATGACATGTTTGGTATGCTCTAGGAATTAAGAGTAGTAATGCGAATGACTTACATAATATGACATAATTGTCCTTTTATTATTATAGTATTAAAAATAAGAATAAATATAAACATAATCGCAAATAATATAAATATAAATAATAATAATAATAATAATAATAATAATAATAATAATAATAATAATAATAATAATAATAACAACAACAACAATAAATAATAATAATAATAACAAAATAAAAATAATAAATAATAAATAATAATAATAATAAAAACAACAACAACAAAAAAAAAAAAAAATAATAATAAAATAAATAAAAATAATTATTAATAACAAAATATTATTATATTTTTAATTATTATTATTATTATTATTATTATTATTATTATTATTATTATTATTATTATTATTATTTAATCACTATTATTATTATTTATTTTTATTTTTATTATTTTATGTATTTATTTATTATTATTATTATCATTTTTTATTATAATAATAATTATTATTCTTATTTTCATAATAATATTATTATATTTTTAATTATTATTATTATTATTATTATTATCATTTTTATTTTTATTTATTATTATTATTATTATTATTATTATTATTATTATTATTATTATTATTATTATTATTATTATTATTATTATTATTTTCATAATAATATTATTATATTTATTATTATTATTATTATTATTATTTAATCACTATTATTATTTTTTATTTTTATTATTATTTTATTATTATTATTATTTTCATAATAATAATAATTAAACAAATTATTTATAAAGGGTATGGTAGTCAAGTTGATTCCCAAATACATGGGAATGGGTCATTCCCATGTATTTGGTCTGAAATGACTATTCCCATGTATGTAGGAATGAGATTCCCTTGGGAATGACATTCTCAAGTTCATTCCCTCATACCAAACATGGGAATTAAAATAGAATTGGGAATGTCATTCCATTCCCAACTCATTCCCACATACCAATCACTGCCTGAGAGTATCAAGATGTTTCACCCGCTTTCAATAGTTCAAAAAACTCTTCAAGGAAATAAGGACACCAAAAATGAATTGGTACTCTTTTCAGATGGAATTTCCTCATCGACAACTGCAAATGATACAATTGCATCCTCTTCAGATGTTTATCCCTTATTGTCTGACACTTTTTGATATCAAAGTTAGTACAATGTCCTAGTACATGCATTTTAAATTTTCATTTTCCGTAATAAATTTGAAAATGTTGATAACTCCACTATTGTTAATGTACTTGTGTTACTTTATAAAGGATAAAATAAAATGTTTTTTATTTTATTGACACTAATAACTAATTTGAATAATTGCATGGTTACTTCATTAGTAGTTTTGTGACTGTTGAAATAGGATAATTTATGTCGCAAGCATATAAAGATTGACTTTTAGTATCAAACAACTTCTTTGATTAAGTTATTATGTCAATCCAATGATTAAAAAAAACATTTATTTTTCAAGTGAGAAGGTGCACAAACATTCTCAAATGAGCTCAACTATCTACCTCTAATATAGATTACAAAGTAACATTTTGACTAAAATCATTTGAGAAATGCAAAATTCCATTAATGTAGTTGAAAATAGTATCATATAATTTTCAATTTTTTAAGTTTTAAGAAGAGCCAAGCTTCATACTAGTTCCAAAAGCATTATTTCCAATTCCAATAAACCAGCCTCTCATTAGAAAATGACCAGTGAAAAAATTAGATCCTTTATAAGATTCAGTTACATATTTCAGCTATGCGTACATCCAATCTTAGAGAAGATGTATTAGCAGATTATATTTATGACGCCTATGAAGGCCAAAGTTGAGGTGCATTCGGCGTGTTTTAACTTCCCGTTGAATTGGATATGCAATTATTGAGTTTATTTTTGAACAAATTGAGTGTTATTTTCAATTTTACATGCTTATCCCATTGCCTAGAACCCTCTTAAGTAGTAATTGATATGTGAGAATGAGTTAAGAATGTAATGATATCTCAGTTCTATTCCAATTCATACGCTTGGTATAAATGAATAAACTTAAGAATCTCATTCATTCGGTAATCTCAATATTCTCACGAATATGAGAATACTCATTCTTGATAAAACACATGGTAATAACCTATTCCTATATACTTAAGATTAGCTTATTACTCAAGTGGTCAAAATATCTTTTAAAAAATATATTACACACTATATATACAAACAACATTATTATTAATATAATTAATTATTTGTTATTATTATTTATTGTATTATAGCCATAGTTATTAATATATATTAACTCTGTTGTCCCTTAATTAAACCTAAGAGGGGGGTAAATTAGGTTATATAGGCAATAATACTATTTTTTTCGATTTGGCAGTATACTAGCAATGATTAATCAAAAACAATTCTAAATAGATATGCACTTTAGCAATATAAAATGTGAGTGAAGTAATTTATCAAACACTTGGTGAGCAGAAAATAATGCAAAGAGAGAGTTGAGAGAAAGAGATTGCAAATCGCGATTTTAGCGTGGTTCGGCCCCCGCCTAAGTCCACGACCTAAGCTCCCCGCTTAGGATTTTAACAATCTTCACTATGGTGGCTCTTCAAATGTTGGTGAGTCCACAAACCAACTACAATGGTAGTTCAAGCTTTTAGAAAAGACCTATTCTCAATACAAAATTTTAACTCTAACACCTTTGATAAGGAAATCCTTCATTTCAAAGTGTTTAACTCTCTCTTTTGATAAGTGTTTGAGATTCACAATAAAAGCCCTCTTTTAGGGTAGATGAATACAATAAATGCTTCTCTCTGAACAATGCTCACAATTTCTTACTCAAGTATAGCTCAATGATGATTCAAAGATTAAAGTGATTAAAGAACTCAATAGTAATTGCTTTGAAATCAATACCTTAAGATTTTGCAGTTGAGAGACATTAATAGAGATGCAAAAATGGTGTGATTAATGCTCCTAACGTTCACAAACGACTATATTTTGAATCAACATTTTGGCCTGACTGGTTGACCCCTGTTTCGCCGGTCGATCGGTCCAGAGACCCTCGTCTGGTAGACAAGCTCGGGCGGACGACCCTTTGGCCACCGGTCGACTGGTCGCCATAGGGTCGTCCAGTGGAACCAAAGCTGCTAGGGTTGGGTTTTTTAAAAATGTTTCTTTTAACCATATTTTGTAATATATTTTTTCAAATGTTTCAACACAATATTTGAGAATCAAAATTGAGCATATATCTTTTTGCAAGACCCAAAACCCAAGTCAAGTCCCAACCGGTACCCCTCATGACTTCCGTCTCCATCCTTATAACTCCATCTTCATTTTTTGAATCTTTTTCCTTGAATTGATGGATGTTCTTCTTCCTTCTTTAGCTTGATGATCTTGGAATCAGAGTCAATCTTGATTCATCTTTACTGATGCACACTTAACAAACTCATTAAACATATTTATGGTTTGTAATCATCAAAACCAAGATTTAGAAGCCTTTTAGGCTAACAATCTCCCCCTTTTTGATGATGACAAAACTATCCCAAATGATAACAATGTAAGCATAAATGAGTTTGAGAGAGTATTTAGTATTTAGTGCAATTTAAGTTTGTTTGAACCTAAGATATATGTTTGTTCAAAAAAAAAACTTCCCCTTAACAGGTGCATATATAAGAACTCCCCTATAATGTATGAGTTATTTTTAGATATGCTTCTATTATTTATACCATTTTTTCAGACGATAATAGTAGCTTCCTAAGGGACATTAGTAAGCAAAGAAAAGCATGTCTAGATTTGAACACCAAACACATGACACAAAGTTACAAACTAAAGCAAGTCATAGAAAGGAAAATTACCAAAGCAATGAAGTTGAAATATCAACAAATCAAAGTATCAAAACCATGGAAGAGAATTCATAAAGTAAAACATGATTGTTGGAAAAAAGATTTCAAAATTTAATGGGAAAAGAGAAAGATGAGCATCCTAAGCATCACAGGGCAACGAGTTTAATCCTTCATAAATTTCTCATAGAGCTTCTCAAGCATCATCTTCATTCCTTTCATCTCAGAGTTGACTTCTCCAACAGTGAAGGATAACTGATCAATTTTTAAAGTCAAATCATCAACCTTCGCATCTCCTTCTTCAAGAGTAGTTGGGCGAGATCTTCTCCTTGTAGACGAACTAGCCCCTCCAATATCAACCCGTGAAGGATCTCTGCCATCGTGATCTCCTTCATCACTCTCGCTGGCAACGTCACTTTCATCACCTTCTTCCCCAAGGTCATAATTCTCTAGATCATCAACTACCTCAGATTGAACCTTACGGAATTTACGTTGCTTAACGTAGACAATGTCATTATTTTCACGAGCCATGTATTGTCTATCTAGGCAGTATTGGTCAAGGAGGTATGTGGCATCATGCAAGGGTGCAAACTGACCAACATGATCAATACCCTTAAGATGGAAGAAGTGACACAAAAGCATCCCATATGGCAAGGATTTCTTTTTAAAGGCCAAAATGTGACTAAGCATGATGTAGGGAAGGTTGATTTTTACCTTTGTGTACATGAGGTGCATCACATAACCCGTAAAGGATGGACTTGTCCCATCTCTTATAATGCGAGGCATTATAGAATGATTTAGAATGTAGATGAACAAACGTTTCTCGGCACATATTTGATCTCTCTTTGGCATAAACTCTTCCGATCTTCCCAAGTCTTTCCACAAAGTAATAAACATCTCCGTTGGGGCAGTGTCGTGTAGTCCGCTTGGTAAGTTAACAGCAGAATAGAGTTTTAACCCACTATTTGGTATCTCAAATAAATCAGCCAAATCCCGTTATCCCACAAATATGTTAACTCCATTTACCCTACTCTTTAGCCCACGCACACCTCTGTCTTCTCAATCTACCAAATATGCATAGAATTCTCGAACCCACATATCACAATTTATGTCCTCTAGTCCAAAAAGAAGAAGCCACCTTTGATATCTAATCAGTTTATGTGGAGGAGTGTTGTCCAAAAAATGTGAAGGATCAATACGTTTACCCCATATTATTTCATTTTGTGAGAAATCTCCCAGTGCGATGACATGCATGGGATCCCAGGGATCAATGGTATAAGGCCTATATGCGGTCCTTTGTCTCTTGGATGCTTGTCTAGATGATGATGCTATGAGTATGCAAGAGAATTTGCAATAAAGTTTGGTTGGGGAATTTTGTCGAGCACTTGGGGTGCAAAGAAAAATTTGAAGAGTTTTTCACAAAAATTGAAGAGAAAGATATACACTTGAGTGGGTTGTCAAGTTTTAAATATGCTATGTTTTGCTTATAGGACACATAATGAGTTTTGAAGATGATAGGAGACAATGATGGAATTTGAGTGGGAGAGAATTAGGATGAGTTTTGATGAAGCAAACAGTAAGTTTTGAATGAAATTTGATGTTTTAAACCTTTTGCCCGTCAGTGCCATGACCAGACGAGGGTGCAAGCACCGGTCGACCGGTGCCAGACCCTCTTCCGCCTGAGGCACATCCACCAAACGAGGAGAACTCCACCGGTCGACCGGTGGGAACACCCTCCTCAGGTTGGGCATATTCTACCAGGAAGTAGTTCTGTGCTTATGAAATTTCATGAAATGCATGTACACTCATATTTTAAGCATGCACAACTCTCTTTTAATCACACAAAATTGATTCTCATACAATGGTTTGGTAAAAATATGAGCTAATTGATTCACGGAATCAACAAAGTTGAGCACAACATCCCCTTTTTGAACATGATCGCGAATGAAATGATGCCTAATTTCAATATGTTTTGTTCTAGAATGTTGGATAGGATTTTTAGTGAGATTAATGACACTTGTATTGTTACATTTAATAGGCACACTATCATATATAAGACCATAATCAAGCAAATTTTATTTCATCCAAAGAATTTGTGCCACACAATTTTCGGCAGATACATATTCAACTTCGGCCGTAGAGAGAGCTATACTATTTTGCTTTTTACTAGACCAAGAGATTAATGAATGTCCTAAAAATTGACATCATCCACTAGTACTTTTTATGTCTACACGATCTCCTGCATAATCCGCATCCGAATATCCTACAAGTTCAAATGAGGTGTCTTTCGGATACCATAATCCTAAATCTATAGTCCCCATAAGATATCTAATAATTCTTTTTACAGCATTTAAGTGAGATTCTTTAGGACAATATTGAAAACGAGCACATACGCACACAACAAATACAATATCTGGTCTAGAAGCAGTTAAATAAAGAAGACTTCCGATCATACCTCGATATTGTTTTTCATCTACCTTGTTACCTTCCTCATCTTTGTCAAGCTTGATTGATGTTGACATTGTTATACTTATTTCTTTTGCTGACTTAAGCCCAAACTTTTTGATAAGTTCTCTTGTGTACTTGACTTGATTGATGAAAGTACCCTCTTGTGTTTGTTTGATTTGGAGTCCAAGAAAGAAATTCAATTCTCCCATCATACTAATCTCGAATTCCTTGTGCATACACTTAGAGAAATACTCATAAAGGGATTCATTAGTAGCACCAAAAATTATATCATCAGCATAAATTTGCATGAGTAATATATCTTTATCTTTTGTTTTAACAAAAATGGTTGAATCTAATTTTCCTTTAGTGAACCCTTTTTCAAGCAAATAGTTGTTAAGTCTATCATACCATGCTCTAGGTGCTTGCTTAAGGCCATATAATGCCTTATGTAGTTTATATACATGATTTGGCAAGTTGGAATCTTCAAATCCAGGTGGTTGTTTCACATATACTTCTTCTTTGAGAAAGCCATTTAGAAATGCACTTTTTACATCCATTTGATATAATTTAAAGTTCATAAAACATGCAAAAGCAAGAAGCATACGAATGGATTCAAGTCTAGCTACTGGAGCAAAAGTTTCATCATAATCTATCCCTTCTTCTTGATTATACCCTTGAGCAACTAGTCTAGTTTTTTTCCTAGTTACAATCCCGGATTTATCTAGCTTATTTCTAAAAGCCCATTTTGTACCAATTATAAGATAATCCTTAGGTTTTTCGACTAGATGCCATACTTTACTTCTTTCGAATTGATTTAATTCTTCTTGGATGACAATTATTCAATCTTCATGATTTAAAGCTTCTTTAACATTTTTAGGCTCTACTTGAGAAAGAAAGACAACATGTTCACAGTAAGCATTTAAATTCGAACGAGTTCTTACTCCCTTTGAAGGATCACCAAGAATTTGATCATTTGGGTGATCTCTTACAAACTTCCAACATTTTGGTAGATCATCATTTGTTGTAGCTTCTTGGTCATTTTGCATTTGTTGTACATTGCCTTGTGGATTTGCTAGTGCTTCACCATCCTTTGAGATTTGACCCTCTTCAATATTTGTCTTCTTTGGATTACTTAAGGTTCCCTAATTTCCAATGGTTGTAGGTAGGATTTGAATGTCACCTTCGGAAACACCTACATCAAAATCATTCTTTCTCAGGGGAAAAATGATTAGTTTCATCAAAATCCATATGCATAGACTCTTCGATAAGTATATTTATTTTGTTAAAGACTCTATAGGCTTTACTTCTTGAAGAGTAACCCATAAAAAGTCCTTCATCCGATTTTGAGTCAAATTTGTCAAGATGTTCTTTTGTATTTAGGATGAAATACTTACAACCAAAAACTTTAAAATAAGACACATTTGGTGCTCTACCTTTCCATAATTCATAGGGTGTTTTGTTTAGAAAATGTCTAATTAGTACACGATTTAACACATAACATGCAGTATTTACGGCTTCACCCTAAAAGTATGTTTGCAAGTTGTTTTCTTTCAACATTGTTCTTGTCATTTCTTGTAGTGTTTGATTCTTCCTTTCTACTACCCTATTTTGTTGAGGAGTTCTAGAATGCGAAAAATTATGTTCAATGCCACGTTCTTCACAATAGTCCATGAAAGATGCATTTATAAATTCGGTGCCTTGATTACTATGAGTACAATTTATGTAATAACCTTTCTTATTTTGCACCTTATTGCAAAATTTAGCAAATTCATTGAAGGCATCATTTTTATGTGTAAGGGGTCTCACCCATGTGAATCTAGTGTAATCATCTATGATAGCATAAACATATCAAAATCCACCTAGGCTTGTCACGTCCATTAGACCAAATAGATCCAGATATAATTTTTGTAAAACTCTTGATGTAGTTACCTTGCTAATTGTTTTAAAAGATGTCTTGTGTTGTTTTCCAAATTGGCATACATCACATAAATGGTCTTTTTGAAATCTAGTCTTAGGAAGACCTATGACAAGTTCTTTTCTTGAAAACTTAGCAAGTAAATCCATGTTAGCATGACTAAGTCTTCTATGCCATAACCATGAATCTTCATTAATAGTAACTATGCATGTCACATTTTGGCACTTCAATTCATGAAAATTGATCACATACACATTATCACATCTATTTCCAACAAATAACACTTTATCATCTCTATCATATACTTTGCAACAAGTAAATAAAAATTCAACTCTAAATCCATTATCACAAAATTGACTTACACTTAGTAAATTATGTCTAAGACCTTTAACATACAAGACATCATGGATAGAGAGAGCGTTTATATCTCCTATGCTACCCTTACCAATGATTTTGCCTCATTCATTTCCTCCATAGCTAACTTTACTTTTGAAATTTTTGTCAATCTCATAAAAGAAAAATATATCTCCCGTCATGTGCCTTGAGCACCCACTATCAATAACCCAAGTATTTTTATACTTCACCTTTAGGGCAACCTATCATTCATAAAAACAAATCAAGTTAATTTGGTCCCCAAGGTTCTATTGGGTTCTTTTGTGTTAGTACGAAGTCCTAACACATCTAACAACCCATTTAGGTCTAAGCTATAAAGGAATGTGAGAATCTCTTCCCACCATGTTTCTAAATCTACATCGTGATGCATTGTGACCAATCTTCTCACAATAAGTGCATCTCTTAAATGATCCTCTTGATGTTGAGGCTACATGCCAAGAGGATGATGCTTTGACAAAATGATTTTGAAATCCTTTTTGATATGGCTTATAGCCAATCCCTTTTATGTCAACTTGTACTTTTTGTGATTCTTTTAATGGTGGATGAACAATTGAGGATTGAAAAGCTTTCACAAAGACAGTTTTTGAGAACTTTGGCTTAGAAAATGGCTCATAGCCAATTCCACCTTTGTCAAGTGGTGATTTTTTAGAACCAATGATTTTGTCCAAAGCCTTTGTTCCTTTTGAAAATCTAGTTAGATCATTTTGTAGGCCAAGAACTTGTTTTTCAAAATCCTTGATTTCTAATTTATTTTTGGACTTTAAATGATAGTATTCTTACATTTCTTTGGTAAGAGTATCATTTTCATCTATAAGTTCCTTAATTTCCTTTTGAAGTTCATCAATTTCTTTTTTAAGATTCTTTACTTTTGAATGTGCAAGAAGAAAACTATTATATAGTTTTGAAAATTCATTTGTTGGTTCCTTAAATGTACATTCATCATCATTAGAAGACGAAGAAGAAGATTCATCACAAGACGAAGAAGTTACCTTATTATCTCTAGCCATGAAGCACACAAAGTTGGCCACTTCGGTTTCGCTTCTACTTTCATCAACGATTGATACATCATCCTCAACACACGCCTTCATTGCTTTTTGCTTTCCTTTGATCAATTTTGGACATTTTGCTTTGATGTGTCTCGGTTTGTCACAATTGAAGCATTTTATCTCTTCTTTGGTCTTTTCTAATATTTCTTTGAATATTCTCTTGGCTTTGTTGTTGATGAGCTATTCTCTCTTCATCTTTTTGTATTTCAAGAACTTCTTAAAATTCTTTGCAAGAAGTGCAAGCTCATCATGATCACTATCATCTTTGTCTTCATCACTCGATTGAGATTAAGCAATGAGAGCAAGTGATTTCCTTGTCTTTTTTTCTTCTTTATCTCATATTTTTTCTTGGTTCAATACAAGTTCTTCCGTTTCAAGGTTGCAAATGAGCTCATGCACTATAATCGTGGAGAGATCTGTTGATTCTCTAATAGACGTCACATTTGGTATGTATTCCTTTGAAAGAGCCATAAAAATCTTCCGGTTGAGTTCTTCATTTGGATACTTCTTCCCGAGAGCACTTAAGTTGTTTATGATTGTGGAGAATCTTTTATGCATTTCATTTAGTGATTCTCTGGCCTTCATACGAAACAATTCATACTCATAAATGTGAAGATCAATTTTGGTATTCTTCACTTGAGGTGTTCCTTGATAAGACATGTGTAGCATCTTCTAAATCTCGTAACCGATTTCACATTGACTCACACGACTATACTCGGTTTCGTTTAAAGCACAATAGAGGATATTCTTGGCTCTTGAGTTCTTGGTCATCATACTAATGTCTTGATCATTGAACTTTCTCATTTCCTTGGGCACTTGAATGGTTTTGACTTTCTCAACTCCACTTGCACTTGGGGCATCTTTGACCGTTACCTCCTTCATTGGAACATAAGGACCATCTTCTACTAGTGACCATAGAGCATAGTCAACAGATTGTATGCATGTCTCCATCTTGTTTTTCCAATGATTAAAATTTGTATCTATAAACAATAGAGGCCTATTAGTAGAGTAACCTTCAAAGTAAGGAGAGGTAGTATTGTTTGCCATTTGTCTTTTCTTTGCTAGATGTTAAGCTATATGCAAAGTCCTAGCTCTTGATAGCACTTGTTGTCCCTTAATTAAACCTAAGAGGGGGTGAATTAGGTTATATAGGCAATAATACTATTTTTTTCGATTAGGCAATATACTAACAATGATTAATCAAAAAAAATTCTAAATAGATATGCATTTTAGCAATATAAAATGTGAGTGAGGCAATTTATCAAACACTTGGTAAATAGAAAATAATGCAAAGAGAGAGTTGAGAGAAAGAGATTGCAAATCGCGATTTTAGCGTGGTTCGACCCCCGTCTAAGTCTATGATCCAAGCTCCCCTTTTAGGATTTCAATAATCTTTACTATGGTGGCTCTTCAAATGTTGGTGAGTCCACAAACCAACTACAATGGTAGTTCAAGCTTTTACAATAAAAAAGACATCTTCTCAATACAAAGCTTTAACTCTAACACCTTTGATAAGGAAATCCTTCCTTTCAAAGTGTTTAACTCCCTCTTTTGATAAGTGTTTGAGATTCACAATAAAAGCCCTCTTTTAGGGTAGATGAATACAATAAATACTTCTCTCTAAACAATGCTCAAAATTTCTTGCTCAAGTATAACTCAATAATGATTCAAAGATTAAAGTGATTAAAGAACTCAAGAGTAATTTCTTTGAAATCAATACCTTAAGATTTTGCAGTTGAGAGACATTAATAGAGCTGAAAAATGGTGTGATTAATGCTCCCAACGTTCACAAATAGCTATATTTTGAATCAGCATTTTGGCCCAACTGATCGACCCCTGTTTCTCTGGTCGACCGGTCTAGTGACCCTCGTCCGGTGGACAAGCCTCGGGTGGATAACCCTTTGGCCACCGGTCGCCATGGGGTCATCCGGTAGAACCAAAGCTGCCAGGGTTGGGTTTTTAAAAAGTGTTTCTTTTAACCATATTTTGTAAGATATTTTTTCAAATGTTTCAACACAATATTTGAGAATCAAAATTGAGCATATATCTTTTTGCAAGACCCAAAACCCAAGTCAAGTCCTAACCGGTACTCCTTATGACTTCCGTCTCCATCCTTATAACTTCATCTTCATTTTTTGAATCTTCTTCCTTGAATTGATGGATGTTCTTCTTCCTTCTTTAGCTTGATGATCTTGGAATCGGAGTCAATCTTGATTCATCTTTACTTATGCACACTTAACAAACTCATTAAACATATTTATGGTTTGTAATCATCAAAACCAAGATTTAGAAGCCTTTTAGGCTAACAAACTCTATTACATAATTTAATTAATTCCTAATTTTTATCTCACACCACTCTTTTACATAAGTTAATTAATTCCTAATTTTTATCTCACACCATGAGATAAGTAAATCTTGCATCATGACATAAGTACGCAATTATTATTGTATCAACCACAAACAATTAATTAACTCACTCCCTTCGTGCGGGCTAGTATATTAGAACCCTCGCTTTCACTACTATTTTGACTGACATATGTGATATGCGGGTGTTAGGTCTAGTTCTATATAAAGAGAGCTTCTCGCTTCAGTTCAGGTTATGGTTCAAGTGGAGAAGTAGAGAGGTTGCTTGCAATACAAACCTAACTAAGTTGCACTTATTTTTGTGCATGTGGTTTGTGTAATACATGCGTGGTGGCATTGGCAAAATTGTGTATAGTGGCTGCATGGTATAATAGTAGGGGTGTGTGGGTTGGGGGTATGTATGCTACAAGGTGTTATGGGGTAAGGGTGAGAAATGGTTGTGGCGAGTTTGAGGGTAATGGTGGCAAGTTGAGGGGTAGTTATAGGTAGTGATGGTAGCTGCTTGTGAAGATTAGGGGTGGGACTGCCAGCGGTAGTCGAGTAGAGCCATATGGCATGTAATTATTGGTTGGGTAATTATTTTTTATTTTTTGATAATATTGAGAGGGCATATTTGTCATTTCAATATTTTTATAAAATTAATGGATGTTAGCTATTGGGGCCATATGAATCCTTTCTAATGACCGTAGGTAGTTAATGTTATAGCTCGACAATCATTGGAGAATACCATCTACTTTAGGCTATCCTGAGGGGAGTCAAATGCAATTTACCCTTTTCTTTATTCTCTTTTTTTTTATTAAAAATTTGAAGCAAGAACTAACGCAACGTGAATTGAGAGAGAAACTACAGAGTTCACCACAGAGGTGTTTCTACGGAGGATCAAATTTTTGATCGCATATATTATTATGTGAGAAATAGAATGTTCAAAACCAAACGATTTAGATATTGTCTTTTAAATAGTGCAATTTGTAGAGTTTGGAGAGTTGATGATAGTCTTTTGCTTAGATAGATTCTGACTCAACCACTTGTGGTTGACTTGTTAATTCTTGTTTGTATCTCCAATTGTACATGTTTTTGTTTTAATACAATCATTTGCTTACCTAACAAAAAAAAAAGAAGAGAGAAGGGAAAACCACATATTAGATGATAATTCATAATACACATCATTTAAAAAATAAAAAAAATTAACAAAAAGAGATGATCCAAATTACGTGTTGGGATCTTTTCATTTTCTTTCTTTTAAATCCAAACTAAAAGATTAATCCTTTCATTGGTTTTCTTTTTTATCCAAACACACGAAACATGAATTTTTCCTGTCTTTTTCTTTTCTTTCATTTTCCTCCATAAGTCAAAAGTACTGACTATTCGTCTCCGTGCTGTGGAATTTCTCTATTTAACACGTACCAAAAAGAGATTCAAAATCGCTAACTATTTGTGCCCACTTTGTGAAATCTCTCGAGGAGAAAAAAAACCCGTTTTTATCCCATTTAACAGACATTGACAAGACATCAAAATTATTGCAAGTTCTACCCATTTCGCTTCATGTGAATTTGAAAAGCGGTAGGAAGCTATCACCCAGTGACTACGTTCTACGATTCTTTTTTTTTTTGGACTACACTACGATCCTGAACCAAGGAAATCACACAGTTCCGTAAAGCAAGAAACAATAATGCTATCAGATATTGATTCGTATTATCGTATATCTTGGCCTAGTCCTGTATAGATCCTAGATTCACATGCCTGCATGTAGACTTTATTACATTGTTTCACTTAGAGCATCCTCAATGGAGTCTCTAATGGGTCTCTAAATAGCAATAATTGCTATTTTAGAGACTCTATTGATCAAAATTCATCACCAATGGGAGTCTCTAAAACACTATTTGATAGTTTTTGGCAAAATTATGACATCACTCAAGCTTTGAGTCTCTAAAATAGCACCTAGTCTCCATTTTCTTCAACAAATTTGTTGAAGAAAATGGAGACTATACAAGAAGACAAAAATGAGTCTCTAAATTTGGCATGTGACGATCTGACGTTCTTGTCAGAATGTCAAATCTGAAAAAAAAAATACAAATTTTTTTTTTGATCAGAGAAGAAAAAAAAAATCAACATTCTGACAATGTAGCCATTTAACATCCTGCAAAAGGTGAAAAAAAGGAACCGTTGAATTCATCTATATATGCAACCAGATCTGAGCAAAAAAAACCAACAACAAATTCACAAATCTTCATCCACAAACAAATTTTGAAACATACCACAGATTTTTAAACAAATTTTTAAGCTTGTTTCACTAAACAAAAAAAAAAAAAGGTAAATAAACAGAAAAAGAAAAATTGGTTGATGGCAGCAAGGCAGAGAGTGGGGGGGCAGTGGGGGAGGGCGCGCGATGGTGGGGGGCGCAGTGGGGTAGGGAGTGCGATGGTGAGGCGGGGGGGCAGTGGGGTGGGGCGCGTGATGGTGGGGGGCGCAGTGGGGTAGGATGGGGAGCGCGATGAAGGGTGCGCGATGGTGAGGGGGGGCAGTGGGGTAGGGGAGAGGTGCGCGATGGTGGAGGGAGGCAGAGGGGAGGGGACGGGGCCGCTGGGGGTGGCATGGCGTGGGGTGGGGGGTGGTGCGCCTGTTGGTGGTGCGGCGTGGGGAAAGGGAAAGGGGAAAGGGAAAGGTAGAAGGGGAGGGAGAAGGGGGAAGGGGGAGGGGGTGTTTTATAGTTAGGGTTAATTTTTTTTTAATTAATTTTTTTAATATATATTTTAATTAATGTTTTGTTTTTTACTTTTTTAATTTAATTTTTTGGTTTGTATAACTTTTTTAGTTTTTATAGTTTTTTTTTAATGTTTTTTGTTTTAGTTTTTTTAGTTTGGTTATTTTTACTTTTTTAATTTAGTTTTTTGGTTTGTATAGCTTTTTTAGTTTTTATAGTTTTTTTTTTAATGTTTTTTGTTTTAGTTTTTTAAGTTTGGTTATTTTTCAATTGCAATTAAACTCTTTTTAGCTTTTATATTTTATATGTTTTAATTTAAGTTTTATATTATTTTAATTGTAATTATATGAATTTTTTATAGTTGTAATTAGGGTTTTTTTTAAATTAGGAACTTCTATTTTTCTAAAAAACATTTAGGTTTGTTTATTGAATTAGTATTAGTATATTTTTAAATAAATCAACCTAAATATCATTAATTTTCTATTTATAGATTAGCAGATATGGAATGCACATATGGACTTTCAAAGGAACGTAATTTCACGCATGAAGATGATAAGGATTTGTGCCGGGCCTATATCGCGATTAGCGAAGATCCTTTGATCGGGATAAACCAAACATCAGGAACAATGTGGAATCGAGTTCTACAAAAATATGAAGAGTTTCACCCTCCCAACAATCCAAGTGAAAAAAGAACAACGAAGAGCCTTAAATCCCGATGGACGCAAATAAACCAAAAATGCACAAAATTTGCGGAATGTCTTGCTCAAGTTAATATGAGACCAAGGAGCGGAGCAAATATCGTTGACAATGTGAGTTTTTTAGCCAAAGTAATTGTATTTTTATAGAGTATATTGTATTTAATACTTAACAAATTTTAAAATTAAAATTTGAGAGATATTTAATTGTTTTGTAGATGGATGACGCAAGACGCTTATACACAGCTATCGGGCACAACAGGTGGCTCGTTTACATGAAAATGAGACGGATCATCGACAAAATCATCGCCTTCTTCTATCCGGTTATCTTCAACAATCATATTATGAAGAATTATACATGTCTTCATAATCTCCCCAATATCATCCTCATGCCAAAAACGACATGGCCCTCTGACAATCTCAAACCGAGCTTGAAGGATTCCAAAAGCCCTTTCGACATCCTTACGGTATGCCTGTTGCAATCTTGTAAATAAGATTTTATCTTCACCTTGTGGATCGGTAAATGCTTGAACGATGGTGGACCATTTAGGATATATACCATCAGCCAGATAATATCCTTGTTTGTATCGTCTCCCATTGACGGTGAACCAAATGTGCGTTGCTAGTCCTTCAAGAACATCATTAAATATAGGTGAACTGTATAATACATTAAGATCATTGCGTGCACTTGGTGGACCGAAGTATGAATGCCATATCCAAGTGTCGTACAATGCAACCGCTTCAAGGATTATGGTAGGAGAACCATGGTGCCCAGCATATGTACCCGCCCACGCGGTTGGACAATTTTTCCATTCCCAATGCATGCAATCGATACTACCTATCATTCCAGGAAATCCCCGTTCATCAGCTTTTCGCAGTAGCCTATACATGTCTGCATTGTTTGGTCGACGAATATACTCGTCTCCATACACTGCATTTACGGCACGACAGAATCTCATCATCGACTCCAAACATGTGGTCTCTGCAATTTTCAAATAATCGTCATTTGCATCTGCTGGGTTTTTATAGGCAAGCATACGAAGCACGACTGTCATCTTTACATGCGGTGAGAAACCAAGCTTTCCGGCTGCATCCGGTTTCTGTTTGAAGTAATCGTCAAAATGCACAATATCTCTCATAATTCTCAAAAACATTTCGCGCCTCATGCGAAACCTATTTTGGAATTCAGAAGTAGGATACAAAGGACGGTCAACAAAATAATCATTCATTAGCCTATTATGAGCACCTACCCAATCTCTTTGTATGGATCGTTGACGCGACGATGTTCCTCCATGTTGATCTGTAATTGCTTCCTGTGCAGCCTGTACTACTGATTGATATTGTGTGTACATCATCATTATCGCGTTCGTATGGTTATGGATTTCGTTGTCGAATGGGGGGGAATCGGTTCCTTGTTGGGCCATTTTATATATATAGGAAATTTAAAGCAAAATAGAAATGAAACGAATGGATGAGATTAAGGAAAAGAAATACAATTCAATGGAGAGAGATTGTATGCTTGAATTGTTGTGAGTGTTAAAGGATTGAGGGCTTAATATATATAGGAAATTGAATGCAAAATAGATAAGAAATGAATGGATGAGATTGAGGAAAGGAAATCCAATCCAATGGATGGTGTTTGGATAAGATATTGGATATTGAGATAACAAAAAGACGGATGAGATTGAGTATAGAAAATCCAATCCAATGGATATTATTTAGATACAAGATTTGTGATTGAGATAGCAAATGGACGGATGAGATTGAAAAAAGGTAATCCAATCCAATGGATGTCACAATGGATAAGATATTTGATATTGAGATAACAAACGGACGGATGAGATTGAGTATAAAAAATCAAATCCAATGGATATTATTTAGATAAAAGATTTGTGATTAAATTAAGAAAATTAATTAATTTACAAATTGAATAAAATGAAGAACAAAAACAAATATAAACGCAACACACGAGGATTTTTAATTAAGTTTTTTTTTTACGTATGGTAAATTTTTATTAGATTTTTTTAATTAGTTTTTTTCAAAATGCACTTATGTAATTAAAAGTAATCCTAATTTTTTAAACGTTATGTTCGTCACAAATTATATATTTTTTGCTTGAAATATTCGTTAAAAAAATTGAGATAATCTAAATAACAATTAATTAAAAAAAAGTAACACACGAGAAAAAATTATACATAATCAAATTATTATGTAAAATTAAAATTAACACGATATAGGGACTCAATTTTATAGAGACCATCACTGGAGATTTTTTTTTTTATCTTGGTCTCTAAATGAGTCTCTATAATAGTTTTTTTTACCTTAGTCTCTAAATGGGTCTCTAAAATACTATTTGGTCTCTATATGGGTCTCTATAAATGATTTATAGAGACCTATATAGAGACTCCATTGAGGATAGCCTTAGACTTTTCCGTCGTTAAGGGTCTCACATGAGGCTGGCCTCGTAGAAAAAAATTCCATCTAGGAGGGCTTGGTTTACTCGATTGTTTCCAATATGTAAAAGGCCTGATTTTGTGAATTCGAAATTTTGCTTCCACTTTTACTGATTGTCTATTCAGAATTGATGGAAGTCAATCGGCTTTAGTGTGGTTTAATGGGCTATATATATAATATGAACCTAGTTTTTTTTGCATCTCTTGTACCATTAATACTCTAGAGTCTCGAATGGGTTTTCCTATGTACCAAAGCAATATTTATCAATTTGCTCTTATGAAATCGAGAAATATTATATACTACTTCATTTTATCACTCAAATATTACCTATGAGAATGGTATATATATATATATATATCAATGCTCTATGAGATCTTAGCCAGATAATATATGAATAGGGTAAACCGCAAAATTCTCCTTTAGTTTTGTCAAAATTCATCCTTGTGATTTATGAATAAAGAATAAATAATAAAGAAAAAAGAAAAACTACTCTAAGGAGACACAAATAGTTGTGTGCTACAATCAGTAGGAGTTTATTTTGCAAAATATAAAAGATTTGCACAAACTACTCCAAGGAGACACAAATAGTTGTGTGCTACAATCAGTAGGAGTTTATTTTGCAAAATATAAAAGATTTGCACTTTACCCGTTCATATGCCAGCCAGATACTGCAGTACTAATTTGCTCTCTGGTTTAATCTTTTATGATCTGACGGATAATGCACGAAAACATATCCACCACCCAAAATTATTGGAGTTGACTCCAGCAGAGACTTCATCGCTGAGCGGACTTGACTACTGCAGCTACAATAAGACTTACCAATTAAGATGGATCAATTCTACTCGAATTATCATTATATATTCCATTGCCACACTTCAATTTCTTTACAGACTGAAATAGACTTACCAAGCTAGCCATGACTGTTAACTACTTGTTTCAGCTAATAATTTGGTTTCTATGGCTAATAGAGCCATTGGCAGCAACTCCATCTCTTGCAATGCCAAATTGCAATGATACCTGTGGGAACGTTACCATACCCTACCCATTTGGAATGGGTTTCGGTTGTTTCCTTCATGAATGGTACGAGGTGCTTTGTCATGATGACCGGCCGTATCTTAGCAGATACTATGGACAAGAATTCGGAGGTGAGGTGCTGGGTGTGTCTGAATTTACTATAACCATAAATGCCAATAACACAAAGATCCGTGTATGCGAGGACGACAAAGATATCCACCTTGCCGGTGATTTATCGGGGAGCCCTTTTCATTACGATTCGGACAACGAAATCGTTTTCATTGGGTGTGGTAATTTTGTCATGCTCTTCATCACAAAGAAAACCATTCAGGGTGGATTCACAAGGCAATGCACATCAACTTGTGATCAGCACGGAAAAGTTAAGGGCTGCTATAACATTAACTGTTGCGGCTCAGTATCCCAGATTATTCTGTCCAGAACATCCATTTGAATTTCTCGAATTTAGTGGCCAGAAACAATTCTTGCGGATATGTTGTTTTCGGGAGCTTTAAAGGACACTCAACCTCTTTATCCCCTGAAGATCTAATTGGGGTTTCAGCCCCCGTTGTATTGCAGTGGACGATTCCATTGTGGATCCCCATGGATATAAAAAATAATCCAAATTGCTACAAAAGTAATTTCTACTATTATTGTTCTTGCCCATATTGCCAAGAAGGGAACCCATATCTTCCAAATGGATGCCAAGGTATGCTTCTTATTCTCAAAAAGAGAGAGAACATTTTTGTTGTTTGTGATATTATCTAATACTTTAATTGTGATTAGCAGTTCGCTCCGATAAGCACAACTGTGTAAAAGCACCAAATGTACCAACCTCTCATTCAAGAAAAAGATTAATTATGCTTGTTGGTAAGTTGATTCTTTATCACCTCTTCAATTTTTTATTTTTTTTATTTTTTTAGGGTAAATGACACATTTGTCTGTTATGTTTGGCGTGCCTTATAAGTTGAATATCTTCACTTCATAACTATTTTCACCCAAAAATAAAAAAACTTCATGTTAGTTTCTACGCCTAAAATTAGATTTTTTTCATTTCTTTGACAATAATACTTTTGTAAACCGTTTGTTTAGCGTAAAATAACTTACTGATGAAAAATATTTTTCTATAAAATAGAATATTTTTTGGTATTTGGTTATTGCACTTAAAAATATTTTTTGATATTTGGATGTAATAGTGAAAAATTGATTAAAACTATTAATTTTTTAATTTTTAAAAAATATTAATTTAATAATTATTAATTGATTAATTAATTAAAATTATTAAAAATATTTTTTATAATAAAAAATTTAATTAATAATTTTTTTATTAATACATAATTAATTAATTAAAAAATTAACTAATTAATAAATCAAAATTTTAATAATTATTAAGTTAATTAACTATTATTAATTAATATTAAGTATAAATTTATTATTAATTTAATAATTTATTAGTCAATGTTAAAATTATTTAATTTTGATATTCAAATAAATTTTTTATTATTTATTTAATTAAATTTTATTATTAAATTAATTGAATTTTCAATTTATTTTTATGAATCTATAAAATTAGATAAATAATTAATTAATAGTTATTAAATGAATAAAAATATTAAATTAATCAAATAATTAGTTTTTTAGTTAATTAATATCAAATATATTTTTATTAGTTATTAATTTAATTAAATTATTAGTGATTAAATTAAAATTAATTATTTTTATTGTTTAATTAGTTAATTTTATTACTAAATTAATTAGTTTTTATTTAACGATAATTAATTAAAAATGTGTAGGGTGAAATAGGGTTGGGGTTAAGGGTTGGGTCGGGTTGGATGAAGGTAGAGTAGAATGAGTGGAAAATATTTTCTTTTTTCAAATGACATGAAAACATTTTCCACTCATTTCAACTAAACATTTTTTTTGACCCGAAAATATTTTTTAGTTGATCAATTTTTTAGTATTATCAAACACCATAAAAGTAGGAAAATATTTTCCGGCAAACAAACGGAGCCTAAGTGACATTCAAAATTCCAAAATTGCAAAGGTATTATTGTCAAACACATGAATAAATCATTAATTTTTAGATGCGCGGAAAAAGGTTGAAGGACTAACGGTGATACAATTAACATATATGAAGACCAAAAGGTAATACTTTTAAAGATAGGGAAGTAACTAATTGTCAAATACAAAAAATATAAGAGACTATTCTCATTAGCATATATATATAAGTGGTATGCCTAGATTTTGCCTACATCTGCTTTGCAATATATATATATAATACATCATGCAATTGATTCTGGGGGTGCATATATATATACAAGTGGTATGTCTAGATTTTGCCCACATCTGCTTTGCAATATATATATAATACATCATGCAATTGATTCTGGGGATGCATAGTAATTCTCAGGTATATATTGTATAAACTCTAGATCACACTAAACTAGTAAACGGAATATATAGTACGACTATAAAATTTACCAAATATACTTGGAGATTGGCTTGTTATCGACTCATTAAAAACTTGCTTGAGATAATTCCATGAAACTATCAAGCCGAGTTTGAAAACGATTCATGTTAATTAATGTGAAACGCTTGATATAATTTCATCACTTACTATGTCAAAAAATATACTAAAAATAACTAGGTTGTTAGAGCCTCAGCTCATGTTTCTATCTCACTTGAGATTCAATGGTTTACATAAATAAACTTATTTTTCGAACATGAACATAAACCTTGTCAAACGAATTTGAAGAATACATTGCTTGGTGGAACTTGACTCATTTACATTGGCTAAACAAAAATTTCAGCCATTAATTTATCTTTGAAGCTCTAGTTTGGCCATTTGCAAAATATTTCATCAATCTAGCTAGCTATTAATAGGATTGAAATTGCTTGCACCTTTTAGTTTATTGATGAGTAAAATTTTCTATTTTATGGACTACGGACTAGTATATTTTCACCCTAGAACAACAATTCTATTTTAGTCATAGTATATTCACTATTTATTAATTTTAATTTTTTTTATCATTATTCGACGACTATTATCTAACACTTCACAATTACCTAATAAATATGATTTTTCGTTCTCTCTACATCACAAATAGGGAATTAATACAAGAATGAAAAGATTATAAGGAGAATAATCCAGATCTACCATTTGAAATTGAATAGCAACCATTACCAAAGCTAGATAAAGAAATGAATATTTAGGGCCTATTTGGCCTAGTTGTAAAATTTTAGTTTTTGAGATATAAAGCTTTTAGCAATAAAGTTTTGTTTAGGAATGTTGTTAAATATAAATTGTTAATTGGTTGATCGTGTCTTGCCCAGGGGCAGATCTAAGAATTCAACATTGGGAGAGCCAAAATATTTTTTTAATGATACTATATAAAAAAAATTTAAAATAGGGGGGTGATAAATTTTTTAACGATACTACATAGATATTTTTTAAAAATTTAAATCGTTTCCCAAGCCCGCCCCCTTCCCCCCCCCCCCTAGTACCACCACTGGTCTTGTCAGAAGTACTGTTCATTGTCACAACAAAATTAAATATAAAAATATAAAAAATGTAGTAAATTATCTAAAAACTATGAAGGTGTATTTTTTAGAACAAAAGAAAAAAAGAGAACAACATCCATAGTTTCGCAAAAGCCTTTTAAGAAAGTTTTAATTTGAAACTTCTTATTTTTTAACTTTTTTTTAGCTTTGCCTTTTACCTAAAAATTCTTTAAAAAATGGGCCAAAAATGTTATTTTCAACTTTTAAACTCACTAAAAGCAGCGCATTTAAGTGTTTAAAAATTTAATCAAATAGAATAGACCTTTAAATGGGGCATGTCAAATTGATAGTGTTCTTCTGAGCAGCAATATAGGAATTATGTACTAGCTAGAGAGGAGAGAGATCCAAGTCAGGTATGGTTTTACCAAGTATTTTACTTCAGCTATGCATCACATTTTGGTTATTCATGCAGTTGGCGGGACAAGCTTTGGCGTAGTATTTCTTGGGACAGTTGTTTTTCGGTTGTACAAGATAATCAGCAAAATAAGGGGAAGAAAACTGAGAAAGAAATACTTCAAAAGAAATGGTGGCCTATTGTTAGAACAACAGCTATCAGTTGACGAAAATATGGTTGACAAGGTAAGATTTTTTACTTCGAATGCGTTGGACAAAGCAACTGACAAGTTCAATCAAAATAGAGTCCTAGGTCATGGAGGACAAGGTACAGTTTACAAAGGCATGTTAGTTGATGGGAAAATAGTAGCCATAAAAAAGTCAACATTAGCTAATGAAAACCAGTTGGAGCAATTTATCAATGAAGTAGTTGTTCTTTCACAAATTAATCATAGGAACGTGGTTAAGTTGCTAGGCTGTTGTTTAGAGACAAATGTTCCTTTGCTAGTTTATGAGTTCATACCAAATGGAACCCTGTACGACTTTATGCACAACGAGAACAATGAAGTTCTCATGTCTTGGGACATGCGTTTGAAACTTGCAATAAAGGTATCAGGAGCATTGACCTATTTGCACTCGGCAGCTCATGTTCCTATTTATCACAGAGATATCAAATCGAGTAATATCCTTTTGGATGAAAAGCACAAAGCAAAAGTGTCAGACTTCGGAATTTCAAGGCACGTTACAGTTGAACAAACTCATTTAACCACGATGGTGAAAGGGACTTTTGGTTATCTAGATCCAGAATATTTTCAATCCAGCCAATTTACTGAAAAAAGCGATGTTTATAGCTTCGGTGTCGTACTAGTTGAACTCTTAACTAGACGAAAGCCAATATCTTCAACTCAAAGCAATGTAGAAGGTTGCTTAAGCTTGGCAACAAGGTTTCTTATATCCATGGAAGAGAATCGGCTCAAGATGATTCTTGATACTCAAATTCTAGATACAACTGACAACAAACAAGTCTCAGCGGTTGCAATACTTGCTCAACGTTGCTTGAGTTTGGATGGAAAGAAAAGGCCCACCATGAAAGAAGTAGCCATGGAACTTGAGAGTATCAAGATATCTCACTTGCCTTCAACAGTTCATAAAGATATTCAGAAGAAAAGAGACAATAAAATAGAATTGGTACTATTTCCAAATGGTAATTTCTCTTCGACAACTGCAAATTATGATACAATTGCATCCTCTTCAGATGTCTGCCCCGTATTGTTTAACACTTTTTGACATCAAAATTAGTGCGATGTTCTAGTACAAGCATTTAAAATTTTTCCGTTGTTTAATTTCAGACTAAATTTGAAAGTTCAAGGTTAAAATTTGAGTGTCTTGTTCATGTACTTGTCTTACTTTACAAACAATGAAAATAAAATGTTTTTTGATCGCGACAGATGACCAATTTGAACAATGGCAGGATAAGTTTCATTTTTTTTTTTTTTGGTCTAAAGGATTAGTTACTTCGTTAGGCTATCCTTAATGGAGTCTCTAAAATACAAAACTTTCCTAATTTGGGTATTTTTAGAGACTCCAGTCTCTAAAAGTAACACTATTCATGACAAAAGTACGTGGGATCCACCACTTTTGGCTTAAAATATGTCAATATAGAGACCCAGTCTCTATTTTTTTCAACAAATTTGTGGAAGAAAATGGAGACTGGGTCTCTATTTTGGCATCTTTTAAGCCAAAAGTGGTAGACCCCACGTACTTTTGCTATAAATAGTGTTATTTTTAGAGACTGGAGTCTCTAAAAACACCTAAATTAGGAAAGTTTTATATTTAAAGACTCCCTTGAGGATGCCCTTAGTATCTATTTCGAGTTTTGAGACTGCTACAATTAGGATTATTCTATGTCCTAAGTATATAAAGTTGACCTTTCAGTATTAGAATACTTTTTTGATTGAGTTATTATGTCAATTCAATTGTTCTTTTTTAAAAATAAATAAATAACATATACTTTCAAGTGAGAAGGTACGCAAACGTTCAGCAATCTTTGTCCAATATAGATTACGTAGTAACATTTTGGCTAAAAATTATTCGAGAAATGCAAAAATTCATCAATGTAGTTGAAAATATTATTATATATTATCTATTGTTTAAGTTTCAAGAAAGTTGAGCTTCATAAAAGGGCCGAAAGTATGATTTCCAATTCCAATAAAACCAACCTCTCCTGCGAGATCGCGAGTTTAACACTTCTCACTGATCTCGAGTTTTACTCTTAATTGACTTAGTGCATATGTGATGGTGCACAGTTAAACTTGAGGGTTTACCAGTTAGTAATCGGGCTCCACCAACTGATTTCCCACTTCATTCAAAAAAAGCTCTCATTATAATGGAAACCCTTGAAAAATATTATATCCTTTGTGAAATCCATTTACGTTTTTCAGCTATGTTTACATCCAATCTTCCAGATGATGTGTTAGAAGATTACATACAGTGATGCCTATGAAACGCCAAAATTGAGGTGCATTCAACGTGTTCAAAACTTCCTACTGAAAATTGATATGCATTTATCGATTTCGATTCTTGGACAAATTGAGTGTTGATTTTCACTTTTACACTACCAATTTAAGCAACTTTGGACCATTGCGAGGGAAGCACCTTATAGTAACGTTGTTTTGGCCTCATTTCCAATTTTTTTCTTCTCCTAGCCTTAAAAGTTGTTGTTACTCCCACCAATCATCTTAACTATGTAAATTGAAAAAGCTAGCTCAGGGGGAAAAAAAAAAAGGCATAGCGTGGCATTCAAAGGGAGTTCTCAATTTGCCAATTGCATTCCCCACGTTAAGCTACTATAGATAAAAAAAATAAAAAAATAAAAAAAATAAAAAAAAACAATTTGGCCTATTAATTTTAGAAGCGTGCCTTTTGGTCCTTTAAAAGTTTAAAATATGATATTATTAGTCCTCCTGTTTTGGTCAATTCTTGTCATTAGTTGGGTTAAAGGCGAAAATTCTCATTTTTGAAGTTATGGGACTAACTGTTATTTTACTCAAAACTAAAGGACAAATAAAAAAAATAACCAAAAAAATCATGATTGAAAGATCCGAAAATTCCTGATTTGTGATGATCCAAAACAAAAGAAAACTATAATGACCAGGTCAATCAAATAAACTCTTATCCCATTAGATAGATTTAGTTATCTCAATCAGGCAATCTCACTCATTCTTATCATAAGATATCTTCTTTGTTAGTTCTATATTCATAAAATCTAGTTTGAGGTTCTTCTCAAGTTATTTTTAGGTTTTCATATCTCCCTTTATAGTGTATAACCTCCATAACTATGTCTTTTCAAACAAATACATTTACAAGTCGTCTTCTAATAAGTCCGAGCTATATCAAATGATTCTCTCATTTATCTTTAATTGAGACAACTCTTATTTTTCTCATATCATTTAATTTCTATTCTTATTCTTCCTAGTTTTTCATACATTCATCTTAACAATATCCTAATCTTAGCCTACTAACATCTTATAAACATATTGGAACTTCATGAACCTACACCTCCAACCATGCAACAGTGTTGGTCTAGTTTAATTTCAATCATGCAAAAAATCTTGATACACTTTTTCACTATTAGAGTTCATATCGTATTGGAGTCCATAACCTATCTGATTATCATGCACGGCTTATGACTTTGGTTAGGACTCTTTGTATATTAGATTGGGACTCCTTGTACATCAGATAATTTAGAGTTCAGATTTGTTGTAATCCAAATAGCGTTTAGGCTTAGCTTTGTAAACATATATAATGCTGTTGATACATTAATGAGAATGACTTCACTGCCATATTTTCTTTTACATGGTATCAAAGCAGGGTTATCAAGATTGATAATCTGCTTGAGTCTAAACACTAAATAATTAATTCCTCATCATGTCAGGAACGTCTTCTTCAAACTCGGGAGGTGATAAAACACCAAGCGGGGAAGCAATGGCATCTGGAAGTACAAGTCAAGATTCAGTTTTAGGGGACGTAAATTCCCCCTATTACCTTCAACCATCGGACCATCCGGGTCTAGTTTTTGTCGTCTCTCCTCTAGATGAAAGTGGAGAGAACTATTTTTTCTGGAGATGGAACATGATCAGTGCTCTAGATGCGAAAGTAAAAACAGGATTCATAGACGGCACAATAAAGAAGACGATTGCAGATGCACAAGAAATCTTACTATGGACTAGGTGTAACGCAATGGTACGATCCTGGATAGTGAATGCTGTAGCAAAAGAACTGCAAAGTAGTATTTCCTACGCAGAAACTGCAAGGGAGATATGGAAGGATCTTGAGGAGCGTTTTTCGCAAGGAAACACAGCAAGAATATATGAGTTAAGACGTGAAATTGCTCTGCTTCAGCAAGAAAAGTTAACTGTTACGAGTTATTATGGAAAGGTTCGTGGCCTATGGGATGAACTACAGGCAGCCAATCCATTGCCTTTATGTTCATGTGGGTGCCATTGCGGGGCGACAAAGAAATTACAAGAAATGCGAGAAAGCGAAAGGGTATATGACTTTCTAATGGGACTTGATGGTAGCTTTAATGCAATACGATCCCATGTATTGAGCACAGACCCATTACCAAGCTTGGGACGGGTTTATGCACTTGCGGCGCAGGAAGAAAAACAACAATTACTCACTGTTGCTAAGTCGCCGTCTATCGACACGGCTGCCTTCTTGACAAATAAAACAGCAACAATAGCAACCATGGGTGGAAAAGGAGTTGCAAATTCAGACAAACTTGTTTGTGATCACTGCAAAAAGGTGGGACATTCTAAGGACAGATGCTTCAAGATTATTGGATACCCTTCGAATTGGCGCAAGAAGGGTGGAAAAGGAAGTGGAAAGCTTGGAATGCAGACAAATCATAATGGAGCAAAAGCTTTTAATGCAACTAATATCACTCAATTAGATATGCAGGTCATGAACAAAGATGCCTTGGAGACACAATCTTATATACCACGTTTGACAGAGTCACAACTTCAACAGTTGATGGGTCTCTTGAGCAATGATGGAACGACTGGAACCTCGGCTAACATGGCAAATTCTTCTGGTATTATTAGGTCCCCAGTGCCTTGGGTTATCGACTCAAGGGCCACTGATCATTTTACTTGCACACCAGAGTTACTTGTAGACTGTTATTCTGATCCGAATACATCACCAGTTCGTATCCCTGATGGTCGAACTGTACCTGTAAGAAGCATAGGAAATATGGTGCTTGGAGAGAATCTCAAATTAAGTCGAGTGATAGATGTTCCGGAGTTTAATTGCAATCTTTTGTCAGTAAATAAATTAACAAAAGATTGGAATTGTGCATTAATTTTTTATCCTAATTTTTGTGTCATACAGGATTTGGCCTCGAGGAAGCCGATTGGAGTGGGTAGAGTGAAGGGTGGCTTATATTACTTGGAAGCAAACAATGAAGGGATGGAGATGGTGGCAAGTAAAGAACAAGATAGCATACTATGGCATCGAAGGCTAGGACACCTACCATTGGATCGACTCTCTTGTATTTTTTCTTTCCCAGTTAAAAATAAAAGAGATTTTGTTTGTGATGCTTGTTGTAGAGCAAAGCAAACTAGATTGCCTTTTCCTACTAGAAGTAATAAAAATTCTCGAAGTTTTGATCTAGTACATTGTGACATATGGGGGCCATACAAAACACCTTCAAACACTCGCGCGCATTATTTTTTGAGTTTAGTTGATGATTATAGTAGAGCTACATGGATATACTTAATGAAACTCAAGTCTGATGCAAGTACCTTGCTCATACACTTTTTCAACTGGGTCAAGAATAAATTCAATCGATCAATTCAAGTTTTAAGAACTGACAATGGGAAAGAATTTTTGCACTCAGATTTGCTCACATATTACCTTGCAAACGGAATTGAACATCAAACCACATGTGTTTACACTCCACAACAGAACGGTGTGGTAGAACGGAAGCACAGGCACATTTTCGAAGTAGCTAGAGCATTAAGATTTCAAGCAAATCTGCCAGTTAAATTTTGGGGAGAGTGTGTGTTGACAGCATCCCATCTAATCAATCGTATGCCCACTCCAGTGCTACAGGGCAAGACACCTCACGAGATGCTCTATGGTTCTCTACCAACATATGACCACTTGCGAACATTGGGGTGTTGTGTTATGTTCATATTTCGGCGAAGCCACTGGATAAAATGGCAGGACGATCAAGACCAGGTATATTTATTGGCTATCCAACAGGAACTAAAGGGTATAAGATTTATGATATGGAGAGCAAAGAAATATATATATATATATATCTCGAGATGTGATTTTTTATGAGAATTTCTTTCCTTATGTTAAGAACGAAGCAGCCAAAATTATTGAAGAAAAGAATGGTCATGAACCTTCAATCACACCAGACATAGAGTTTCCTATGACAACATTTCCACTATCACATGGACATTTATTTCAACCAATAGCTCATGAATTAAAGTCAGATGTTAGAATAGAAGAAAACCAACATGAAATGTCACTTGGACCGGATGCAAATAGAAATAGTGATGATTTTGGCGGTAGTTCTCCTACTGTGAGCACTCAAGATTGTTGCGAAGGGGTCATTGATCGTCCGAGAAGATCACGGCACATACCAAGAAAACTTGCAGATTACGACTTTGTTTTGCCTCCATCCCTTCAGCCACCCTCCTCCACTCCTCCTTCGGCACACTCGACGGTACACCCACTACAATCCTGTCTTTCTTACTCTAAATTTAGTGCAGCTCATAATGTGTTCTTAGCGGCCATCACTACTCATGATGAGCCAAAGTCTTTTGCCCAGGCAGTTCAACACCACCATTGGCGAGAAGCAATGTCTAAAGAAATATCTACTCTGGAAGCTAATAATACTTGGACATTGGAGGACCTTCCACCTGGCAAACATGCGATCGATTCAAAATGGGTGTATAAAATAAAATATAAACCGGATGGTAATATCGAGAGGTACAAAGCACGGTTGGTTGCAAGAGGATTCACACAAGTTGAGGGTATAGACTTCCATGAAACCTTCGCCCCAGTTGCAAAACTTGTTACAGTTCGATGTCTTTTAGCAGTAGCAGCTATACGAAATTGGGAACTCCACCAGTTAGACGTAAACAACGCCTTCCTACATGGTGATTTGGAGGAAGAGGTTTATATGAAATTGCCTCAAGGATTTCAGCGAAAGGGGGAGAAAAAGGTTTGTCGTCTTCGAAAATCTTTATATGGGTTACGTCAAGCTTCCCGAAATTGGAATTAGAAGTTTACCACATTTCTCTTGGGACTTGGGTTCAAACAATCGCAATGCGACTATTCCTTGTTCACATTCTTACAAGGGTCTTTATTTATGGTAGTACTTATATATGTTGACGACGTTATCGTCGCCGGAAATGATTCTCTACGCATTGCACGCCTGAAACAAAAATTAAATGAAGCTTTTCGAATCAAAGACTTAGGAAAGCTCAAATACTTCCTAGGCATAGAGGTGGCACGATCTCCAACTGGCATTGTAATAAGTCAACGTAAATATGCGTTGGATATAGTAGCAGAATGTGGCATGATTGGGGCGCGCACAAGTAACTTTCCAATGGAGCAACAACACAAGCTAGCAGTTGATTTTGGAGCCTCATGTGATGACCCAGGCTTGTATCGTCGTCTTATTGGGAAGTTGCTTTATCTAACCATCACGCGACCGGATATATGCTATGCAGTCCATATCCTTAGCCAGTACATGCAAGATCCTAGAGAGCCTCACCTTGAGGCAGCATTTCGAGTGTTAGGATATCTCAAACGGAATCCAGGTCAAGGACTTCTTTTCTCGTCCACTAGCTCACTTCAATTACGTGCTTATTGTGACGCTAATTGGGCAGGATGTCATACTACTAGGCATTCCACTACAGGATATGTTATTTTTCTAGGGGATTCTCCTATTTCTTGGCGTTCTAAGAAACAAACGGTAGTGTCACGTTCTTCAGCAGAAGCCGAATATAGAAGTATGGCAGCTACTACTAGTGAAATCATCTGGCTTCGGAGATTGTTACAAGATTTGCAAGTAATGCAATCTTCCCCAGTTTCTTTTTTTTGTGACAATCAATCTGCACTACACATAGCTACGAATCCTGTTTTTCACGAACGCACTAAACACATAGAAATTGATTGTCATTTTATTCGCGATCATGTTTAGTCAAAACATCTCCAGCCGGAAGCAATATCTACTAACAATCAGTTGGCTGATATCTTCACCAAAGCCTTGGGTTCAGATAAATTTCATCGTCTCTTGGGCAAGTTGGGCATTTCGCTTCTTCATGCTCCAACTTGAGGGGGAGTATTAGAGTTCATATCGTATTGGAGTCCATAACCTATCTGATTATCATGCACGGCTTATAACTTTGGTTAGGACTCTTTGTATATTAGATTGGGACTCCTTGTACATCAGATAATTTAGAGTTCAGATTTGTTGTAATCCCAATAGCGTTTAGGCTTAGCTTTGTAAACATATATAATGCTGTTGATACATTAATGAGAATGACTTCACTGCCATATTTTCTTTTACATTCACTTCATTTATCCTGCCAATACTAACATTAACTATTTTGTTTTAATCTTATTGGACCAATTTTTCATTTTATGTATCCTTTTCGATTCCAATCTACTTCTAAGCAATTCATGGACCTACTTTTACTAAACTTACAACCTATATGCTCTTTATTTGATCTACTTTGGTTAAAAGCACTTTACTTTGCTTCCAAAGCTTCTTCACTAACTTAACATTCACACCTTCTATGGACTCAGTTACCAAAACAATTTAATCTATGAATAGAATGTACTAGGGTATTTCATAGTAATCAAAAAATGGCGACCCAAAAGAAAACGAAATTGCAAATACCCCTAACGCCCCTAACGTCATCCACCAAATGAAGAAAAACTATTTTATTAGTCCAAATTGATTGTTAAAAAACAAGTGAGAGTCCCACATTTGTAGAGGTCAGCACATTAAATGAATTGTAAACGCAAATAAATAACCAAGTCTCCGTGAAAACATTCCTCTAATACAAAGAGAATCAAACGCTTTAATGAAAGAGCAAAACATGCTTCCATTCATCAATTAATTAACCGAACGAACAACCAAATCCCATTTGCAAACAAAGCCTCACCATCAAATTATCCACCCATGTCTACTTGCAAATTCCCAGAAGACATTCTGAGAGACCTACTTTCGCGACTCCCTGCAGAAACCCTCATCATTTTCAAGTCCGTCTGCAAGGCTTGGCTATCCCTTCTATCAGATCCGCACTTCATTACCCTCCACCACAACCGAACTGCAGCTGACCCAAAATCCCATTCAATTATCATTAGGAAAGATCATCAGATCTCATTCTATAATACCCAAAAAGCCACCAACATCGCACCCTTCCAACATCACCTTGTGGGCAATCTCGTTGGGGTCTGCAATGGGTTGGTTTGCTTCCGAAGTTTCGGAGGAAAGGACATGTTCTTTTGGAATCCATCTATTAGAAAGTGCAAGAAAATCCAACTTCCTGTTAGTAATACAATGCTTAAGGGGAGGGTTTCGTTTTCGTTTGTCTTCGGATTAGATGCAAATGGGTATGATTTTGTGTGTTTGAGGCTTGTGTGCGCGAGGTGGGGGCAGGAATTGGCTGCTGAAGTTGGGATTTATTCGACATTGTTGGATTCTTGGAAGACATTAGAGGGGGATTTTCGGTTTAATGTGATTGACTATACTAATTGCGTGATTGTGAAGGGTGTCCCTCATTGGACCGCGATTGTGAAAAAAGAGGATGGCGATGAGGCTGATGATAACAATGAGGGATTTTGTAACGTTTTGTTAGCATTTGATGCCAGAAACGAGTTGTTTAAGCAGTTGGAGTTTCCTGAATTTGCTTCAGCCGGTGGGCTTCGTACTTGCTTTCTAGAATTGGAAGGTTCTCTTGGTTTGCTTGTGCGTTCCTCATGTGAGGAATTGGGCCAATGTGTTGATGTTTGGGTGTTGGATGATGAAGAGTGTTCTTGGAGTAAGAAATTTACTGTTAGACCAATCTTGACGGAAATGGCAGGGCTCGTTGGGTGTTTGAGAAATAAAGACATTTTGGGAATTGATAGTGATGGAAGTTTGTTTGTGTTTGATTCTACAAGTAAAGAAATTAAGCGTGTTTACAGAGATGTTGGGAATTATTGGTATACTGACATTCGTATCTACATAGAGAGCTTGGCTTGCATTAGTGGAATGAAAGGAGTTGGGAAAGAAGATCAAAGAGATGCAGCTGAAGGTCAATAGGCAGGTACTTGTCTTTCGCTTCCATCTTATGTATTACCAGAATGAATATAAGATTGATTGTCTGTTTTTCTTGTAGAGACTGATCCTATTTTAAAGCTGTGATTATGTTAACATGGTGGACTGAAAACACTTAGCGAACACTAGCTCAGTACTAAAATATGAATGAAAATGAGGAAAAGTTTGCTTCAGCATGTCTTTGTAAGAATTATATATGTATTTCAGTTGTTCGAAAAATAGATGGAGTGATGCGAAATATAATCCTTATGAATGAATTTGAAATGTAATTGGTCAAGTTTATGATATATCATTAGTGTATGGTACAAATGATTGATGTTGATTTGTATTCTTAAATGTACAATAAAATGTTAGTTTGATCTATAAGCGTATTATTAATCTTTTCATACTAATGAGTATTCATTTACATTCTTTTTCCCCCTTTGGAGCGGGGCTGTTTAGGATCATATGCCAATTTGTTAAATTTTTCTTTCTTTTGGAAATTAACATACATAAGGAATAAATGGGTGGTGACTAGTGAGTGAGACACTTATTTTCGGATACCAGTTGTCGTGCCAAAAGTAGGTGTCTTTACCATCACCAATTTTTTGAGTATTGAGCTCTTTGAAGTCCTAAGCTTGAGTAGCTTCTTCAAAGACCAGTAAGCATCACTGGGTATTTTGATGTTCCAAATACATCTACTTGGGTTTCAGCCATTAGTTATATATATAGCTCAATTTGGCCACTTACAAAATATGTCATCAGTTACACTTAAGAGTTGAGTAAAATAGTCAAGTAGTGACATGTTATACTCAAAGATTCTAAACTCCAAAAAGAAAAAAAGAAAAAAAAAACTTCAACCTTTATTTGTACCAAAAACAATGTTCCATCGATTTAGCTTCTAAAAGGATTGAATAGAATTTTTTTGGCTAAGCCAAAGAAACGAATTTCATTAAAAGAAATGAATGATAGCATAGAGGATTATTCAACCAAAAAAAAACAAGAGAAAGAAAACCAAAATGGAAAATCAAAGCCAATATTAATTGATCAACAAGTGTATTCAATCCATCAGTTACGCAAGATCAACAACGCACCAAGAGTAGGAAAGAAAACAACCAACAACTCATGGATGCAAAACAACAAAGGAAATTCAAAGAAACACTATTAAGTCAAATCTATTTGAATTCTATTGGCAAAGTATCTATTGATGCTTGTGTTAAAGAAATGTCTCTCGCCTTGGGCTTTTGCAAAGATGTCCACATGAATTTGCTCAATGATATGCTTCTCAGTGCTAATCTTGTTCCATAAAATGCGTCCATTTTGCTCAATCTAGATATGGTAGACAGTATCATAGGACAAGAGTCTAAATATGTAGCTTTTGAGGTCTATGTTTCCTACGAGTGAATTAGCAAATTTGAGAATTGAATCAAAGGATGAGAAAGAAATCAATGAACAATAAGTTTAAACTTGCCCTCCAAATATGTTTTGTGAAACTGCATTCAAAGAAGAGATAGTATTTTGTCTCACAACCAAAGTAGCAGAAAGTACAACTTGTTTGGGTCATAATACCCCAAGAGAGAAGACGATATCTCGTGGTCAAGTAGTCAAGGTGAGCAAGCCAAGAGATGAAACTATGCTTGGAAATATTGTAAGAGAACCAAACTAAATGATGCCAGTTATTAGGAATACCTCTTTCTCTAATGAAGTCCCAGGTTTTGCTGAAAGAGAAGTTACCATTCTTTGAGAATTTCCAAATAAAACAGTCATTCTAGTCGCCATTGATGAAGATGCCGATATTTCTCAGGTTGAGACTAATAAGCAAAGGTAGGTAAATCGACCACACCCAATGACCATCAGCAACAATGTCTGTGACTTTGTTGTCAAAGTAAGGGTAAAAGACCCAAATATCATGAAGGGTTAGAAGAATGCAGGAGGGGTTCCAGTTATCCTGCCAGAAAAATGTATCCTTACCATCTTCAATCTTGTGAGCAATTAAGTCACGAGCAGCTATCCTAAGATTGAGAATCCTTTTCCAAGACCCACAAGTATCACTAGGGACTTTCATGGTACTACTCTTGATATAATTAGCCCAGATGTAAAAACTCCAAGTAGTATCCCTCGTAAAGTCTCCAAAACAGATTCAAGAAAGCAACTTTATTTACATCCACAAGCTTTCTTATACCAAGATCACCTTCCTCAACAGGTTTACATATGCAATCCTATGCAATTTTTGGACTAGAATCATACCAAAGGAAAGCCAAGAATTTCCTCTCAATGATGTTCAAACCCCCTTAGGGATAAACAACAAATTAGCCCAAAAAATCTTTAAAGATAAAAATTGTTGAGCATAGATTTTAAGAGATGAAGTCTACCTGCAAAAGTAAACCAATTGTGGGTCCAACTACTGATTCTCTTAGAGATATTATCAATAAGAATCTAACAATCATACTTCTGAAGTCGCCCAAAAATCAATGGAACTCCATGATAATGAATAGGAAAATAACATTCCTTAAAACCAAGAGTTTCCTTAATAATATCCCTAAGCTGCTGATTTTTACCTCCAAAAAACACCTCAATTTTATCCGTATTGTATATCAATCTAGAGGGTCAGTGTAGAAGATTGAGGGCAGAGACAATTCCTCTAATTGAGTACATACTAGCTTCACAAAGTCTGTGAAGGATTGAATAGACTTGTACCTTCAATCTTAATGAATTATAACATTTTCTACTTTGTGGACTATGGAGTAGTACATTTTCACCTCAGTATAACAGTTCCATTTTAATGAGAGTAAATTATATATACACTCTTAAATAATGAGACCAACAATTACCAAAGCTGGGTAAAGAAAAGAATATTACACAGGTCATGTCAAATTGATTTGTTTTGTTTTTAAATATAAAGATTAAATTAGAGCAGAGAGAAATCAAAGTTTCCTTTGCCAAAGCCAATAAAATAAACAACCAATTTTTATTAAATATTTAAATTTAGATGCTATGCATCACACTTTGGTTTTACATTGCAGTTGGCAGGACAAGCTTGGGGATAGTATTTCTTGCGACAGTTGGCTTTTTCTTGTACAAAATAATCAGCAAACGAAGGGAAAAAAAACTTAGAGAGAAATTCTTCAAAAGAAATGGTGGTCTATTATTACAACAACAATTGTCAGTTGACGAAAGCATGGTTGACAAGGTAAGATTTTTTACCTCTAGTGAGTTGGACAAAGCTACTGACAACTTCAATCAAAATAGAGTACTTGGTCATGGAGGACAAGGTACAATTTACAAAGGCATGTTAGTTGATGGGAAAATAGTAGCTATTAAAAAGTCAAAATTAGCTGACAAAAATCAAGTGGAGCAGTTTATTAATGAAGTAGTTATTCTTTCACAAATCAATCACAGAAATGTGGTTAAACTACTAGGTTGTTGTTTAGAGACAGAAGTTCATTTGCTAGTTTATGAGTTCATACCCAATGGAACTTTGTATGACCTTATTCATAATGAGAATGATGAAGTTCTCATGTCTTGGGACGTGCGTTTAAGAATTGCAACAGAGGTATCAGGAGCATTGGCCTATTTGTACTCGGCAACTTCTATTCCTGTCTATCACAGAGATGTCAAATCGAGCAATATCCTTTTGGATGAAAACCACAAAGCAAAAGTGTCAGACTTTGGAATCTCACGGCATGTTACAATTGAGCATACTCATTGAACCACAATAGTAAAAGGGACTTTTGGTTATTTGGATGCAGAGTATTTTCAATCAAACCAATTTAATTGCTGAAAAAAAAAGCAATGTATATAGCTTCGGTGTCGTACTCATTGAACTCTTAACTAGACAGAAGCCAATATCTTCAAGGCATAGCACAGTAGAAAGTGGATTAAGCTTGGCAACAAGGTTTCTTATGTACATGGAAGAAAATTGTCTCAACATGATTCTTGATACTCAAATTCTAGATACAACTAATGACAAACAAGTCATAGCAGTTGCAATACTTGCTCATCGTTGCTTCAGCTTGGATGGAAGGAAAAGGCCTACTATGAAAGAAGTAGCCTTGGAACTTGAGAGTATCAAGATGTCTCACCCACCTTCAACAATTCAAAAAAATCTCCAAGGAAATAAAGACATGGAAAAAGAGTTGGTACTCTTTTCAAATGGTATTTCCTCATCGACAACGGCAAATGATACAATTGCATCATCTTCAGATCTCTATTCCTTATTGTCTGACACTATTTGATATCAAAATTAGTACAATGTTCTAGTACATGCATTTTAAGATTTTCATTGTTCCATACTAAATTTGAAAATTTTGATAATTCCACTATTGTTAATGTACTTGGATTACTTAATAAATGATGAAATAAAATGTTTTTCACTTTGTCGCAATTGATAACTAATTTGAATAATTGGTGATGAAGGTGGAAAATTGACTCCCTCCCAAGCTCAGTAGTCTGACCTCAACTATCTTATAACCTACAAGATAATGGAAGAAAACGTGAGGGTGGCGGCCTGTGTTTCCCCTTGGGTGCACGAGTGAGTTAGTATGTCCAAGCTAAACGGTAGGTAGTTGAAAGTAATAAATGTGGATGAATTACCTTAAAATGAAGAGCGAAGGTCCTATTTATACTAATTCGGATTCTGAGCAGCAATTAATGTTTAACTCTACCTGACACTGTTCACATTCACTTTATGTCACCACAGAAGTGACCTGTTACAGTAAAAAAAAAAAGGAGCGGGTCGGCGCTGGGGAGGCCACACCACTCCAGGTCGGGTAGCTTCCTTGGCTCGAGCTCACACCCCTATCAATTGGATAATTACTTAATTAGTAGTCTTGTGACTGTTGAAATAGGATAATTTTATGTTGCAAGCATATAAAGATTTACCTTTTAGCATCAAACAACTTCTTCGATTAAGTTATTATGTCAAACAAATGATTTTTTTTTATTTAAAAAAATCATTTACTTTTCAAGTGAGAAGGTGCACAAATATTCTCAAATTACCAATTTTTTTAATCTCTTTGAGGACGACTTGAAAATAAATTCAAGAGCATTGTGTATGAAATCTTATACTTGTAGTGGGCTAGGCCCGTATGGACCCCTATGGCTTGCCTCAGTGGGTCGGGAGTCTATCAGGGGGTCACGACCCGCGATCTAGCTTAATATGAGTTAGACAGATGCATGATTCACAAGATCCGATCCGCGACTCCAAACCACACACCCTCAGTGGGTCAGGAGTCTATCCTGGGTCTTCGAGGGCTCGCTAAATACCAAGGAAGGGGGTGACAATCACTCTCGAGATCATATTGCCCAGGCTTATTAAAACAAGAGCGCAAATAGCTACAACCTACAAGACACATGCAACTTGAACCTTAAACACTCCCTACCCTCAGAAAAATTGCCCTAGATAGCAGAAACCTTTAGAAGCACTCATTTACCAAGACCCACAAAAAAAAAGGACCTCAAACGATTTGTCACCTAAAACACGCTGCGATCTTAATTGTGAATCCCAGGATTCACAATATTATAATCCTAGTATATCTACGTGGTTGATTAACTACGGAAAATGCAGTCGCTGTGTTGTGTCATGTACATTTTCTTTATTGTCTTCTAGTTATAAAATTATTGGAAGAAAGAATTAACATCGCGTTTTGGATTGAAATATTTGCGTATTGGAATAAAGAATTAACATCGCGTTTTGGATTGAAAATTTTGAAGTCGCTGTGTTGTGTCTGTACATTTTCTTTATTGTCTTCTAGTTATAAAATTATTAGAAGAAAGAATTAACATCGCGTTTTGGATTGAAAAATTTGTGCAAATTTTTCCTATTATTTTCTATCATTTTCAAATTTATCTCTATTGTTTAAAATTAACTAATTTAATTCTTCAAATTTTTCCTATTATTTTCTATCATTTTCAAATTTATCTCTATTGTTTAAAATTAACTAATTTAATTCTTATTGTTTCTCAAAAATTTTAAATTCATCTCTATTGTTTTAAAAATAATTTTAACTGTTTGTGCAATTTTCCCCTTTTGGATTGAAGCCAATGGATCACTCATTAACCTCTATTATACCCTTCCTTTCCCTGATTATTGGTTTTGCAAATTAGAGAAAAATAGAAGATAGAGAAACTAAAACTATAACATCTCCAAATAATGCTTATTCTTTTCTAGAAATTACAATTAGATGCCAATAAAACACATTTGCCCAAGTGTCCTTACCCTAAACACTGTGTAAATGAGTTTATAACAGTGATGTTTTCCTTTTCTTTCCTTTTTTGATTTGAACTGAAAGGAAAAATATCACATGTAGTCCATATTGTTTCCTTTTAGTTTCAATTTGATCATCATTGTTTAAAATGTCTCAATTTTATCCTTATTGTTTTTAAAAAAGACTCAATATAGTTCCTATTATTTTCAAAAAAATCTCAATTTCATCCTTATTATTTTCTTAAAGTTTCAAATTCGTCTTTATTGTTTAAAATTAATCAATTTAGTCCCTATTATTTTCTAAAAAAATTCAAATTCATCCTTATTGTTTCTCAAAAAATTTCAATTTAGTTCTTGAATTATAGGAACGAATTTAAAGTTTTAAGAAAATAGTAGGGACAAAATTGATATTTGTAGGAAAACAATAGGGACAAAATTAATTTTTCTTTTTAAATAATAAGGACGAAATTGAAACATTTGGAAAATAATAAGGATGAAATTGAAAAATTTTAAATAATATAGATGAAATTAAAATTTTTAAATAAACAATAGAGACGAAATTAAGATATTTTAAAAATAGAAACCAAATTGAGACTAACAAGAAACAATATAAACTAAATGTGGAATTTTCCCCAACTAAAACGTTAATCCTTTCATTTTCTTTCATTTTCTTCCATAATTCAAACGTCCTGACTATTCATCTCCGCGTTGTGGAATCTTTCTTTCACATATACCAACAAAGAGATTCAAAATCATTGACGGACTATTCAGGTCCACATTGTGGAATCTCTGTTTTATGCACACTGACAAATTAAGAGTGTTGGGAGGAGAAGAAAGACCCAGTTTTTGTCCATTTAACAGACATTGACAGCTAGCGCACAAGAATTATTGCAAGTTCAACCCATTTCATTTCATGTAAGTTTCCAAGCGGTGAGAAGCTATCACCCAATGACTACGACCCTAAACCAAGGAAATCACACTGTTCCTGTAAAGCAAGAAACAATAATGCTATCAGACATTAATTTGGCCAAGTCCTTGATAGGCTCACATGCATGCATGTTGATGTAGCCTCCAATATGTTATTTCAGTGATGCTTTCGCATCGAGGATGGTTTTGTTTGCTTGATTGTTTCCAAGATGTAAAAGACCTAGCTGATTCCGTGAAACCGAAGTTTTGCTTCTACTCTTACTGATTGTTTGTTCAGAACTGATGGAACTCAATCGCCTTTTAGTGACTGGTTTGCTGGCTATATTATATGAATCTAGTCTCATATGAGATATTAGTTAGATGCATGTAGCTCGTGATGTGCCTTGAGATGGTCGTCTCCTGTCTCCCTACCAGTTGGGAACTTGCTCTCGGATTGTCATTCTACTGCATCTGACTCGTACTCTAGGCAACTTTGGATTAGCATCTCGAGGTCCTTTGATAGGCATAAATAAATTGTCTTGGTTGCAACCACCAAACCAATAGAACAAGGTTTAGATCCGTAGCTTGTCTAAAAAGCAAGGTGAGTTGGTCCATTACTGACCGGCTCCAGACTCAAAAGACCTAACGAAGTAATCCCTAATAATATATTAATTTGATAAACCACAAATTTGTTTCCTTATGTTTTATTGAATTACCAAAATAATATTACTGCCCTTGTGATTTATAAAAAGTTAGTTTAAAACTCTTCGCGTACGCATACAAACGAAATAGTGAGTCAGATACTTATACACCGTAGGGGCTTATTAGAATGGGTCTAATGTACAAAGTTAGCAAAATACAAGGGATTTTTTTGCACTTTACCCATATGATCAATATATACCAGCCAGATAACGTAGTACTAATTTGCTCGATCTAGTTTCTTCCTCTTTATTTCATTTTTATTAAAACCTAAGATAGTGTCTGTTTGAGAGGTGAGAGATGTTTATTCAAGGTAATCTTCTAAATGATGTGACAGAAAGCAAGAGCTTTAATATCCACCACCCAAAATCAATTTTCCAACACCATACATGAAATATATCTCTCTCTGCTTGGTAGATGCTCACATTCAAATTTGGATTTATCTTAGGTATTGACCAAAAAAAGAAAAAAGAAAAAAAAACAATTGTCTTAGCTGATCAGATTTGACTACAACTACAATGAGACATACGAAGATGTATCAATTCTCCTCTAAATTAAATTTCAGTATATTTCCCAATATTGGCACACTTCCATTGTTTAACAACCAGAAATAGACTTATCAAGCCATGAGCCTGAAGTACTTGTTTCAGCTAATCTGTTTTCTATGGCTGATAGAGCCATTAGCAACAACTTCAAGTCTTGCAAAGCCAGGTTGCAACGATACTTGTGGGCATGTTACCATACCCTATCCATTTGAGATTGGTTCACCTGATTGTTTCCTCATTAATGAATGGTACGAAGTAGTTTGTCATGATAATCCACCGTACCTAAGCAAATATTATGGACAAGAATTCGGAGGTGAGGTGCTGAATGTGTCACTACAAAATCACAATATATCAATAAATTACGATATTTCAAATATTAGTTTCTGGGAGGACAAAGGTATCAGGCTGGCCGGTAATTTGTCGCGAGCCCTTTTTACTACGATTTTTATGGTGTCACTGTTTGGGGATGTGGTAATTCTCAGGCTTACAATTGTATAAACTCTAGGTCGCACTAATTAAACTACTGAAACGGAATATATTAGGACTATGAAATCTACCAAAATATACTTGGAGTTTGGCTCGTAATTAACTCATTACAAATTTACTTGAGATAATTCCATGAAATTATCAAGTTGAGTTTAAATACGATTTCATGATAAATAATTAATTTTTGTTATTGTTTTTTTTTTATTTATTATTATTATTTTTATTATTATTATTATTATTATTTTTACTTTTGTTATTATATTATTACTATTATTGTTATATTATTTATTGTTGTTGTTGTTGTTATTATTATTGCCAATACTATTTTTTATGTTTATGTTGTTTACGGTTATATACATGTTTATTCTTATTTTTAGTGTTATAATACAAGGACAATCTTGTCATATTATTAGTGACGGACTTATACTTTGTTTATGAGGTGCACATGCACCCCCTGAACTTGCAAAAGAGACATTTTTTTTTTCAAAAAAATTAATTATATTGGACAATTTCTATGTATGATGACACACTCTGATTTATTTCACTGCACGAGTGCACCCCTGAGTCTTGGTGAATGGGTCCACCACTGCATATTATACAAGACATTCCTATTACTATTCTTTATTCTTAGAGTATATCAAATATGTCATTGTCATTTCCAAGTTCATTCCATTCTCAATTTCATTCTATTCCTTAGCCCTTTCCATTCCTGTCCAAATCCATTCCATTATACCAATCGCTATCTTAGTGTCCATTGAGGGAAAAAATACAAAATATACAGAATATGAGAGAGATTCAAGTTTTTTTCCCCCAAGTGGAGAAAAAGCAACCAACATTTCATTTACTATAGATAATTTTCCTTACATTTTGGTTTTCTCATGCAATTGGCGGGACAATCTTGGGTGTTTTATTTCTTGTAACAACTAGCGTTTGTTATACAAGAGAATCCACAGAAGAAGAGAAAGAAAGCTTCAAGAGAAAATTTTCAAACGTAATGGCGGTCTATTGTTACTGAAAACCCAGTCTCCAGCTTCATGTCCTACTGTGCGTTGAAATAGTTAAACACATTTGCAAGTTAATCACAGTGATGAGTGAGTCAATCACAGTGATACACCTAAATCAGACAGTGACATAAATGGAAAGACAGTAAGTAAAGTACACACAGTATTTTAACGTGGAAACTCAATTGGGAAAAATCACGTGACCACTCCCTGGTCAAAGTAGGCAATCCACTAGATGTTTTCACAGTTACAATAATGTTAGCCTAAAGGCTTTAAATCCTATATTTTGATGATAACTAATCTTGATTATGAAATTGATCTATTGACTAATCATATCTTGTAATGAGTTTATTGTTTGAGAATTAGTCAAAGCTTGAAGGATATTCAACATATTAAGTAAGCTCATAAGGATTGGAGTAATAATCAAGCAAAAGGCATCCTCTAACGAGAAGATCAAAGTACTTTAATGGTCAAGATCTATGAAGATTCAAGATGTGATCACCCTAGCTAAGATTTTGTCCTAAAGAAGTAAGATTGAATAGATGATCAAAGCACTTTATGAATATCAATGTTATATAAGCTCAAGAGCAAGTTCATGAAGAATGATATTGATCAAGCTCCAATGATCTAATCATGAAGATAAAATGAAGAGCTTAACATGATCAAGCTCAAGTGTCGTTTTGTCAAGATCTTTACAAGTTCAAGTTGTAAAGATTCAAGTGAAGATCTTTGTAAATGAAGAAGGAGTTATAAGAGGAGACAGAAGTCATAAGGGGTACCAACTGGGACTTGGCTGGGGTTTTGGGTCTTGCAAAAAGATAAATACTCAATTTTGATTCTCAAATATTGCGTTGAAACATTTGAAAAATGTCTTACAAAAAGTGTTCAAAAGAAACACCTTTTAAAACCCAACCTTGGCAATTTTGGTTCTACTGGACGACCCCATGGAAACCGGTGGCCAAAGGGTCGTCCGCCCAAGGCTTGTCCACCGGACGAGGGTCTCTCAATAGGTCGACCGGCGAATAGGGTCGACCGGTCAAGCCAAAACGCTGATTCAAAATATAGTCATTTTATAAACGTTGGGGAGCATTTGTTACACCCATTTTGGCTTCTATTAATGCTCTCAACTAAAAAATCTTAAAGGATTGATTTAAAGCAATTATTCTTGAGTTTTTTCATCATCTTTGTCTTTAAATCATCATTGAGCTATACTTGAGTAAGAAATTGTGAGCATTGTTGAGAGAGAAACATTCATTGTATTCATCTACCCTAAAAGAGGGCTTTTATTATAAATCTCAAACACTTATAAAAAGAGGGAGTTAAACACTTTGAAATGAAGGATTCCCTTGTCAAAGGTATTGGAGTTAAAGCTTTGTATTGAGAAGGGTTTTTTTCGATTGTAAAAACTTGAACTACCATTGTAGTTGGTTTGTAAACTCACCAACATTTGAAGAGTCACCATAGTGAAGATTGTTGAAATCCTAAGCGGGGAGCTTAGGTCGTGGACTTAGGCGGGGCCCAAACCACGCTAAATCGAGATTTGCAATCTCTTTCTCTCAACTCTCTCTTTGAATTATTTTTTGCACACTAAGAGTTTGATAAATTGTCTCACTTACAATTTTTATTGTTAGAGTACATATTTGTTTAAGATTGTTTTTGATTAATCATTGTTAGTATATTGCCTTATCGAAAAAGTAGTAGCATTGCCTATATAACCTAATTCACCCCCCCTCTTAGGTTTAATTAAGGGACAACAAATAGTCAATGGACTTACGTGATTGACAACTCCTTTGTAACCCTCACCGCCTAAACTGTTTAACTCACCTAAGGATTTTCAACCTCATGAAATCCCTCAACTTAAGCGTACTCTCCCGAGTACTTACTTCCTTCTCCCGAAGGATAACTCAATAAAGTAAATAATCTAAGTGTTTACAGATAACGCCTAATCAGCTCTAACACAGTGCTAAACTCTCACCACAGTGTTTCCCTAGACAGACTCAATAAACACATTATAGCCTTTATCGACTTTGCTCTCTGTCCCTTCTGCCCATTTCTTCGCAAGGACTTCAGCATATATATATAGGTGAGAGTGCTTCAATCTTCGACTACAAAGCGTATAATCATGAGAAGCAATTTGTATGAGTCTTGACCCAAGGCAATCTTCAAGGATTTGCTCAATCAAAATCTTCTCTACCTTATCAAAAACGTCACAGCAAATTGATCTCCTTCCATATAGGATAAATCCTGCATCTCATCAGAATCGCCGCATGGTTCCAGTTGATAGTTTTCCATATAAGAGAAAATCCGGCACAATCTTTTGCCAAAAATAAAGACAATTAATATAATGCAAATAGCCCTTAATGTCAGGCTAACAAGCTCCTCCTTTGGCTTTGGTTTTGGCAAAACCATTCTAAGTACCTGCAACTTAAGCAGACCATTGGAACAATGATAACCACAATGACAAGAGGAGTAAAATGAGAAACTAGCCAATGAGTAGTGCTCAAGCGTAACACATTTAGAAACAATTACATAGACCTATGTCTCCCTTTTTTTGCCACAGACCAAAGGATAAACGAACTTGCAAAGAGACATGATAGACGCAAAAGCAGAGGCAGCAATATAAAGACACAGTTTTATAAAACCATCAAAATGACACCAGTATGCAAGCAACATAAATTCAAACAAAATTGGAAATGTAAGTGTAGTAGTGGCACACAGGCCAAAAAATATCAAGTATCAGAGGAAAAAGACAGAGCAGTAAGAACATCTTCAAACAGAGTAGTTTTGGCATGATAGCCAGCAAGAATATCTTCAATCAGCTTATCTTGGGCAGCCAAGGCTTGGCGCAGAGTCGTCACAGTGGCAGGAAGCCCAGCCACGCTACTGGAGGTGGAAGCAAGATCATCGACCTAGGGTGACTAGGCTGGCTTGGCCTTGTTTTTCACGTGCTTAACAAAGCTCTTGCTGGCAGTAGGGGCTGCAGGTACAACTTTCTCACTGGAAACTCTTGCCCCTTTAGGAAGATCCACATCAAGCAGCTTGGAACCCTACACATACTTAGGATTAAAAGCAAGAGCATTGGACACCTGTAAGAATTGAACACCAGGAGAGTCAAATATGCAATGTGCTGCAAGATAAGCATAGAGAAAAGATGGATACGGCAGCAGTTTGTTTTGGACTTCAGCTCTGCTTCACAGAGAACATGGTTGAAAATGATCTCACCAAGGTCGAACCCATCACATGTGCCAAGTTGGTACATTACACTGGCAGTGTGGCTATTGATAGTCGTATTATGGGATGTAGGCAAAACATTCTGAATCACGAGTTTGTAGAGTGCTGCATATTTGGTCGTGAAGAATGAGGCATCCAACTGTTGCCAGGCCACTGTGTCTTATATCCAATGAGTTCGGACGCTACTGTGTCAAGCGAGAGTTCTCCTTCAGTACTAGACTTGGTTGGCTGAATCTGCAAAAACTTATTGATGGCATGAGGAGAAAACTTATGAACCTGCCCTCTAAGATAAACCTGATGATAATGTGGTGAAGATGGGTCCACAATGCTTTTGTGGATATTAGCGAAAAACTCATGTATCACAGTGGGAAGAAAAGGTTGGTATTTCAAACTCAAGGATAGTAGACCCCTCGACTCAAGGAGAGAGTGAAAATCGTAAGGATGATAGATGTCCAACAAACTTCTTTTCTCAATGAAAAATCCTTTGACAGTCAACTTTGCGAAGCACTCTTTGTTCACAAACAGGAAGAATCGATCAGAGTGGGCTTCTGAGAGATCAAGCTTAACGCACCCACGGTCTGCCTCATCTTTCCCTTGTTGAGTAGCAGAAGGAGAGGATGTCCTAAGACGCTTGCTCCGGCGTACCCCATGCTTGAGACGAGGACCTGTCCTCTTAGACCTTAGGACGGAAGGATTCGGAATATCTGGCTCTTCATCAGGTGGGGGACCAGACTCACTTTTGATGGAGGAGGGCACGACAGTTGTTGCAGGGAACTGTGAGGTAGACTTAACGGAGGATGGATTTGTGGAAGCAGTGGGAGAGGATTTTGCTTGTGTTGATATGGATGAAAAGTGGAAGATGTCATCGGAGTCAGCTATTGGAGGCACCGCCTGGGAGGATGGTGACGGCACCGACGGTGTGTGCATTAGCATGCTGTCTTTATTGCCAAACTCACTGTAAGCCACTAGAGAGGGTTTCTTAGAGGGCTATCCTGAGAGTTGTGAAGATGCTCGTGAGCGCCGATGGACAAGCGTGGCATCAGAGCTATCATCAGATGAGTGTGAATCGGTTGCCATGGAGGTAAATGAAGAGCAGGGATCGTCAATCAAGATAGGTGTATGAGTAGTGCCTTACCTATCGGATTTGACGGAATTGAATTTCCACTGAAGTCGAGAGGACCATCGGATTATTTACCTATATGTAGGAGAAAACTCAGTAGCGATGATTAGTGGAAGCACAAAGCTAGGGCATACGATTAGAGAAGAGAAAGGAAAGTAATAATCACGTAGGAGAGAGAAGGAGAGTGGCGGCTTGATTTAAGTACAAAGCTCTTTGGAACGTGTGAAAGAGGGACACGCACCACCTATCTCTGTAATTGCCAAGGAAATTAAAAATCCCACTTTTTATGATGCAAGAATTTTGGCGCCCAAATATTTGAGGGATGATCAAAATTAAACCCTATCAGAGATAGTATCAAGAGAGAAGATTAACTAGGGTTAACTCAGTACTCAAACCTGAGACACAGATCGTGCCTTAGACGTTGTACACACCAAGAGTAACCTATAGGGCCCCACACAAGGATGTGATTTAGTGACATAATATGCATTCCACATGAGTTCTTACACATATGAACAGGGTATGTGTGTGAACTGTGATTGGGCTTTGCCGCACAGTGGACAACAAAGTCAAGTAATAAATCAGCTGCAACAGTTGTTCAAACCACCCACTCGACTAATCATCTTACTGTGTACCTTGTTTGACCTGGTAGCTTTCACTTTTGTGCATTTCTATGTAGCGCAAGGTAGCTTTTTCCAGGTTGGCACAGTTTGGACTGCCTTGATAGTTGCTTAACACAGTAGTGGACTAAAACAGTTAAGATCTGAGAGCAAGACTCCCCCTCTCCCTTTTTTTCCCGATTAGTGTTCGGGAATAGAGATACTTCATGGTCACAAACTTAACACAACTGATCAGCACTTGGACTTCATTGTTCTCACAGTGGCAACAAACTTGCTCACAGTGGTACAGACAAGGTACCTGTACCATATAGTTAGAACATAATGTAAGTAATATTATGTCAGTGCAGTCCTACTGTGTTTCCCTGTGGACATCACAGTCAGAGTATGCAAAGACCTAAGGCTTTGCGCATTGTCTCAAATCCTACAGCATCAAGTGCCTTGGTGAAAATGTCTGTCAGTTGATTCTCAGTCATAACATGTTCAAGTACAACCTGTTTTGTTTCCACTAAGTCCCGTATGAAATGGTGCCTAATATCAATATGTTTGGTATGGGAGTGTTGAACAGGGTTTTTTGAAATATTGATAGCACTCAAGTTGTCACAACAAACAGTAAGTGATTGGTTACCAATACTATAATCAGCAAATATCTGCTTCATCCACAGTAGTTGTGCACAGCAACTCCCTACTGCTATATACTTTGCCTCAGTTGTGTTTAATGATATGGAAGCTTGTTTTTTACTATACCATGACAAAGGTTATTGCCGACGTAAAAACAATCTACAGTGGTACTTTTTCGATCGTCAACATTCCCTGCCTAGTCAGAATCACAATAACCAACCAAGTTAGTGTTAGTATCCACAGTATACCAAATGCCCAAACTGGCAGTCCCAGACACATATTTAACAATGCATTTTACTACTTTAAGATAAGATTTCCTCGGATCTGACTAGTAGCGTGCACACACACCAACACTGAAACAGATATCAGGACGACTTGCAGTCAAATACAAGAGACTGCCAATTATGCTGCAATATAGTGTTTGATCAATCGCCTTTTCATTCTCCCCCTTGGCCAACTTGGTGGTGGTACTGATAGGAGTTCGAACAAATTTGATATTGACCATGCCAAACCTCTTAACCAGGTTACGGCCATACTTTTCTTGTGAAATAAATATTCCATCATGACACTATTTGACCTACAAACCAAGAAAGTGCATTAGTTCTCCTACCATACTCATTTCAAATTCATGTTTCATTTGTTCAACAAAATCATCAACTCTATTTTTAGAAGTAGAGCCAAACATGATATCATCCACATAGATCTGAGCAATCAACAATCCTGTGTTGAAGTGCTTTATGAACAATGTTTTGTCTACTCCCCCTCGAGCATAGCCATTGTCCAGCAAAAACTTTGTGCGTCTCTCATACCAAGCACTAAGTGCTTGTTTGAGGCCATATAGTGTTTTCTTTAGTCTGTACACGTAAGTAGGGTAATGTGGATCAACAAATCCTTTGGGTTGCTCTACATATGTTTTTTCTTGTAGAATGCCATTGAGAAAAACACTCTTCATATCCATTTGAAACAGTTTGAAGTGCAAAACACAAGCAATTGCAAGTAATAGTCTTATTGACTCCATCTTAGCTACAGGTGGAAATGTTTCATCAAAGTCAATTCCCTCAATTTGAGTGTACCCTTGTGCAACTAATCTGGCTTTATTGCGAGTGATTAAGCCATTTTCATCAGTTTTGTTTTTGAAAATCCACTTGGTGCCTATGACATTAACATCTATCGGTCTAGGAACTAATATCCAGACGTCATTCCTAGCAAATTGACTAAGCTCATCTTTCATTGCGTTAATCCAGTTATCATCCTCTAGAGCTTCATTCACTGTTTTGGGTTCAAACTGAGAGACAAAACATGCATACCTGGCATACTATTGATAGTTAATTGTACGCTTAACTCATGTCTTGATACCTTGATCTAGTGAGCCAATCACATCATCTAATGAGTGATCCCTTTGAACCTGTCTAGATGGTCATTTCTGATCCAGATTAGTCAGTGTCCTTTTCGAACTGCTTCTGTTCATCTGAGAACTTCTTGTCAAGAGATTCATCAGTAGGTTGAGCGATTGTTACAGTGTCATCAGTTGCTGGCACAATAGGCTGCATCTTTGGAACTGGCACAATCCTGTCCCTGCTGAATTGGTCATGGTGCTCGCTATCCTTCAGACGATCTACCATATTCCCCCCAAAAGGATTTGTATCTCTTATTGTTTTTTCCACATCTGGTTTTGATAATTCTTCAGTTTCCATAGGTATCATCCTCCCTTCATCTACTTGAGCAACTATTATACTTGGTAGTATCTCTTCTTCATTGTCAACATCTATAGTACCTGCAATGTCATCAATGACTACATTTGCAGATTCCATGATTGTTAGTGTTCGAAGATTATAGACTCGATATGCACGACTGTTCAAAGCATAGCCCAAGAACAATGCTTTGTCGCTCTTGGCATCAAACTTTCCTCGATTATCTCGATCATTAAGAACATAACAAGTATTTCCAAATACATGAAAGTGTTTCATAATAGGCTTCTTATCTCGCCACAGTTCGTAGGGAGTTTTGTTAGTACCTCATCGTGAATACACCCTATTGATGGTGTAATACGCAGTATTGATCACCTCAGCCCAGAACTTTCTAGGTGTGTTCCTACCAATCATCATAGCTTGCGCCATTTCCTTCAACATCTTGTTACGTCCGTCAACAACACCATTTTGCTGTGGTGTCTTTGGAGCAGAAAACTCGTGAAAGATGCCATGACTGACACAATAATCATTAAAGAACTGATTCTCAAATTCTTTACCATAATCACTTCTGATTTGGATGACCTTGTCATTACCTTTTTCAATTGTAATTCGCAAGCATAGTTTCTTGAAAGCTTGCAAAGTTTCGGATTTCTCTCGTAGAAAATCCACCCATGCATACCTAGAAAAATCATTTACACACACGAAGATGTATCTCTTACCCCCGAAACTGTTAGATTTAACCCCTTTTTTTATGGTAGGGACGAAATTGAGATTTTTTTGCAAACAATAGGGACTAAATTGACGCAAATAAATAATAGAGACTAAACTGAGACAATTGTGTAACAATAGGGACTATTTGTGGAATTTTCCCCTATCAGACATTGATTCGTATTATCATATATCTTGGCCTAGTCCTGTATAGATCATAGATTCACATGCCTGCATGTAGACTCTATTATGTTGTTTCACTTATACTTTCCTGTCGTTGAGAGTCATGGTGGCCTCATAGAAGAAAAATCCGTCTAGGAGGGCTTGGTTTGCTCGATTGTTTCCAAGATGTAAAAGATCTGATTTTGTGAATTCGAAATTTTGCTTCCACTTTTACTGATTGTCTGTTCAGAATTGATGGAAGTCAATCGGCTTTAGTGTGGTTTAATAGGCTATATATATATATATAATATGAACCTAGTTTCATTTGCATCTTGTACCATTAATACTCCTCTCGAATGGGGTTTTCCATCCACCAAAGTAATATTTATCAATTTGCTCTTATGAGATCTTAGCCAGATTATATATGAATAGGGTAAACCGCAAAATCTCCTTTGGTTTTGTCAAAATTCATCCTTGTGAAAGCAATATTCATATGCTAGCCAGATAATGCAGTATCATTCAGGGTGGATTCACAAGGCAATGCACATCAACTTGTGATCAGCACCGAAAAGTTAAGGGCTGCTATAACATTAACTGTTGCGGACTCAGTATCCCAGATTATTCTGTCTAGAGCATCCATTTGAATTTCTCGAATTTAGTGGCCAGAAACGATTCTTGCGGATATGTTGTTTTCAGGAGCTTTCAAGGACACTCAACCTCTTTATCCCCTGAAGATCTAATTGGGGTTTCTGCCCCTGTTGTATTGCAGTGGACGATTCCATTGTGGATCCCTATGGATATGAAAAATAATCCAAATTGCTACAAAAGTAATTTCTACTATTATTGTTCTTGCCTATCTTGCCAAGAAGGGAACCCATATCTTCCAAATGGATGCCAAGCTATGCTTCTTATTCTCAAAAAGAGAGAGAACATTTTTGTTCCTTTGTGATATTATCTAATACTTTAATTGTGATTAGCAGTTCGCTCCGATAAGCACAACTGTGTAAAAGCACCAAATGTACCAACCTCTCATTCAAGAAAAAGATTAATTATGCTTGTTGGTAAGTTGATTCTTTATCACCTCTTCAATTTTTTTTATTTATTTATTTTGGGTAAACGACATATTTGTCTCTTATGTTTGTCGTGCCTTTTAAGTTGATATCTTAACTTCAGAACTGTTTTCACCCAAAAATTAAAAAAAATAAAAAAACAAAAAAAAACTTCATAACTGTTGGTCTCTACGCCTAAACTTAGATTTTTTTCACTTCTTTGACAATAGTACTTTTGTAAACCGTTTGTTTGCTGTAAAATAACTTACTGATGAAAAAATATTTTCCTATAAAACAGAATATTTTTTGGTGTTTGGTTGTCACACTGAAAAATATTTTCTGGTGTTTAGATGTAATAGTAAAAAATTGATTAAAACTATTAATTTTTTAATTTTTAAAAAAATATTAATTTAATCATTATTAATTAATTAATTAATTAATTAAAATTATTAACAATAAATTTTATAATAAAAAATTTAATTAATAAATTTTTTTTATTAATACATAATTAATTAATTAAAAAAGTAACTAATTAATTAATCAAAATTTTAATAATTATTTAGTTAATTAATTAATATTAAGTATAAATTTATTATTAATTTAATAATTTATTAGTCAATGATAAAATTATTTAATTTTGATATTTAAATAAATAATTTTTTATTATTTATTTAATTGATTTTTATTATTAAATTAATTTATTTTTCAATTTATTATTATGAATATATAAAATTAGATAAATAATTAATTAATAGTTATTAAATAAATAAAAATATTAAATTAATCAAATAATTAGTTTTTTAGTCAATTAATTATTATTATTAATTAATATCAAATATAATTTTATTAGTTATTAATTTAATTAAATTATTAGTCATTACATTAAAATTAATTATTTTTTATTATTTAATTAGTAGATCTTTAGGAGCTAATTTGAGATCAAAGGGGAAATTGAATCACGGAAGATGAAGCCTTGATGAGTATGAAACTTCATATTAAACTATTAAATAAATAAAAAGGGGACAAACTTCATATTGAACTTCAGCTTGAATGACAATGTTGATCCAAAAAAATTAAAAAATAGTGCAAAATGAAAAGAGTACATCATCCTACATCAATGGGTAAAAATGACAATGTTGACTTTCAAAATGGCAAAAGGCCCTTCCCATTTTTGTACTCCTAGTACAAAGATCATTTTAGTCACACACAACATTAAATAGGCTCCGACTTCAACCCTTCAATCAGTGAAGAATTTCTAAGCATGGGGATATTATATATTTTTTGGATGATGTGAGAAATCAACTAAAAGAACCCTATCATCAATTGGTAAATTTTAAAATTTAACAGTGGCTCCTACACATATATCAATTCAGTTAAAGAATAAACTTTAAAATAATAAAAAGTGTTGAACTTACAATCTCATAACAATAATTTTACTCATGCTACTATTAAATCATACTCCGAATATTTTATATTTGGATCTACAGTCTACCAACTTGTACATAGATATCTCATTAATTCCAACTACCAACTGACCATTATGTCGCAAAATCCAAGTCTTTTCCGGTAGCCTTGATCTGGAGATGTCAGTTGCATTGCCTAATAAGGAAAGGAAAATCATTCTATCCATCAACAGCAAATTTGCCCGTTGATGACAAGACAACCAATGCACAAGATGCTTACGCGTGACAAATGAGCAAAAGATTTTCAGTTACAATGAGGACACGATAGTATGCAGAATACTAATATGTACTCGTAATCTTCTATAAAATAATATTGAATAAAAATAAAATAGTATGTAAAATGACCAATTTGACACACGCAACCACTTGGCACCGTGGAAAGTTTAAGTAGCCGCCAAAGAAAATACAACATGATTTTGTTAAAAGAAATACAAGCGGTCAAGTCGAAGTTCCGAAAATATGGAGCTGCCGACCTCACCCACACCCCCACCCCCCCTCAGAAAAAAAAAAAAAAAAAGACAACTTGGCAGCTTGAACATTGAGTGGTCGTCCTTATAAATGCAATATAGATAGGTGCCTTTTTTCTGTCAGTTGTATAAGTGTATATTGTTTGTCAACAAATGAGAAAGAAAGTTCCTGAAGCTGGTTTGAATAACGAAAAAGTTCAATTTGTATTGGAACTTTTTTTTTTGGTTGAGAATTTGTATTGGACCGGAAGAAGTTAATTTTTGCAGAAACTATTGAATTCCATTTTTTAAGGTATGTATAACTTCTGTTTAGGTATTTCACTGTATATCATTCAGCTTTACGTTTGACATTTTTCTCCAAAAAAAAATTCTTTATTCTCGTGTAAGTAGAAGGCTTTTCCATATTTCAGCATAAATTAGGACATTAATTTTTTTAGAGCTAACGTTGATAAACTTAAATTTTGTATTTGACTAATTTAGATCATGTCTTTCTTGGACATGTCATGTCGTTGTTACTAGGTGCTAATTTAGAATTTTGTTCATTGAATATAAAAATATACAATTTAACACTGATATATAGGTAAATTTTTTATTGGTAGCTAAATTAGTTTTATAGTCGAAAAATATCTTTAAACTATACATATTTTTTTTAAAGAATGAATTGAACGATAGCCTCTTGTGATTTGTTGAAAGTACATAGGATTCCTTGTGTTTTTAAAAGTGCACAAAAACCTCTAATGATTTTATAAAACGTAATACATTGGCTCTCGGTCTTTTTTTGTCAACTTTTTTAATAGAAATGGTTAAAAGACGTAAATGTCTTTATTTTCCAGTTTTCCGTACGAATTCGACATTTGTATATTTAGCAGCAAGGTCGTTAAGCACAGGTTCCATATATCGACAAGGTCAGCACCAGGATGCTGTGAAGTCAATAGCCATCTGCAAATGATGTGTAAACATTAGGAGAGCCTAACATACTAACTCTACATTTGTTATGCAAAAACAAAAAGAGTTGATTGTAGTATCTGAAATTTTCAGGCTCACCAATTTGTTACTATCAATTTGTTACTATCTTTTGATGCTTCAAAATGGTTCTTCCACTTCGATGAAGAATGTAACTCAATAACAGTAGACTTTTTTTCTGCTGCATCGCCTTCACGAGTAGCAGAGAAGTTGGTAGACATTTTTGCTGCTGCATATCCTTTCACTAGTAGTAGAGAAGTTGGACACGATTTTTGTAGGGAAAACTGGAAAATAGTTAGTGTGGGGATACTTCCCTACCCAGATAGGATCTTTAATACCCATAGGGTGCGGTGGGGGGATGGGGTGGGGGGTTGGGTGGTTAGAGAAGATGAGTGTTTAATATTTTTTTATTTTCTTATTTTTTTTGGTAAAAGAGGGACTTTTAGCAAATGTAAAAACTTATTTTATTGGTAAAACTTAGAGTGAATTGCTTGCTGCCCCCCTGTGTTTTGCCCGAAATACTCATTCACCCCCTGTGTTTTTAAAATAGGCTCATTACCCCCCTGTGTTTTTATTGATTAAGCTGACGCACCCAAATCGCTTATTCCGTTAGCAAACGTTACAAAATTAGTTAATTGATCGTTATACCCTTACATAAAGTTAAAATCGAAAAAACACAGGGGGGTAATGAGCCTATTTTAAAAACACAGGGGGTGAATAAGTATTTTAGGAAAAACACAGGGGGGCGGCAAGCAATTTACTAAAAGGGTATTTTTGTCCAACAAAGAATTTATTTTAACCAAAAGCATAAAAAATCGTATTTTAAGCGCGTGTGTTACAATTGCCGTTAAATTAAACGGTTTTTCTAACGGAGGGGGCAGTCAGCTACATTCCGAAAATCACAGGGGGGTAAGAAGCCTATTTTAAAAACACAGGGGGTGAATGAGTATTTCGACCAAAACACAGGGGGGCGGCAAGCAATTCACTCGTAAAACTTATAAAAATCATCCAAAGTTGTAATGCAAGCGCGTGCAAACACTTTCGTTAAAAGTAACTGTTCTTTTGACGGAGGGTTGTGGTGCTATATTTTATAAAACCATAGGGGGTTTTTGTGCACTTTTAAAAGCATAAAAGGATTTTGTGCACTTTTCGCAAATCACAGGGAGCTACGGTGCAATTCACCCTTTTTAAAAAATTAGAGGTAAAGCCACTAAGGCTTTGGTTTAGTAGTAAAATTACTTGGTTGTTTGCGAGAGATTGTGGGATCAATTCTCACTAGTTACATGCATGTTGTACGGCCATAAATCTCTATTAAATTAACAAAAAAAAAATTAGAGGTAAATGGGGGTTGGTGAACATAGCTCCGCTTTTGTTGATCCCCCACTACTTAGGGAAGTTTTCAATCACAAATAACGAAAAATTATTTATTCTTGATTTCACATTTCAATATCATGCAAAAGTTAAGTCAGAATTTCAACTTAGAGTTATATTGCTTATATGATTACGACATTGATGAAACTTTGGCATTTGTATAGCATCTTGCAATTCAGATTCGTTTGAGCCAGAATGGTTGATCGGCGATCAGGAAACTACGAAGCCAGCATTTGGAGTCATGACTTTATCCAGTCATTGAGTAGTGCATATATGGTATGAAATTACTAATTTTCACCTCATCTATATATTTATTTATTATCTTAACAGACTTCCACACATATAGAAAGCATTTTTAATATTTTTTGGATGACAACGAGACCTAAATCTAAAATTGTTTGATAATTTAAAAGTTTAAACTATTAGAGAATAATTATTATATTTGTTAAAGTAAATTTCTAGAACTCCTCCAGAGCTAGTCATGCAAAAGAAATAGGTGTGGCGGTAATTCCCCACGTTAGTATTTTGATACTAAAATTAGTATTCTAATTGTTGAGGTAATCAAGAAAAAGGAAAGCCTAGTATTTGGTGAGTGAGTGATCAATTACCTTTTTTGTGAGTGGGATTGCCATATTTATACCTTTTCGTAAGATAGCATTCTGGATTTGGTCGGATCCTATCGCCTAGTCATAGGGTCTTACCAAATGGTCAGAGGTCGGATCAAGACGTGGAGGTCGGGAAAGGCCGACCTCCCCAAGCCTCATTAGGATCTTCCCACTTCTTAGTCTATTGGGTTGGTCTTACATTTATTAGGTCGGGTCGATTATTTTATCCCATATCAATATTCATTTATTATCTTTAACAAAAATAATTATAGAAACTATTTGTCTATGTATTTATGATACAGGGCAATAAATACTTAGAAAGAGCCCAGAAATTGAAGGAAGATGTAAAGGTTATGGTAGCCGAAACGACTTGTACTTTGGATCAACTCGAGCTTGTTGATACTTTGCAAAGACTTGGGATTTCTTATCACTTTGAGGATGAAATAGAGAAAAAATTGAAGACCATCTACACAAGTGATCATATCAATGTTGATAAATTGATGAATGAAGACTTATATGTCACAGCTCTAAAGTTTAGACTACTAAGAGAACATGGATATCAAGCTTCCCAAGGTAGTAATTAAACATGTTTTTGGTCTCTCTATTCGAAATTGAATATCTCATTTGAATTTTCCTAAACAACAAAATAATGATTTCTCTATGATTTGTAACAATTTTTTTATGGAACTGTTACGACAATTATAAACTACATTGGAAATACTAAATATGAAATATTTGTAGTAAATTTAATAAAGGAATTATCAGATTACAACCTTGTCTATAGCAAGACGTGCACTAAGATCATTTAATAATTTGGGCTCTTTATATTATATGACCACATCATTTAAAAGTTTAAAATGTTGAAAAGATCGTTATATATAATTGTTTTTCAACACGCCCCGTAAATGCAGACGAAATTCCTTTTTTAGTCTTGCACATACAGTTTTAATATTTTAAAATGTGTGACGGCGAGACTTGAGTCAAAAATCATTTCTTAACTTGAGTTATGATATGAAGATTGAGTAATATTTTATGTCACTTTTTTACCTTTCACCCCTCCATTATATGAAGAATCAATGTATTGAATATCAAATCTTACATTTATATGATAAAAATTCTACTATACAAGGAAGGGTGAAGAGGTGAATGATGATATATAGAGATACTCTATTAAATTACCACATTATCTAAAAATTTAAATTATTTGGGAGTTTTTAGTTTTCGTGAAGTATAAATAAAGTTTTCTTGATATTTGCAGACATTTTCGTGCTTTCATTGACAATAATGGTGATTTCAAAGTATACCTTAGTAAGGATATAAAGGGAATGTTGAGTTTGTATGAAGCTTCATATTTATCAGCAGAAGATGAAAGCATCTTGGATGCAGCACGAGAGTTTACAACTCAACATCTTAAAGAAAGCCTCGAAAGAAGCGAATGTCAAGGTCTTGCAGTGCTAGTGAAGCATGCTTTAGAGCTTCCACTGCATTGGAGACTGTCGAGATTGGAGACAAGGTGGTTCATAAATGTGTATGAGAAAATGCCAGGCATGAATCAGATTTTGCTTGAGCTAGCTAAATTGGATTTCAACATGGTCCAGGCTATGTATCAAGAAGAAATAAAACAATTATCAAAGTAAGAACAATAAACCATGCAGGCGTTAATTTTACTATGATCATAGGTAGATCCAGAATTTTTGTTCAGCAAAAGCTAAAAAAAATAATTTAGCACTCATATAACTCCGGGATCAGCCTCGACTGGCCCATGAATTCTAGCTTGTAGAGAAACTAATTTTCAAGCTTGATACAGGTGGTATGCTACAATTGGTATTGCAGAAAAGCTGAGATTTGCTAGGGATCGATTGTTTGAGGGTTTCCTATGGACGTTGGGATTTTCTTTCGAGCCTCATTTTGGATACTGCAGGAAGATATTAACGAAGCTAGTTGTGCTGATAACAACAATTGACGACGTATATGATGTTTATGGTACCTTAGATGAGCTTGAGCTTTTTACAGATGCTATTAAAAAGTAAGCTTTTCCATTGTTGTGCAAATTGGACAGTGAGGGCTATAGTCCACGAATTCCGAAGTTTTTCTAAATATAAGAGTACTTTTTGAGTATTTCTCATTTAAAAAATAATTAGTTCTCATTAGAAAAAAAAATTGTATATATATATTAAATTGTGTGTTTATATTTCTCACTAATAAAAGTTATCCATCCCTAAACGAAATTAAATTCTTGTAAGACTAACTCCAATAGCCTCCTTATTTTTTTCTCTACATATAGGGAGTTTGAAGTTGCCTCCTTACCTTTAGGGACTCCTTATTTCAGTTTTACTCCAACAGCCTCTTTATTTTTAATTTATTATTATTTCAGGGGCTCCATATTTGAATTTCACTCTAACAAGTTCCCTATTTTAGAGACTCTCTATTTTGTTTTAATCCAATATATCTCTATTTTGATTATACACACCATCTGATTTTTTATTTATGTTTTTTGTTTGATGATAATATTATATTTTAATTTTTATTATAATTTTTATTATATTTTATAATTAATATTATTTTTTATTTTTGTCTCAATTGAAAAAGCCAATATCGGTTTGGCTAGAAAAATTAAATTATAACAAGTTGAAAATAAAATTAACTTAATTTCACAATTGTTAAAAAATGATCGTTGAATAAAATTTTACAGATATAGAGAGGCAAAAGTGGCTCTCTCTATCTAAAGGGCCAAACAAAAAAAAAGGGCTCCCAATTTTAGAGAGCCCTTTATGAGAAGGCTGTTGGAGGATAAATTGAGCTTTTGCCTCCCTAAAGTAGCCACTTTAGGAAGGCACTTGGAGCCAGCCTAAAACCAACAACTGTTGAAATACATTTTAGGTTTTTAATGTTATTCCTTATTTTATAGCACTAGTTTAGGTAATAGTCTGGACTTAGTCATTATTATTTTATTTTCTTATTAGACTAGATTTTAGGTTTTCTTACTGAATTATATTCCTAATTAGTGTACTTCTTATTCTTGGTCACCAAATTGTGAGGTTTATAAATAGACACTCTTGTATTGTATTTCATATATCAAGATTTCAACATGTAGTTATTATTTTCCTCTGTTCTAGAGCTATCGTTGGTAGCGACTCCTATTATCTTGAATCAATATATATATTCTCTATATTTTTTCTTTTCTTTTTTCTTTCAATGTGATATAAGAGCTATCATCCTAGTAGCTTGTGTTATTATTATCTCGTTATTACCACCACCATCAGTTCCACTATTGATTGTCCAAGAGTCCGAGTGTTCGGTAGCTGTCATCATTGTGTGCCTTTAGCTGTGTTTCTTTGATCGTACCTAATGTGTTAAGAAGATGTTCTCTTCTTTCTCAATTGTTCCTTGTCTAGGTGTATCGAGTGTCCGGTTGCCATAATGTTATCTTCTTTCTCAACCGTCCCTTTTCTAGGCATTTGAGTGTTTGATTATCGTTGTCATTGTATGTCTTCAGCCATGGTCCTGATCGTAGTTTCTGTCTCCTGATGTTGCAAGAATATGTTATTTTCTTCCTCAGTCGTTCCTTGTCACGGCATATCGAGTGTCCGGTTGTCGTCGTTGTTGTGTGCCTTCAGTCGTGATCCTTTGATTCTGTTTTGGTTTGATTCTAACTCCAAATGAATGTTCTTTTGACTACTTTAATTTGATTAATGCATTCAAGATGCTTCAACAATTATCAATTATTAAACTCAAGTTGCTCCAGAATCACCATACTTGAGTTTGAGGGGAGCTATTGAAATATATTTTAAGTTTCAATGTTATTCCTTATTTTATGGCACTAGTTTAGGCAATAGTCTAGCCTTAGGTCTTATTATTTCGTTTCTTTATTAGACTAAATTTTAGGTTTCCTTATTGAATTATATTCCTAATTAGTCTAGTTCTTATTCTTGATCACCAAGTTATGAGGCCTATAAATAGACACCCTCATGTTGTATTTCATATATCAAGATTTCAATATGTAGTCATTATATATCTTTGTTCTAAAGCTACTGTTGATGGTGACTCCTATTGTCTTGAATCAATATTTATATATTCCATATTTTTTCTCTTCCCTTTTTCTTTCAACAATAACTATTTACAATCAACCTTCAAATTTTAATTCAAGGAACCTTGCCCTGCAACTGTCACAAATATGTTGTCTGGTTTTCTCTAATTTCTTTCAAAGGGGTCAATTTTCGAATAATCCGACTTGGCTTAAAAGCTTAATTTCCATATCATACCTTCTGTTTCCAGGTGGGATATCAAGGCAATGGAGCAACTTCCAGAGTACATGAAGATCTGTTTCCTTGCTCTGTTCAATAGCATTAATGAAATGGCTTATGATATTCTTAAGGAACAAGGTGTCAACATCATTTCCTACTTACGAAAAACGATACTCTTTCTTCATTTCCAACTGATCATATCAACAATTCACAACCATTGAATTTCGCTATCTGAATTAGAAGATCTATGGTAGAAATTGCATATTTTTCAAATGTGTAGACTTCTTCTGTTGTTAATTCCGTCTATTATGTTATGTGCTGTAGTGGGTGGAACTATGCAATAGTTACCTGGTGGAGGCTAAGTGGTGTATTAGAGGATATACTCCAAGTCTGAATGAGTACTTGGAAAATGGTTGGATATCAAGCACTGGTCCTGTGATAATCTTGCATGGATATTTTTGCATCAAGAATCCTATAATGAAGGAAGCTTTGGAAGGTTTAGAACAGTGCTTAGATATAACTCGTTGGGCGTGCGAAATTCTTTGTTTTATAGATGACCTCGGAACTGCACCGGTATGTCATCATACTTTTACTTTCTTGCATTAGTAGTACTTAAACTTCAAAAAACTTTCCTGTATTTTATCGGCATTACATGTTAAGACGTGTGATAGTAAAATAACCTAATAATCTTATATTATTTATAAGACTGTGGTAGATCTTCCCCCGTTGCCAGAATATAAGTAGTAGTGGCATAGGCAGATTCATTTGGCAGAGCCTCTATTGACTCCAATAGCAAAGCTATTAAGGAGTAAATTGAAACTATATTTTTTAAGGTTTGTGTATGGTTAAAGTATTTTTAGCCTAAAAAATTAATTTAGCATCTCTTGAAAAAAAAAATTGTCCATATATAAATGTTAAACAGTGTGTTTTTGGCACTTATTGGACAAATATCTTGAATCCGCCTCTAGGTGTTGAACCACATATTATAAACAATACATTTTATTATATTATTACTGCTTTATAGGCTCAAACGTGCAACTTCAACAAGATGGTTTTATTATGTACTTTACCTCATTAGTATCTCATAATTATAGAAGCTAATACTGGATTCACTTTCTTAATACAGGATGAGATGAAAAAAGGTGACAATCCAAAATCAAGTCAATGTTACATGCATGAATCGGGTGCTTCTCAAGATGAGGCTCGTAATCACATCAAATGTTTGATCAGAGAGAAATGGAAGAAAGTAAATACCATTACTATGTCCTCAGATTGTCCATTCTCAAAGGATTTCAATGAACTTGGAAAGAATTTCATTCGTACGGCCCAGTGTATATACCAACATGGGGATGGATTTGGTACTCCATCTCGTGAAACAAAGAAGAATCTGCTCTCCCAAGTTGTTGAGCCCATCCCTTTGCCATGATTGTCAAGAACATAATATATTCCTTTTTTTTTAAAAGTACAATAAAAACAGAACCTGTAATTTAAACTTATAGTCTCTTATTACAACATGTCGTTATTCAAACATTTAACCCGATTCTAAAAATATTCCCGATTTGCTTGTGTGAAGATCAAGAAATTATCATTCCAGTGTTGATTTGCTATTATATTTTATTACAACTGTTGGTTTGTCACTTTGAACTTGTGAATGTTAAATGAATCTCTTTTAGAATGATAGTTCTACAAGAAGAAAAAGTAGTTCGACTATGAACTTCCTTGCAATGGTACTTATAATGTACTTACCATTGTATTATTAAACTTACTACAACCAGTAAAAAAAATTACCAGCAAATTGGGTCATCCTCAAAAGTTTGTCTTTTATTTGATAATTGGGTCATCCTCAAAAGTTTGTCTTTTATTTGATTGTTTAATGTAAAAAACAGAAAGATCAAGTGCACGGTTTTTTTACTACTATGCGCGAAAGGTACTTTAAAGTCCAATAAGAAAAAATAAGTACCTAAAGCACATGACTGACTTAAAAACGAAGAATCTAAAGGGTGCTCTAGGAATATATGAAGTGGATTGATATATCTTATTTATGGGCATTTTGGCATTCAAAACTTGACGTTGAGCGTTGCTAAATACCACCCATTTTCATAACATGTCTATCACCTTTTATGTAGATACTTAGTTCACGTACTAAAAGAGAGAGAAATAAAAGAGTTTGTTAAAATTAAATGAGCCAGCAAATTCAACCTCATGAGTCATAAAACCAAAGCAGCTGGAAAAGTATTCAGAGTTTCGGACGTACATATGAAAGAGCCAGCCATTTAGAATGTTCAAATAGACTTCTAATCAAAATTCTGTGGCGCTTCTTCCCAGTTGCTTGTTCCCAAGCTTGTAAGACATGGTTCACTATCTCATCTACACCAAGCCCGTGCTTCACCTTCATTTGAATAATAAATTTTGATATTGAAGGAAAATAGCACAAAGAATTATCAACAGAAGACGGAACCATAATGTAGTATCGTACTCTATCGGCCTCGCAGCTTCCCAAACTGGCCTCGCAGCTTCCCAAACTCCCCCCGCACCATGCAACTCCCCAAGAAAAGAAAACAAAAACCAAAACGACTAACATAAAAAATTAAATGAAAAAGTTTCAAAGCGCAAAGACTATGAAGATACACAACAGGTTCTCCTAGAAGAATTGTTATCTTTGTCTATGCTCTAGATATGACAAATCAGAGGTACATTTTGTTCTATTAGTCAGAAATGTCGACATATAAATGACAAAAACATGCAACTTCCATTAGCCTCGTCACCTTTGGGCGTAGAAGGAGTTGGGGAAAATGATGTTTACTGTTCAGCAACAAGTGAACTGGAATAAGTGAATTAGAGTTTATATAATGTTACCGTGCACGAAATTTGCAATCCACTAACAATCATCAAAAGTGTCTAAAGTCGTAGTTCTCGATTACAAGTCTAGTCTATTACTTGTCAATAGATCCATCAAATTTAATATTCCTTTTGAAAATTCATTTATACCTTAAAGACTAATTTTCAGGAGGAATATTCACCAGTTGCCATATAAGATAGATCAATTCTCTATTAAAAGCCTCTCTCCAACAAAAAGCTTAAAGAATTGACACCAAATGTGCTAGAATATTTAGACCAAAAGACTTATATGTTTCAGCTCTTCTGTCACGTCTTGATTCATCTTCATTGCCATTTGATATAGACTCCTTCACTATATCATTTTGCATTACTACCACTCATAGTATCATGAAAACCCTGTTCTTGTGCAATCTTACAAGGAATTAAATTTCTCAAAAATTACATTCCTTGACTCTATGACATGTATGTCCTCAATTTTTTTGAATTTGTACACAAGAAATCTTGTATATCACAATAAAGATATAAACAATAGTTTTAGGGTCCAACCTCGACCATTCTAGGAGTTCGAACTTCCTATTTTACCAAAACACCTCCACATTTAGAGCATTCAGAAAGATGGTCAATATTTCCAACCTTACATATGGGTATTTTGTTAAAATACTTGTGGATTGCTTGTGAAAATAGTCTTTCCCCTCAAGTTTTAAAGTTTCTTTTAATTGAAGTATTTAGCACCTCTATTACTCTCAGCAATACCACTTTGTCGAATTCAACAAGGAGCCACAATTAAGGAGCAATACCATGTTCAATATAGTATTCTTAAAGAAAATAGATATTTCTTTCACTTATCAACACCTTTGTATTAATTCTCAATCTTATTTATATATTTTTTAAATACTTTCAAACCCTCGTGTTTGAATTTTAGTAAATAAACCTCACACACTTTTGTGCAAATATCGATAAAAAGTAGCAAAATACTTTTTCCGCCTCACAATTTAATTGCCATAAGGATTATCAACCAATTTCTCAAAAATATAGTTACCTTCATTAATCCTTTTCACTTTCTTTGGGTACAAAACACGTTACTCCATGCATTCTCCTATTCCACTAATGTTCCCAGTTATAGAAAAGAATTACAAATCTTCACCCATCCAATTCTCGGACGTGTCCTTCAGAAATCTATTGGATGCGTGATGATAAGTCAACGACCAGGGAAACTAGCATTGCTCCAACATAATATATGTAATTAAGCCTTATGGTGTACATCCATAAAAGGGTCACCATTGGAAAGACTGGTCAATTTTCATTGGTACACAAAGGTATAAATGAAATCAAATCACCACATGAGACAAAATCGTCAATGAATGCCTGAAGAGAAAGGAAAAGATGGAGAGCGGTAGAGTAAATGGCAATCGGCAAATATATATCAAACTGCAAGGAAGAGATTAAGTTGTTCAAAAGCCCTTGGAATCGGACATCACTTTTTCCAAAGTATACAACAATGATCGGCTGCAAGTATGGGTTAACTTCAACCAACCTCAAGATCTTGAGGTATACCCACACCAAGATCATACATATGCTGCTAGAAAGTACCTTTTCTGACAAGGGTGTAAACTCTAATTAAAGAGATAGGCCAGATATAGCAAGCTGAATCACGTGAAGAACACGTGTGGAAGTAAAGTTCTCAAAATGTTTAGGGGGCAATAACCCCTTGACCCTCTAGGGATCTGCATGTGGTTCATATTGAAGCTTCTTTCTACCATGTCTCTTTTTTTATAATTAGATGATAAAAGAGATAAAAAAAAATTTGGTCCTTCAAATTTTGGGAAAAGAATTTTTTAGTTCCTCAACTTTTAAAAAGTGACTATTTAATTTATTTTAATGTTAATTTTTTATCATTTTCTTATTTTATTCTTGGATTATTTTCTCTTTTATGCATGACATTAAAGATATAATTGAGATATTACCAAAAATCAGAAAAACTCAACAAAAAATTCACAAAGTGAGATTAAAGACTCGTTTGAAATTTCTCCTACATGACCATTTTGGGTTATCAAGTTCAAAAATAAGAGATGTTATTGTGGCTCAAAAGCAACTGTTCGTGAACAGTATCAAGTTAAAAAATTATAACTTATTTTTGCGAATAGTTGCTTTTGACCCACAATAACATCTCATTTTTTTGAACTTGATAATTGTTCCGTTTATTTCTTTTTTAATTGTGGTGGATGATGATGTTGAAGACATTTTGTAGAAATTGTATTTTTTTTTTAATTTTGGTTTGGACATGTATATTTTGTGAATGTTTTAGTAATTTTTGGTGAGTTTTTTTTTTTGATTTTTGGTGATATTCTAACGTGCCTTTAATGTCATATAGGAGAGAGAAAATAAGTCTAAAGGTAAAATAAGAAAATCACAAAAAGTTAACATTAAAATAGACCAAATGATTACTTTTTAAAAATTAAAGAATCAAAAGGCTCCTTTCTCAAAACTCGAGGGATCAAAAAGTTTTTATCTCGATGATAAAAGCACTTTATGACACAAGTAAAAAGTACTTCAAAAGGTGGCTCTATTTCTTGCATGCAGTAACAAATGATATCAAACAGATCAAACAAACCCGAGCAAAAACAAATAGTCCACCATCCCGCATACAAAGTGCGTCACGCTCCATAACCGTTAAGTCAGCTCCAACAGCTGGTACAAGGTCTGTCTTGTTTATTACCTACAGTAAAGGAGAACCAGTAAAGATCTAACTAAGTCAACAACATGCAAAACTGATTGATAGGTTTAAGACAATGGACGACAGAAAACAACATACAAGGAGATCAGCTTGGGTAATTCCTGGACCTCCTTTTCGAGGTATTTTGTCCCCGCCTGATACATCTATTATGTAGATTATATAGTCAGCCAAATCCCTGCTGAAGTTGGCAAGAAGATTATCTGCAACAAATAGATCATACAAGTCAACAGTTCTTCAAAACAAAGCTCAAACTAATCATTTTGGTAAGCCCATATAATTGCTAATAATCATCTGATAAACATCTCAACATTTTCACAAGAACTGCAACCCAAAAGTCAATTGCTCAAAAGGTCTACTTCAATGCTTCAATCGCAGTCACAACTTCACTATTTAGATTATCAGCCAACCTTTGTGTATCATTTTCTAAGAACCTCACAAGGTTCAGTGTATTCAGGTTGACCAGTATTTTTTGCTGCCACCTTTCCAAGTTTTTCCCTTTGAATTTTTCAAGCTTCTCGCCTTGACTAAAGGGAGTCAACGCAACAAACGACGTAGCTGTAACAATGGCCACAGCTTGTCTTAGTAGAACACTCTCATTCACAGATCTACCATTAGATCCACTTCCAGCTAACGATATGTTCTCATTTTTAGTTTCAAATCCAGTATATCCAGTCACGGTTACATTTTCGTTTTTGGATCCCTCATTGAATCCACTTCCAGTCATAGGTCCTTGCTCATTAGGTCCAAAGTCCAAGTTTCCTTTAGAAGTCATATTGGTAAAATTTTCCTGTCCATTTTATTAAGTCAAAGGTTTAGTCAAATTAAGCAAAATTAAAAATGCAAATAAAGATACTAGTCAGTCAAAAGGAAAGCTAATATCCTAACATAAAATAAATTCCCAATAAAATTTGCCAGAGCTAAAATGATCTAGAAATATATATTACTAAAACATTATGCCAGTAATAAAGACAACAAACCCAATATAATTCAATTATCTGTGAAGTAACCTGCAAGTTCTCAACATGTATTAAATAATAATATTAGTATGGTATAATATTGTTAAAACACAATGCGAATTCCTCTATGATCAATATTATATAGATGCATGTACCTAATAGGATTAAAGTAGCATGCTAACCACATCAGCATGTAAAGACCGTATGCATATATCAACAAACCGCATGCAGTACTAAAAAGAGGATTATTTAACCAGTAATTAGCACTTAAAATTTCTAGAACAGAATCATAAAGGCCTTAAGATTGTTAGAAAATTATGTTGAATAGTAAAATGGAATAATATGATGCGGTAGAACAAAATAGATAAGGAAAAATTAGAATTAAACAATTGACATAAGTGAATAAAAGAAATCTGGGATTATGAAATAATAATAATAATAATGCAAAACTGAGGTTCGTACAAACACGATATTTTTATGGTTTTATCGCGTGGTTACCGTTCTAAACCTTCAACTTCGCGAAAACCTCCTAAGATATAACAATTTCTCCTTTGTATAGGTAGCACTCCAGTTACAAAGCTTTCGAAAAGAATAGTGTAAACCCTCTCTAACAAAATGCAGAAAAATGTTGTTAAGGAAAATATACTTAAGAGGGGGAGAGGGTGAATTAAGTATTTAGCTAATGACTACCAATTAAAGTTTCAATGAGACCGATTTAAAATCTTTCAAGCATTCTATTCCACCGTCATGGTCTTAACTTCACTACTGTGCACCTTTCCTTTAATTTTTTTTGAGCTCTTTTTCTCTCATTTCCTCCCATGGAGGAGGCTTCGGTGGATCCCCCACCTGAGCAGACTTCTTCCTTCTCTGGTAAACAACAATCTCGTGAAATCCAAATCAGAATTGGTAAAAAACCCAAAGTTGCTAACCCTTTGGGGGTGAATTTCAGTCTCTTCCAAAAGCTACAGTGGATGGCCAAGTCGGTCAAAACCCACAAAGTGAAGAAAATTTGGGCCCTGTCAAATGAAACTAGCTCTTTGGGAAGAGGAGTAGTGGTACTCTAATGGATGATGGAATCTCCAAAGAAGCTATCTTGGACTTCAAAGAAGAGTGCCCTGAAGATAATGATGCTCCATCTAATGCTGATGTGGGTTTGGACTATAGGCTGACCCGAGAGGAGAAAAAAGAAACTCCGAGGGGTTGGCGTAATGCTCTGATTGTTAAATTGATGGGTCGAATGGTGGGATTTAAGTTCCAAGCTAGCAGATTGAAACGTCTATGGTCTCTTCACAAGCCAATCCATATGGTGGATGTTGGACTGGGGTATTTTATTGTGAGATTTGCTTCTAAGGAGGATTTTGACCATGTTTTGACGGGTAGAGCTTGGCTCTTAGTGGATTATTACCTTACCATAAGGAAATGGGAACCAAACTTTAGACCATCAGCTGCGTCGATGACCACCACAGCAGTGTGGGTTCGTTTTCCAGAATTGCCGATGGAGTACTACACAGAGTATCAGCTTCATAGACTGGGTAAGATGTGGAAAGTTGACACATTATCAGAAGGCTACGCTAGGGGCCTCTTTGCAAGAGTGGTAGTTCAGATTGATTTGGCAAAGCCCTTAAAGTCTAAGCTTACTATGAAAAATGGAATTCAGCGGGTCGAATATATGGGCATTCATATGATTTGCTTTAAGTGTGGGTGTTATGGTCATCGCAAGGAGATTTGTGGAATTAAGGGTACGGGTAGAGAAGCTGACACTAACATTGCTGGTCGAACACATGGTGGACCTCTTAGGGAGCGGCAAGCTGCTTCGTCTTCGATTCAGCAGTGGGATCTTAGCTCAGATAGTTCAGAAAAAGACTACAAGGAGAGTTGTTCAGCCTTTTGGGGCTGTTACCCAAGCACCGACTACGGTGTTGCGTGAGGACAGTCACTTCAAAAAATTCCAAACAAAATCAAGATTTCAGAGGGGCCAACATGAGAAGAGTGCGACAGGGTCCAAGTATGGAGTTTTGGCAAGCCTCCCTGAGGACGAAGGTAATAAGACTAGGACAAACTTCATTATTGGCTCAAGCAGTGGAACCGGTGCGACGAGAGCTTCTTTCTCCAAGGGACCAAGGGGATCGCATAAGAATAGAGACAACTCTTCTTCTTTGAGCAAAGGGAAAAGTTGTGATTCTCAAGGCAAATCACCCAAGGCTCCAATTTTGGCTGGAAATAAAAGGCGGCCTTCATCAGCAAGTGTTGAGTCTAGCCAGCATGTTGTGATTAATGAGCTTGATTTTGATAAGAACAAATCTTTTGGGGGTATCTTTGTGTCTAAAATCCAAGACAAGCCAGATATTGCAGATCAAGGAATTGACGAAATTTATTGAGATAGGGATGTTGCTGATGGGGAATTGAGTCAACATGTTTTGATGGATGAGATTTCTGGGTGTCCCCCTGATGAGAGATGTGAAAATTCAGATATTATCATGGATGGGCAGAATAGTTCCATACCCTCTAATGTTGGGAATTTGGAATCATTTCTTGGCTTGATTGAAGAGAACGACATGGTTTGTGAGGTTGTCTCAGCATACCCTTCTTCCTCCTGTTAATGAATAGGTCCCTACCTGGATCTCCTCCTTTTTTGGGAGGCAATAATATGGCCATGAAGGTGCTAGTCTGGAATTGCCGGGGTGCAGGCAGAGAATCATTTCGTAAAGCTCTTAACCACTTGATTCGCATGCACAAGCTGTGGATCACAATTATTTTGGAGCCTCGGATTAGTGGTGAGCGTGCTAATAAAGTTATTTCTGCTCTGCACATGTCCCGATCTATTCATGTTGAAGCCTTGGGTTTTTCCGGAGGTATTTATGTTTTTTGGAATGAAGTTAAAGTCGATGTGGAATTCTTTTCTGCTGGCAGTCAGGTTATCAACCTATTAGTCAAGAATAAAGGTTGCCCAGACTGGATCCTCTCTGTCGTTTATGCGAGTCCTACTTTGGGATTGCGCAATCAACTTTGGGAATCTCTGAGCTTAGCGGCTTCTAATTTTTTGGTTCTGTGGTTATTGGCTAGTGATTTTAATCAGGTTGCCAAACTAGATGACAAAATTGGAGGTGTAGCTGGTATAACAAAAAACATGCTTCAATTTGAGAATTGGACTAATGCTTGCAATTTGACGGATTTGGGTTTTGTTGGGCCGAGATTCACTTGGTCAAACTCGTGGGAATCGGGCCAGAGGATTATGGAGAGAAAATGTGGTCTTACTCCAAGAAGTTGTCCATTCTTTTAAGTGCAAAACTGGAAGACAGAGTGGGATGATTATCAAACTCGATCTTGAAAAGGCTTATGATAAGTTGAGTTGGGGTTTTATCAAAGACACTCTTTGCCAAGTTGGTTTGTCGGACAAATGGATTTCCTTGATTATGTCTTCACTTGAAATAGCTTCTGTTCGTATTTTGCGGAATGGATCCCAGACTGAAGCTTTCTCGCCGATTTGGGGTATTCGACAAGGGGACCCGTTATCACCTTACTTGTTTGTTCTTTGCATGGAGAGACTCTCACATATCATTTCTCAGGCAGTAACAGATAAATCTTGGAGACCAGTGATTATCAGTAGAAAAGGTACACCTTTCTCTCATCTTTTTTTCGCTGATGATCTTTTGCTATTTGCAAAGGCATAAATTTGTCAAATTGAAAAGATCAAAGAGCTGCTGAATTTTTTCTGTGAGGAATTGAGTTTGCGTATTAATGCAGCTAAGTCTTCAATTTTCTTCTCCAAAAACATGGACCCTTTGCTTGCTTCTGATTTGAGTGCTCACTTTGGTTTTCCAATCACTGGTGATTTAGGTACTTATCTTGGAGTTCCAATCATTCATTCGAGGGTTTATCGAGGCACGTATAAACACGTAGTTTCTAAAATCCAAAGTCGTCTTACGGGTTGGAAAATAAATGTTCTCTCTTTTGCTGGCAGAGTAATACTAACGAAATCAGTTCTTGCCACCTTGCCGAGCTATACTATGCAAACAGCTGCTTTGCCTATTCAAACTTGTAATATTATTGACAAGCTTCAACGCAACTTAGTTTGGGGATTATCAGCAGATAAGAGGAAGATTCATTGGCTAGCATGGGAGAAAGTTTGTCTCCCTAAAACTGAAAGAGGTTTGGGTATCCGGTCATCCAGATCTTTCAATGAGGCTATGCTTGCTAAATTGGATTAGAAAGTGCTGAATGAACCACATTTGTTATGGGTTTCGATTATGAAGGAAAAATATTTTCGTGATGATTTCCTTAATTATGTTCCTAAAACTACCGACTCTGTTATGGTGTGGAACATTATCAAAGGCTGAGAAATGCTCAGTAGGGGACTTCGTTGGGTCTTATGTAATGGGAAACAAATTCGCTTTTGGTTAGATCTTTGGGTGGGATCTACCCCTCTCTCTGAAGTTGCAATTTGTGATATCCCGGAAGATGCGCGAAGTTTAACAGTGGACTGCTTTGTTTTTTTAGGATGGCACATGGAATTGGAGTATGTTTCAACAATATCTCCTAAACTCTTATGTTTTAATGATTGCAAATCAATGTGTCTGGCTAAACAACCCTACAGATGACTTTGTTAATTGGTAATTGGAAGCCAATAGTGTATTTTCAGTTCTTCAGTGTTTCACTCTTCTACTGATGGTGCGCTTTTAGGTATTGATTGGAACTCTATTTGGAAGCTTAAATGTCCCCAATGTATTTGGACTTTCCTTTGGCAAGCGGTTCACCAACGCCTTGCTACTAGTACTCAACTTGCTTATTGGGGCATTTTAGTTTCTTCAAACTGTCCTATTTGTGGTGCAGCTAGTGAAGATACAGAACACGTTGTTAAGTTGTGTCCTTGCGTACAAGAAGTCTGGAAGATGATACTTCCCTCTCACAAGCATGGTGCATTTTTGTAGTCAAGCTGGAATGAATGGCTTAATGGAAATCTCAAGAATTTAAGCTACTGGCATGGTCTTAAATGGAACCTTGTGTTTGGAGTTGCTTTGTGGATAATTTGGAAATGGCGAAATGAAACTATTTTTCGGGACTCCACTTATAAGACAAGTTCCCATGTGCCAACGGATATCATTCAGTTTGCAAGGGAGATTGAAGAAGTATACAGGGATGTTAAAAGGATTAGTGCAAGGACGAGACAACTTTTGCATATTGGTTAGGTGAAGCCGGTTGATCAATGGAAACTTAATATAGATGGATGTGCCAAAAGGAATCCAGGTCTTGTGGGAATTGGAGGAATTTTCAGAAACGAGCATAGGGATTGGAAATGTGACTTCGTTGTTAACTTGGGAATAACTACGAGCATTCGTGCTGAGATCATTGCATTATGGGAATATCTTAAAATGGCTAAGGTACTGAATGTACAGCGGCTCCTAATTGAAACTGACTCAGCCCTTGTTTGTGGCATCATCACGGGAAGCTTTTATGCGCCTAGATCTCTTAGCCCTTTTGTGGAAGATAGCAAGCAGATGATTTCTCGGCATACAGAATTTGAGCTTAAGCATGTATATCGAGAGGCAAATTGTTATGCGGATTGGTTGGCAAACTTTGGGATTAGTAGACCGTTTGGTTCCCATTCTGTTGATGACATCCCTAAACAGTTGTGTCAAATCATTGACAATGACAAAAAGGGTGTCACATCCCCTAGGAATGTGTTGATGTAATGGCTTTAGGCCTCCTCAGAAGCAAAAAAAAAATATTTCAAGCAAAATATCAAACATGTAAAAGGCACAAAAATTAAAGCAAGGAAATAAAAGGGATAGAAGACGAACACAATGATTTATGGTGGTTCGCTAATCTACATCCACTACCTAAGGTTGCCTCCCTTTAGGATTTTCACTAGCTCTACTAGTAGTACCTCTTCACAAGTTGGTGAAGCACAAACCAACAATACAAGTTTTTCTTGAGTGTACAAGAGTAATACAATCCTCTTCACTTCATTGAATCAACAAAGAAGATTTCTTACTCTCTCTATGCAATGAATCTCTCAAAGCTATAGAGATCTAGATTGTTTATCTCACAATAGGAATGGAATAAATGTTGAGTACAATATCTCTCTTCAAGAGTAAGTGAATACAATTTAAAGCTCTTCTTGAATGCTCAATGATTTGCAAGTTAAAGCTTAATGATTTGTATAAGCAATGTGTTTTTTATGATCTAAAAGCTTTTGAACAATTGCTTATAGTTGGAAGAGTTGTTTTTAACATTTGGAGTATTCGAAAATATATAGGAAAAAGTGCCAAACGAAAGTAATGATTATATTTTTCAAACAAACAAGTCAACTGGTTATGATGTCTGGACGTGTTAACACGACCGGGTATCACTTTGGGATACTCGACAAAGAGCACAGCGCGGCCGTCCAGTCGTATTATCCAGATGTGTTAACACGACTGGGTATCAAGCCCGGACAAATCTTCACCCCACTGCCTTGTGGGGCGGTCGTGATAGCCGATCTTGATATCAAGACCAGGTATCAAGCCCGGGTCGCACAAAATACTTTTCAAAGTTTGTTTGACAATTTTGCGATAAAACCTTTGAAAACTTATGCTCTTAAAATGGCTTTTTGTGACCCAAGACTTTGTTCATGTTTTCTAAAAATGATTTAAACAAATTATGAGCTTCATATGTAAACCAATGGCAAACAACATAAGTAAGGCCACTACCCCTAATGTCGCCACTTCTCTATTTATGACTCCCTCTTCACTTTGCAAGATCTTGTCTTGAATCTTCACATAAGCTATTTGGATTTTGTTATTTGAGAAGCTTAAGTTTGATCATATTCAAAGAGTTGGAGCTTGATCATACTTTCTTGACTTTTGAAGACAGCGAAGTTGCTTCCCATCGATGACTAATTGAGATCGAATAAACTTTGTACAAGCTATGATTAGTCATCATAAAACATTTGATTTAGATTTAATTATTATCAAAATATGAGATCAAAGCTTTTAGGTTAACAATCTCCCCCTTTTTGATGATGACAAAATCTAATATAAATAATCATATTTCATTTGAAGGCGAAGTATGAAAAAGACACGTAAGCCCAAACAATTCAAAGAAAGACCTATTAAGCTCATGCTTTCTGGCATAAGCTCCCCATCACTATAAGCATAGATGTTATTTGATGTCATATTTCAAATGCTCCCTCTCACGACTATATTTTCATGTCATATTTCAAATGTTCCCCCTCACTATATGCTCATGCTTTTATTCTTCAAATTCTAAGTTAAATTCATATATCATGTTCATGCTTTCATACTTCAAATTTTAAGACAAAATTCATATATCAAGTTCATGTTTTCATTCTTTCTTTCATACTTCAAATTCATTCTTTTCCCCCCTTTTTGGCATCATTAATTAATCATGAAGGTATAACTATGCATAAAGAGAAGCAAAAACAAGCATAGCAGATGGAAGCAATAACAAGCATAACAGAAGAAGTTCATATGATTCAGTCCTTCGCAAATGTCATAAAAAAAGAAACTAAGAGAGATAACTAAGATAATTCTGAATGCTACGAAGAAAGGCATTAGAATCAGACATTTAAAGGTAGCTTTCGGTTGATTTCTTGTACTTCTTTCTCCACAAACACCAAATGAGTATTAAGACCTTGTACTATGACCACAAGACTTTTTAACCTATCTATAATGTTTGCATTACTCGAACTTGCTTGATGTTCGTCATGAGAAGTACTAGTCCCAGCCCGTTGTTCTCTAGAGGCTCGAGCTGCTTGAGCTAAAGTAGTATCATCATCCATCTGTTGGGCAAGTCTACGATTTTCTTCCTCTGTCTTCACAAATTCATCATAGTCAAGAATGGCATGTTGATACACCGCCAAACCTGTCGATTTTAACCAAGCATCATTCAAATTATAGGTGTGATGAAATCGATAAGTTGTACCGTTTGTGGGTATGCCAAGACGATTAAAGCAATAAAGTAATAGTAACCCATAAGGAAGAGACATCTTCTCGTCTTTGACATAAAGCATGTTATGCATCATAAGATACGAAAAATTAATATTTTGTCTTTGCACCATCCGATACATCAAATACCCATTAAACCAAGTGACACTATTATCATGAAACTTCCTAGGAAGAACAACCGAGAGAAGAATGTTAAGCAAAAGGCATTTATCAGTAGGGAGCTCATTCCGTTCAGGGAGTTTATCACCAAGATGACAAAAGTTATTCCACATAAAGTCTATCACTTGTGCTTTAACAGGACTTTCCAACATAGTTTGTATATCTTATGTATTGATTTTCTCTCCTTCAACTGGAACATTTAGTATATTACCAAGATCATCCATAGATAATGCAATGTCAACACCATTAACATGACTATAAAGAATGCGCAAAGTTCCCGAATTCTTAGTCAAATTTCCATAGAATTCTCGTATCATAACAGAGCATGTAGGCATGTTAAAACTCATTAATGACAGCCAACCTTGAAATTGAAGAAGTTCATAGATAAATGTACCTCGAAGAAAATTATACTCACAGTATTTCCCCCCATACGATGTCCATTTATGGAAAATCATCCTGGTGTGCCTATTGAGTTTGAGGTCCTCTTGTCGTTTTCTTTCTTTTTGGAGCATTTTAGGATGAATCGCTTGGTGAAGCCATGAAAATTCTCAAAAACTTGGTTAGATTGAAGCGGGAAAAACTTTAATTGGAGAGATTTGTTGAAAATTTGAAAAATTTTGAATAATTTTTAGAGAGAAATCGGGTTTGTGGGTTAGGGTTTTAAGAAAGAAGGGTTTGGGGTTGAAAAAGAAGGAAATATGGTTTTTATATCCTTTGGGAACGTGACACCTGATCGCGATATCCAGTCGTGTTAACACTAACATGATCGGTGGTCACGGGCGGTAGATTGGACAGTGGATTGTCTATCTTACCAATCGTGTTAACACGACCGACCTTCAAGACCGTCCCCAAAACACAGTTTAAAAAAGATTCAAACTTTTTGAATTGAGTCTAGACACTTTTAAGAGAGTTTTTGTTCTCAAATCCCTTCAAATAGCACAAAATTGATCCTCATTCAAGGATTTTGTAAAGATATCCGTTAATTGATGCAAAGTTTCAACAAATTCAAGAATAACATCACATTTTTGCACATGATCACGTATGAAATGATGTCTAATTCCTATATGCTTGGTCCTTGAATGTTGAATTAGATTTTTTGTAAGGTTAATGGCACTAGTGTTATCACATCTATTGGGTATATGATCATATTCAAGTCCGTAGTCAAACAAATTTTGTTTCATCCATAAAATTTGGGCAACACAATTTTCGACGGATATATATTCAGCATTGGTTGTGGATAAGGCAACACTATTTTGCTTTTTACTAGACCATGAGATTAAGGATTGACTAAGAAATTGACAACTACTACTAGTGCTTTTTCTATCAACTTTACATCCTGCATAATCAGCATCAGAATATCTTGTCAGTTCAAAAGATGTACCCTTGGGATACCAAAGCCCTAAATCGATCGTGCCTTGAAAATGCCTAATTATTCGTTTTATTGCATTTAGGTGCGATTCTTTAGGATTGAGTTGAAAACGAGCACATAAGCACACAACAAACATGATATCGGGTCTAGAGGCAGTTAAATATAGAAGGCTTCCAATCATACCTCGATACTTCTTTTCATCAACCGATTTACCTTCATCATCTTTGTCTAGCTTGGTTGATGTACCCATTGGTGTGCTCATTTCTTTAGCGGTCTCAAGTCTGAATTTTTTGATGAGTTCCTTTGTGTACTTGGCTTGATTAATGAAAATTCCCTCATTCGTTTCCTTAATTTGAAGTCCAATGAAGAAATTTAATTCTCTTATCATGCTCATCTCAAATTCTTTGTGCATACACTTAGAGAAATACTCACAAAGAGATTTATTAGTAGCACAAAAAATAATATCATCAACATATATATGAATAAGTAAAATATCTTCACCTTTTCTTTTGACAAATAAAGTTAATCTAATTTACCTCTAGTAAATCCATTTTTAAGAAGATATTCACTTAATCTATCATACGAAGCCCTAGGAGCTTGTTTCAATCCGTAAAGGACTTTTTCAAGTTTAAAGACATGATTAAGTAAATTTGGATCCTCAAATTCGGGATGTTGTTTCACATATACTTCTTCTTGAAGAAAACCATTTAAAAAGGCACTTTTGACATCCATTTGAAATAATTTAAAGTTCATAAAACATGCAAAAGCAAGAAGCATGCGAATAGATTCTAATCTAGCCACTGGAACAAATGTTTCATTATAATTTATTCCTTCTTCTTGATTATACCCTTGAGCAGCTAATCTGACCTTATTTCTAGTTTCTATTTCGGATTCATCAAGTTTGTTTCTAAACACCCATTTAGTGCCAATTACTGAATAATCATTTGGTCTTTCAACAAGTTTCCAAACTTTGTTTCTTCCAAATTGATTAAACTCTTCTTGCATAGTAATTATCCAATCATCATGCAATAAGACTTCTTTCACATTTTTAGGCTCAATTTGGGAAATGAATGCAATGTGCTTACAAAAAGTATTCAAGTTAGAATGAGTTCTTACACCTTTGGATGGATCACCAAGGATTTGATCATTTGAGTAATCTTTTACAAACTTCCAACACCTTGGTAGATCTTGATTGGTTGAAGTAGGTTGACCATTTAATGTTGGTTGATCTTCTTCATTTGATGTTGGTATATCCCTTGCATTAGATGTTTATTGATCTCCTTCTTTTGATAAATTATTTGGATCACTTAGAGTTGCCTCATTTGCTTGATTTTATATGATAGATTGATTTTGAATCTCAACTTGTTGAATACCTACATCATCATCGTCCTTTCTCGACACAAAGGGATTAGCTTCATCGAAATTCACATGCATTGATTCCTCAACAACTAGAGGTGTTTTATTATATACTCTATATGTCTTACTCCTTTTTGAATATCCAAGAAATAATCCTTCATCGGATTTAGCATCAAATTTTTCAAGATGGTCTTTGGTGTTTAAGATAAAGCATTTACAACCAAACACTCTAAAGTGTGCAACATTTGATATTCATCCTTTCCACAATTCATAAGGGGTCTTATTAAGAAAATGTCTAATTAAGACTCTATTAAGCACATAGCAAGTCGTATTAACGGCTTCACCCCAAAAGTATGTAGGCAAGTTATTTTCTTTCAACATAGTTCTTGTCATTTATTGTAATGTTCGGTTCTTCTTTTCTGCTACCCCATTTTGTTGAGGAGTTCTAGGAGCCGAAAAGTTATATTCAATGCCAAGTTGTTCACAAAAATCCACAAAAGATGAATTTATAAATTTCGTGTCTTGATCACTATGAATGCAAGTGATATAATAGCTTTTCTCATTTTGTACTCTTTTGCATAATTTCGCAAATTCATTGAAGGCTTCATTTTTATGGGATTAGAACATAACCCAAGTATACCTAGTATAGTCATCTATAATAACATAGACATATCTTGATCCTCCTAATCTAGTCACATCCATTGGTCCAGAAAGGTCCACATGAAGTTTTTGTAATGCTTTAGATGTGGTTACTTTGTTTATGGGTTTGAAAGATGACTTATGTTGTTTTACAAATTGACATGTATCACACAAATGATCTTTTTCAAACCTAGTTTTAGGAAGACCTTCTACAAGCTCCTTTTTAGAAAGTTTAGTGAGTAAGTCCATGCTTGCATGTCCTAATCTTCTATGCCATAACCAAGAGTCTTCATTCATAGCCATAAAACAATTAACATTTTGGCATGTAAGATCTTTAAAGTTAATAGTATACACATTGCCATATCTATTTGCAACAAATAATACTTTTTCCAGTTTATCATACACAATGTAACAAGAAACTTTAAATTCAACTTTATACCCATTGTCACAAAATTGACTCACACAAAACAAATTACGCTTCAAACCTTTCACAAGAAGCACATTATGGGTAGATATTGAATGTTCATCACTAATGCTACCTTTTTCGATGATTTTAGCTTTCCCATTGTCTCTATAGCTCACGTTTCCTTTGATTTTCTTGTTGATCTCATAGAAGAAGGATGAGTCATAGGTCATATGTCTTGAACAACCATTATCAATGACCCAACTTCCTTCATACTTGATCGTTAGAGGAACCTAAAAATATAAAGACATACACATGATGTCCTTTTTAGGTCCCCAAGTTTTATTGGGTCCTTATGTGTTAGTGTCAAGCCTTAACACATCTAATAACCCATTTGGGCTTAAGCCAATAAGGAATTCTAGCATCTCTACCAACCATGTTTCTATATTTACAATGAGAAGCAATATGACCATGTCTTTCATAATATGTGCATGAGTTTTGAAAACTTTTTGATGTTGAAGCTTCATTTGAAGAAAAAGATGCTTTAACAAAATAGTTTTTGAAGAATTTTTGTTTTGTGAATGGTTCATAACTAATTCCACTTTTATCAAATGCCATTTTTTGATAACCAAGCATTTTATCCAAAGTTTCTTTTCCTTTTGTAAATTTTACAAGACTTTCTTTTAAACTTTGAACTTCTTCTTCAAATATTTCATTTTTTGCTTGAAATTCTTCCTTCTCATTGTAGTATTGAATAGCCTTTTTATGTGCACAATCGCGTTCTTTTTCAAGACTCATATTTTTAATCTTCAACTCATCTTTTTCTTTTTAAAGTTCTTTGATTTTTGAAAGAGCAATTGCAAAGTTATCATGCATTTTTGAAAACTCATTTTGTAATTCTTCAAATGAACATTCATCATTATATAGTGATGTGGAGCTAGAACTAGAAGAAGAGCATATGTCATCATTCTTTTTTGTCATAAGACACACAATGTTGGCTACATCTTCTTACTTTTCATTTCCTCCATCAGTTGAAATATCATCCTCAATGCAACTTGCCTCATGGCGTTTCCTCCTTTAGATTTGATCAATTTTGGACAATTTACTTTTATGTGACCTGGTTTGTCACAATTGTAGCACTTTGATTCTTCTTTTGATTTGTCTTTGTCTTTCCACCTAGAGTTGTTGCTCGATGAAGTTCCTCTTCTCATCTTTTTGAATTTCATGAATTTTTTGAACTTCTTTGCATGAAAGACAATTTCATCATCTTCATTTTCACTTTCACTTTCATCACTTGAATAAGTTTTTGACACAAGTAGTGCAAGTGTTTTCTTGTTGTTTTTCTTTTCTTCTTCTCAATCTTTCTTCTTCAACTCATGACTCATGAGAGATCCCATGAGCTCACTAATGGTGAGAGTTTTGAGGTTTCTTGCTTCCTCAATTGCCGTCACCTTTGCTTCCCATGGTTCGGTCATACTTTGAAACAACTTTCCTATCATCTCTGCATTAGAATGTTCTTTCTCAAGTGATTTGAGGGCATTCACAATATTGGTAAATCTAAAAAACATTTGTTTAATACTCTCATCTTGTGACATTTTAAACATTTCATATTTTTGCGTAAGCATGTTAATCCTATTGTCTTTAACTTGATTGATTCCTTCATATGTGACTTCTAATTGATCCCAAATTTCTTTAACACTCTTGCACCTAGAAATCCTATTGAATTCATTTGAGTCTAAAACAAGATATAACATGTTCATAGCTTTATAGTTTCTTTCAATAGTCTTGAAATCATTATCATCATAGTCTTCTTCTTGTTTGGGAATGGTAATGATTTTGTCTCCTTCTATCTTAGTTATCGTAGAAGTGGTTGGTCCATTAGTTATTACTTTCCAAACTCTAATATCATTTGCAAGAATGTAAATCCTTATTCTAGTTTTCCAAAATGAGTAGTTGGTTCTACTAAACAATGGTGGTCGGGTGGAAGATTGGCCCTCAACTATGGTAGACATGGATGTATTTGACATTTCAATTCTTTACTAGATGTTAGACTATATACATAGTCTTAGCTCTAGATACCACTTGTTAAGACAAATATACTTAAGGGGAGGGGAGGGGAGGGAGGGGTTGAATTAAGTATTTAGCTAATGACTACCAATTAAAATTTCAATAAGACCAATTTAAAATCTTTCAAGCAAAATATCAAACACGTAGAAGGCACAAAAATGAAAGCAATGAAATAAAATGGATAAAAGACGAACATAATGATTTATGGTGGTTCGCTAATCTATATCTACCACCTAAGGTTGCCTTCTCTTAGGATTTCCACTAGCTCCACTAGTAGTGCCTCTTCACAAAATCGTGAAACACAAACCAACAATACATGTTTCTCTTGAGTCCACAAGAGTAGTACAAAACTCTTCACTTCCTTGAATCCACAAAGAAGATTTTTTACTCTCTCTATACAATGAATCTCTCAAAGCTATAGATCTAGAGTGTTTATCTCACAATAGGAATAGAATAAATGTTGAATACAATATCTCTCTTCAAGAGTAAATGAATACAATTTAAAGCTCTTCTTGATTGCTCAATGATTTGCAAGTTAAAGCTCAATGATTTGTATAAGCAATGTGTTTTTGATGATCTAAAAGTTTTAGAACAATTGCTTATAGTTGGAAGAGTTGTTTCTAGCATTTGGAGTGTTTGAAATTATATAGGAAAAGATACCAACAAAAAGTAATGGATATATTTTTCAAACAGATAGGTCAACCTGTCGTGATGTTCGGACATGTTAACACGACCGGGTATCAATTCTGGATACCCGACAAAGAGCACAGCGCAACCATCCGTCATGTTATCCGGACGTGTTAACACGACCGAGTATCAAGCCCAGACAAATCTTCACCCCACTGCCTTGTAGGGCGGTCGTGATAGTCGGTCTTGATATCAAGACCGGGTATCAAGCCCGGGTTGTACAAAATACTTTTCAAAGTTTGTTTGATAATTTTGCAATAAAACCTTTGAAAAATTGTGCTATTAAAATGGCTTTTTGTGACCCATGACTTTGTTCATGTTTTCTAAAAATGATTTAAACAAGTTATGGGTTTTAGGTGCAAACCAATGGCAAACAATATATGTAAGGTCGTTACCCCCTTATATCGCCACTTCTCCACTTATGACTCCCTCTTCACTTTGCAAGATCTCATCTTGAATCTTTACATAAGCTATTTGGATTTTGTTATTTGAGAAGCTTGAGTTTGATCATATTCAAAGACTTGGAGCTTGATCATACTTTCTTGACTTTTAAAGACATCGAAGTTGTCTCCCATTAATAACTAATTGAGATCGAATAAACTTTGTACAAGCTATAATTAGTCATCATAAAACATTTGATTTAGATTTAGTTATCATCAAAATATGAGATTAAAGCCTTTAGGCTAACAAATGCAATGCCAAACTACCTAATACAAGCTATACTGTCAAGAAAACTATATGCTATGTCCCTAACAAGCTGAAACCAACATTTGTGCATAGAGACAAATCCTAATCTAGTAATTATGGTAGCGTAACTCTTCATAAAGAGAGAAGAAAAACCGTCCATCCAACGTTCATATGCATCTAATGCCTGCAAAATGTTTTGTTTCACATGCCAACGCAATAATGATATTCTTAATTAAAATGCCTGAATCATGGCATTGAAACCTTTTTCAAATAAGCTTGTAATGGATTCATCTTTGCATGTTGACATTAATGCTACGTGAAATCATGTCATTGAAATCTATTCAAGCTGATGCGTTTTGCGCAAGGTGATGATTCGACTTTAAATCAAAGAGAAAGAAAAGAAAGAGTTGAACCATACATGACCCACTTACACACTTCTTTTCTTCTCTAATTTCTCTTTCACCTTTTTAGACCTATTTTGATATGTATATATGTACTACATTCATCATTTCAGTTGATGAACGCGCACGTACCAAGTCTCGTAGGGCCTACTTAAAATTAAATCGAAAGTGCATGTCAAACAATTTTTTCAACACTAATAATATTAAATAAAGACAAAATAGTATGCAAAATGACCAATTTGACAAACACAACACTTGGCACCAGGAAGGGGTCACACTTATGAACGTCAGACGTTTCCAAAACGTCTGACATTCATGGCCCACTTTTTTTTCTTCAATTCAATATATAAGGGATAATGACTAAATTATCCCTGAATTCAAAAATCATGAGTACAGGTAAAAAGTCTACTTTATCCTTAAAAGAAAATTACATTCTTGACCTTTCACGATTTACAACAAGAAAACCAATTCCCCAAGCAACAATCAACTCAACGTATTTCAAACCTGCAAAATAACTGTTCATCTTTTTTTTTTTTTTTAATCTATAGAAGTTCATCTTCTCTTTCAATGTCCTTCTCCTCTAAACACACGCCAGAGCAACATATCACCACCCTCTCTACACTTTCCTTGAACTACGCAGCCATACTATAGGCAACAAACCCACCGTAGCTCAGCCCAACCACTACCATCTGTTCCTCTAGTTGCAAAAAAATATTATCATAAAAACTTAATCTTCCCTCATCTTTGCCACGAACGATCACAAGCGCCACTACCACTGTTATCTCCATCACAGGTATGTCTTTTGCCCCACCATCATCCAATTACTTCTTAATGCCATCGCGAGAATGTCTTCAAGAATTTTCATATTAGATTTCTCAGCTGCTAGAAAAATGTATCTCAGAGCAATCTGAAGTATGTTAAATCCTTGATTCAGAATTTGCATCAATAATTCAAGCATGACTTCTTCGATGAAGTTCCAACAACATAACCCCAGAAGCATAAACATCACATTCAATTATGGGCAAGGTTTTTTTGTGGTACTAGATTGAAGTTTGGCAGGGAGTGGAATGGGCGAGAAGAAAAAACAAAAGAAATTAAATAAATAAAAGATTATTTTACCTTCAAACATTAGTTTTCAACAAGGACTGATTGCATCACTTTTTGGTAATTAGAGACTAATTCAACCACTTTTATCACATTAAGAATTAAATTAAAAAATCAAGTAAACATCGAAGACTAATAGTGAATTTTTTTCAAATAATAAACATGCATGTCCGTAGCTTAAACCTTATTATCTTGCAACGTCAAGGTAGCTTGAAATTATAATTTTCAAAAGGATAAATGACATGCACGAGAAAGCCCTGCTTGAGGTTATAATTTTTTTGCAATGTAGTGTATGAAACTAAATAAATAATTACTACGTTAAGACGAAAATTATTTATAAGACGAAAATCGAAGCTAATAAGTTTGTTTGTTGATTGTTGTCCAAGTTTTGCTATCTGAGATATTCAGATGTTGATTATATTCTTGCTGACAAGTTTAGAGTGAACATAATAGTTTCAAATATACTATAGTTACTCTCGCCGAAAGTATCCAAGTTGAGTCTTTTGTTTCACGTGCACAATGTGTTCTTTCATGTCCAACAATGTTGAAAAGATTAACTAATTCAATAATAGTACTTCTCTAATAAGCAACTGTTACATAGAATTTATATCACATAAATATGTATATGTCGATTAAATTTTGTCACTAGTCCCCATTATTTAACATATTGTATTCACATATAATTAACTTTTTGATAGGCTTGTGCGGGTTTGTGTCCTTAACATTGCTCTTGCTAAGGTTATGCAAATAGGAAGACAAGCAAATTTTCAACAAACATGAAATTGTGAACATAAACTAAAGGTACCATTTGCGTCATATATATATATATATATATATAATGTGAAAAAGAAGAGATCTGGATTTCATAAGCGACTGCAAAATAAAGTTTTTGAAATTCTATGTAGTGCCCCCTTGTAATCAGTTGCAATAACATGTGGACCTTTAAATGTAAAATTTAACTTTATTACCAGTTTGGATGTAGAGCCATATTGCTGGGAGCTATCGCTCTACTTTGTGGCAGGTCAAATGCCTGGCCTCCCAACTTTGTCTTTCAAAACATTGGTTTCTATAGGTTCTTGATGCACTAGTAATAAGAGGATCAAAATATTTTTTGTACGTTATTTATGATCATTTTGTGGTTTGTCTCTTTGCTGATAAAAACGTAAGGATGCATGCTATTGAGAAAGCATAGAAATAAAACTATGATGGCAGCAATTCTTCTTGCTTTGTCACCCAAGTGCAGCTTTTGACTCCAATTACTAGTTTGCATTTCTTTGACATAGCTTCATTTAGTGAATGACATTTAATGGCTTCTTCAACTACTTTACTGTTAAAGTCTTTGTCTTTTTCTATAATCGTCATTGTGTAAAATAAAGTGAAATTTCATATGCTGAACTTGTGCAAGTTCTGAAATATGCTCGTCATGCAGAATTTCGTCCTCGTAGGTTTGTTTCTTCATCTCTACTTCTCTGACTGTAGGTTGAGTGTTATGTGGGAAGAGGTTAGACCCCTTGAGTATCTAGAAACTAATTTTACATATGTCACTCTTTTACATATGAAAATGGTAAAGTATCTTCTGGAATTTAGGAATTGGAAAATTTGGGAGCATTGGTCACCCCATATGTTCAAGTTTCACGTTAATGTGTGCTAATGGAATAGATTTATTTGTTGGATTGCATGCAGTACAGTAGTCCACGAATGCCCAACACGAATTTCAGAATCATCTCCATATAAACCTCCTTAAAGAATCAACATATGTTTTCATCTTCAGTGATTTCTTATATATATTTGACTAAAACATAATTATTTAAAGCCAAACAGATGCATAAGAATGAAAAAAGAAAATTATTGATGATATAATACATGTCATTAATGATTTCAGGTGTTTGACAAGGAAATATCTTGATTTGAATTGAATTTAGTATCTACTATTTTTTAAGCTGCTGTTAATTTTCATTTCTTTGTCATTGATTTTTCTCATTCTTGATGATATAAAACATCTAATTTGCATGCTGAGATTGGAGAAGTAGACTTTCAGGCCTTTTGAATATCTATATTTTTAGAAAGTTAAAAACTTTATAACTATTTTAGTTGATTGAACTGAAATTAACATATTTTCCTTTGTATGCTGTTGTTAATTTTCATGTTTTTTTTCATTGAATTCTCTAATTATTGATGGATGCAATTGCAGAAATTATTATATTCATGTATGTGCTAAGATATAGCTTAAAATAGATATATGTGCATATTGTATTCGTTGTTTGAACTTGATACATATAATCTAAAAAGTCTATTGATATCAGAAACGATGGTATCAACACGAAAAAGTTATTCTTTAGGGGAAACGGGTCCTATTCTATCTTCCTCGAGGAAGAAGATAAAGATAACAACTTAGCCTAATTCGAAGACAGTAAATAGGCCTACAAACTCTGATGGATCCTTTATGTAAGTGTGGTTTGTCGTTCACATTATTTATGAACTATGATAGCATATATTAATTAGGACTTGTTATTATTTACTAGGAAAGACTGAAAAAAAGAAAAACAAGTTGTGGATGTTGGCAAAAAGGTAATCCAAACATAATCACAACATAAGGTCTCTTCTATTAAGATGATTTGTAATTTATATTTGATCCTTATAATTTGGTATTGTAGGATAATTTTCAAACTCGACTTTTGTTTTTAAAGACTGTTGAGTTAAACAAGTATCTATCTGATGAGCAAAAAAATGTTGTTAGAAGTATTGGGTTTGGGGGCTTGTTGGAACTCTAATGCACTGTTTTGAAGCATCCATTATGTAAATGGCTGGTGGACCATTTTAATCCTCTTTCATGTACCTTGGAAATCCATGGGCATGAATAAAAATAACTAGTGCCGATGTAGGGAAGATGTTTGGTTTGCCTAGTGAATGACAACCCATAATTGGCAAGGGACTGGACAATGAGATTGATGAATAGTGTGAGAAGTTTGAGGTATATAAATCTCATATACCATTGCAAAAGTTGACTAGTAGGATAAATGAGTGCAAGAGTACAGGAACATAATTTTAAGTGATGTACTATTTATTTGCTTTGGGATATCTGTTATGCCCAATAACTGATTTCGCAGTGAAAAATGAGATGTTACATGCAGTGAAAAATGTCAATGTTATCTCACAGTTCAATTGGTCACAACTCGTGTTGGATTCATTAGCATATGAAATCCATCGTTATAGGTGTTTAGAACAAAATTATGTGGGTGGTTGTCTATTTCTTTTGGTGGTAAGATAAATATTTTGCCTATTGACTTTGATTTGTATTTAAATAATAAATTTAAGTAAGTAAAAATTAAATTAACTTGTTCATTTTTGGTATGCAGATTTTCTTCTTCGAAAAATTCAACCCTGCTCATTACAAACACTCTTCCCATAATATCCGCCCTTGTATTGCTTATTGGACCAATAAAAATGTGAATATAAGGTTAAAGAACTATGCAAGGTATGGTGGATATGAGTGCAAGAAATCAATTGTTCTAGTTTGTGAGACGAGTGAGAATGTTGATGTAAAAGATGGAACACAAGATAGGTTGTCCACACTTGAGAACAAAGTTGATAAGTTGTCAAAAGACCAAGAAGAAATGAAACAGGTGCTAAAAGCTATTCTTACTACAACTCAAAATATTGAGCGTTTTTTGTTGAGTGTAGTTATTGTACATGATAAAGGTGAGAATGGACGTGACAGTGATGATGATGATGGTGATGGTGATGGTGGTGATGATGATCATGATGATGGTGGTGATAATGAACATGATAATGATGGGGGTAATGTTGATAATGATGATGTGGGTAGTGATTGTGATGGTGTTGAGGATGATTGTGATGGTAATGGTAATGGTGATCGTGATGGTGTTGAGGATGATTGTAATGGTGGTGATGATGATCGTGATAATGGTGGTGATAATGTTGATAATGATGATGATGGTAGTGATCATAGTGATGGTGGTAATGCTGACGAAGTACAGAATGATGGTGATTTAGGTGGTAATTTGGGGTTTAAAGCTAGTGAAGTTAATGAAACTACTTTTGTTGATTATGCTCATAAATGTCAGCAAGTTATTAGGAATGAAAATGAATTGTTAGTGCCTAAAGTAGAGCCATGCGAGGAATCTACATCATGTATTTCTCCTTTTAATATGGCTAAGGAGAAAAGTCATAAAAATTCTCTCATTCGTAAATGTCTGTTCGGAACAAACAATGATGTGAATTTGAAAGATGTTAAGAATATTATTGTATTGTGTAGTCATACAGAAGGAAGTGATGAAATTGGGCTTGACTATTCAATAAATGATAAAAGTTTGATCTCATTCTTATTCAAAAGGAGTGATTTAAAGTAAGTTGCATAAATAAGTTTTTCAATCAAAACATTTTTTTTTTATTCTTTTGAAAGAATGCTAATGAATGATATTACTTGTGTTGTAGAGAGATTGTTGTAAGAACCCAAATGTATCATATTGAAAGAAATGATATGCGTGGTCTCATGCCATGGAAATGGCTACCAGGAGAGGTTAGAGCCTTAAAACTAAATTTGGTTCATTTGTGGGTTTGATTGTCGCAAATATTGTGTCGTTCTAACTTTGATTTTCTGCATTTCTTTAGATCCTTGATACCTTAGCTTGACAATTGACAGTATCTAGTCAAGATAATGATTTTACAATGCCTAATTGGTTTTTACCGTCATTGGTGTCGGTATGTAGAGTACATATTGCATGCTTAATTGGTTTCTACGGTCATTGGTGTCGGTATGTAGAGTACACATTGCATGCGCTTGGGAAATATGATACTTCTGGAATAATAATAATTAATTGGATAATGGTATTTTTTTAGCAACAAATTTTATGCAATGCTCCGCCAACCCCACAAAAGTTGAGAAGTGATTATTTTATGAGTTTCAAATTCTCTAGATCATTGGCCTTATGTGAAAAAGAAAATTTTTGTTTTGCAATTTTTACAATGAAGGTATTTACCCTATGTGAAAGTGAATTTGTTGGAAATCATGTGTCTTACGTATTTAAAAACTTTGTAGATTTTCATTCTAATGAATTACGGCAACAACCATTGGCTATTAGTTATTGTCAACATTGGTAAGAAATGTTTGGAAGTAGATAATTCAATGGTTAAACAAAGAACAATTTTCAGGGTTGATGCTGAAGTCAATAAATTGGTACTTTTTTCCTTTGCTGAACTTTGTTGCCTTTGGTTTTTTAAATGTACAGGTTCATATTGTTAATTGTTTTAACTTTCATCTTAAAGTACTTATTTAATTGTAGGTAAGAACTTTGGTGGAAGTTTTAAAGGAGGTTGATGGATCTACTGACGTAAAAGATATTCTAAATTTGAGGGCTTTTCCAATTGTACGTCCTGCTTGGGTACCCTAGCAAAACAACGGTTATGATTGCGGACTTGAATAAGATTGAATCAATTTATGAGCGAGAACAACTAGCCTTGAGGTTGTGGCGCCATCATACAAATGAGCTCAATACATGCAATTTATGACTGGAAGTAACGTGCACATATTGTATTTAGGCTTATTTTTTGGTGGGGTTACCTTTATAAGCACCTTTTTTTGTAGGGTTACCTTTATAAGCACCTTTTTTGAGTCTTTTGTATATCATATGGAGCTGACCCTATTAATGAGTCCAATGGCTGACAAAACAGCACCAACTTCAATCTAGAATTTTAACCATTTACCTGCAATCATTTTTGTTGCAACTGCCATGAAACCAGTGTCCCATTCATTTTGATCAACTAATATTGCTCTAGTAACAGCCACGAGTAGGATAATATAGCCTAAGCAAGTGAAAATCACTGCACAGAATAGAGCGAAAGGAAAAGTCTTTTGTGGCTTATCAACTTCACCTCCCATGGTGCTAACATTATTCCAAAAGTTTAAGTTCCAAAACTGTGTGTTGAAGAATAAATTCCAATCTTTTTTCATACCCTTTTGGCCTAAACTAATCCATCTATGTGGATGAATCTTTGGTATAGCTATCAATGACATGATAATAAATGGTGCAAGTGATACAAGGCCTAAAACAACTGCAGCAAAACCAACTATACTCAGGTCTATGTAATTGAGAAAGGATAGTGCTAAAGTGGATACCAAGATTGCTAAGTTTCGAGGAAGGATAGTGCTAAAGTGGATACCAAGATGTTCCAAGTGGTTTGCTCCCAACAAACATACCAAGATCATTCATTCACATTGATATGTATTAAAGGAAACACCAAATACACGTTCAGTATGAGAATAACTAGTCACATTAAAAATATCCTCATACTAGCACGTAAGCTTACTAGGCCTTAAGTAAGCTAACTTAATGACATGTATTAAAAGGAAACACCAAATACACCAGTAAATTATACTACACTAATGTTCTTTTTATCTAATAAAGGTCGTATCCCGACCAGTGCACAAGACATCTATCTCGTGAAAGTATACACAGTTGACATGGAAAACTGCAATAGACGACCAAATGCAAAAAATATTCACCACATGCATTGAGCAATTCCACTCCAAGCTAATTAATTTACTTTGCAGTAATCTCATAGATAACATTTCATTTCTTGAAGATTAACACAACGAGTAGTAGCAGCAACAAGATACAACAAAAAATGAGAAGAAACGTATTCAAATTCTCATTGTAATTAATATTTTTCTTTATCTTTTTCTTCTTTATATTGTTTTTCTTCTTCAAAGGAAATGTCACATCTTCTTCACTCTCTTCATCATCATGATATTCACTAGCTTCAATGTCTCCCAATCTCATTTCAATTGAGAGTTCAGTGCCGTTCCAAGATGCAAAAATAGGCTCGCACCATCCGAAAAATTTGCACTTATTATAGTTATAAAACAAACGCCCTTTTGTAGGCTTCTTCTCATCTACCACGACAATAATTTATGCCTTGTTATAGCAATAACAGTTCCTGTTAATATACCGCAAATCAAGTGCTGGGTCTTCATAACTTCGACTACGTGTACGGCTTTGGCTACTCGACGTTGACATTTTTCACTTGTGCTACAAAGTATTTTTCACAATGAGGAGTAATTACGTGATAAAAAAAATGTAAATTTAAATAAATAATGTGATCACATAAAAGCCAAGAAACATCACATTCAAGACTGAAAAACCTTCACAGACTGAAAATAATTAAAGAAAAGTAATCAACCCCATCTATCCAAAGAATGGTAACCAACATTAACATACTACTTGAAGATATACATGGCTTTATAGTTGTGCCACTATTTTCTTGCTCGTGTTATAAGCATCCATATGACCCAGTCATTTTCGTCCTTCTCTATCTTTGTATTTATTTTCTTTTTATTTTTTTTATATTCCTATTTCTATTAATTTTCTTCAAAGGGCAGAGAGCATAGAACTATTTTTACTGTTTTTCAAACTATACCCACTTTTCATAACATACTTACTTGAGATGATTTTGAAACCAACTAAAGACTACCACCAGCAAATTTTGAAATAAGCGCAACAATTAAAAATAATAATACAAAAAAATTAATAGAATATTACAAAATTATAAAAGATTCACCTTGTTCTGATTGCATGGAATGGTGATAAAATTACACAATTATTTTGCGCGGGTGCTTGCAAGATTTGAGATTCAATATTAGAGAAAGAGAAAGAGAGAGTCTCTTAAGAAAGAAACAATATAAAGAAGAAGAAGAATGACTAGAGAGCAAAGACATGGTAGATAAGTAAGAAAAATAAAGGCAAAGTAGGGTAGGTAAAAGCCTTGGGAAGGTAACGTTTGCAGTTGCAAATGTCAGAATTGGAGAGATAAGATCAAGATCAATAAAGAAAAAAAAAGAAAAAGATAATTTTAGCCCTTACTATTTTAACACGTACTCTTCATTCAAAGAGTTATAACGTCAATCACCAAAAAAACATTCAATGTAAAGCTATTACGTCATGTCATTTAATTAAAAAGATGATTTTTATCATTTCAATAAAAAAGTTACTGAATTCAGGCCAATAAATTGTGCCCCAAAAATTCAATTTTTAAAAAACCAAAAACGTATATACTATGCAAAAATAAATAAACAATGTAGTGAATTACCTAATTATTGATCAGTTGGGTCGAAATCTTGGCATATGCAATGACGAACTAGATGACTCATTATTCCCGTGTGCGCTAAAATATTGTAGCAGTGATGTGTTATCGTAACCATACCCAAACAAATTATTACTACCATGCCTCAATTCTGGTATACTCGATTGACTAGGATTATCATTGAACCTATGGTACGTTGAATTAGTATCCTCCAATGCATCAACACGTTGTTTAGGACACCTCTTTGCTGTGTGTCCAATACTTCTGTAACAAAATTTCTAATATAAGAATTTGAGTAAAATTTATTATATTTTATTAAATACATAAATAACAATATACTTGCAATTTTTACAATGTCTTGGTTTACGTTGTTTTTTACTGTTTATTTCATGTGGTTTGCCTTTTGGTTTTGCAATGTTGGGAGCCAATACCCCAAATTCTACCAGTTGAGACGATTCTGCTTGATTTCCAATGGTGTTCACCTTTAATAACCATAAATCCTTTTCTCGAGTAGTTAGTTTTGCAATGCCATCAATAATTTATGTATACCCGTCTGGCGTCAACTTCGCGTAATACCTCATTTCATTACACCTTGACATTATGTAACCATGGCGGGCCATCTCAATTTCGATAGTTGTACCGGATGACAAATTCTTATCACGAAAATGCTCACTAATAACAGCTGTCCAGCGTGGATTGATGCAAGATGGTGGGATATAGTCCAAGCCTTCGCATTTAAGCACATATAAAATGTGCTTACATATCATCCCACACGATTCAAATCTCAAACAATCGCAGGTAACGAGCAAACCATCGTGCTTAAATAGCACGTTATGTAACAACCCTTTGTTATTATAATCGGCTACAACATATGTACGAGCATCACCATCTACGTAAGAGATAATATGCTCATGCCAAAGCATTGATTGGGATTGAATCTATTTTCGAATCTTCTTGAAAATTGAACGAGTATACACATTGGCAGCATGATCTTCAAGTTCCTTCCACGGGGTCGTCGGCACTGGTTTTGTATAGTTTGTCACCACTTCTTGTCTCACATTATTAATCCGGAGACATTCCAACCCTCTGTGGTAATCCTTGACGAAGTCTATCAGCTTCCTATTGTTCTAAAGAAATTTATTCAAGAATGCATTCATACCTTCACAACGTTGAATACTCTTGACTAGTTCCAAAAATTGACCGCGAAGGTATGCTTCAAACCACATATGTCTCTTTGCATACACATCCACTATCCACTTGTGATTCTCAATACCTTGACGAACAACCATTTTCCTCCACTCAAATTCAAATTCCTCAATTGAACATTTGAGAGCCATCATTTTTTTAAAAGTTTTACCTAAATCATCTACATGCACATTTGAAGTTGCATTACATCCAAGATGCCAACGACAAAGCCTTTGTTTCGCATTTGGAAAGACAGTGGCGATAGCTGCTTGCATTGACTTGTCTCCGTCCGTAACCACCGACAATGGTATCTTGTTGTTCATCACAGACAAAAAAGTATTGAGCACCCATACATAGGATTTTGTGCTCTCATTTTGAATCAATGCAGCACCAAAAATGCATGTGTTGCGGTGATTGTTTGCCCCAGCTAAAATTACTAAAGGAAACTTGTACGAATTCATCTTATAGGTTGCATCAAATATCAATACGTCTCCGAATGTTGTGTACTTATCCCTAGACCTTCCATCCGCCCAAAACAATTTATCAAGTCGGTTCTTCTAATGAATTGTGTACTCAAAAAAGAACATTGGGTCTCCTTCAAACTTCCCGTATAGATAAGCAAGAACAATGTTGGCATCCCCATCTTTTATTTCTTTTTGGTTATCCCGATACATTTTATTCCACAAATATGGCCTAGTAAAATCCACATTCTCGTATCCGTCAGCACAGTAATTAAAAAAATCCATTGTTTTACTAGGATTTATACCGGAATGACGCATAGCATGTATTGCGGTGATTGTTTGCCCCGGCTAAAACTACTAAAGGAAACTTGTACAAATTCATCTTATTGGTTGCATCAAATATCAATACATCTCCGAATGCTGCGTACTTATCCCTAGACCTTCCATCCGCCCAAAACAATTTATCAAGTCGGTTCTTCTAATGAATTGTGTACTCAAAAAAGAACATTGGGTCTCCTTCAAACTTCCCGTATAGATAAGCAAGAACAATGTTAGCATCCCCATCTTTTATTTCTTTTTGGCAATCCCGGTACATTTTATTCCACAAATATGGCCTAGTAAAATCCACATTCTTGTATCCGTCAGCACAGTAATTAAAAAAATCCATTGTTTTACTAGGATTTATACCGGCATGACGCATAGCATGTGTTGTAGTGATTGTTTTCCCCGACTAAAATTACTAAAGGAAACTTGTACGAATTCATCTTATAGGTTGCATCAAATATCAATACGTCTCCGAATGCTACGTACTTATCCCCAGACCTTCCATCCGCCCAAAACAATTTATCAAGTCAGTTCTTCTAATGAATTGTGTACTCAAAAAAGAACATTGGGTCTCCTTCAAACTTCCCGTATAGATAAGCAAGAACAATGTTGGCATCCCCATCTTTTATTTCTTTTTGGCAATCCCGGTACATTTTATTCCACAAATATGGCCTAGTAAAATCCACATTCTTGTATCCGTCAGCACAGGAATTAAAAAAATCCATTGTTTTACTAGGATTTATACCGGCATGACGCATAGCTTGTGCTGTGTTGCTATGGCCCTTGTTAACGTGTATGTGTGAGCGTAACTGTGGAACACCATATTTGGGTACAAGTTCATGATTGTGCTCATCGACAAAGAGGGTTACTGTGTAACGCATGGTTTCTCTATCAAGCTTTATTCGAAGTTTAGCACCATATTCACATCTGGTCAATGGACGGTGTTCCCGTTGTCTACCAGGCATCTCCAAGAATTATTGCCTTCGCAACCCTTGACAAGAACAAACAAACAAACGATTCTTTATTACGTTAGTAACCGTATCATTTTGTACCGTATCTTTTCTAATACTGAATCGTCTTGCACGTGCATAGCTGTTGTAGAAATCATATGTCTCTTCTACAAATCCAAATGTCATGTTACCAATATCTACATTGCTAAAATCATCATCCATATCTACAATGATTAACATAAAAATTTATACTACGAATTATGGTGAAATTCTAAACATATTCTAAATATATATTATACAAATAAATAAAATACATGCGAAAAATTCATGTTGTAAAGATATACAAATAAATAAAATGCGGGGACCAAAATTTATAAATTTATGGAACAATTGCAACTACACATTAGTAATAAACAATAACAGATCTATAGAAAACTTATAAATTTAAAAAACAATTGCAACTACACATTAGTAAGAAGCAACAATATATTCATAGAAAACTTATAAATTTACGACACAATTACAACTACGAATTAGTAAGAAGTAACAACAAATCTATAAAACTTATAAATTTATGAAAGAATTACAACCACGAATTAGTAAGAAGCAACAACAGATCCTTACAAAACTCATAAATATATATAATTTCAACTACACATTCTTAAAAAATAACAACATTTCCATATAAAACTCATAAATATTTATAGTTGTAACTACACATTCGTAAGTAACAACAATAGGTCTATAGAAAACTTATAAATTTTTGAAATAATTACAACTACACATTAGTAAGAAGTATCGACAGATCCGTAGAAAATTGCAACTACACATTCGTAAGAAGCAACTACACATTAGTAAGAAGAAACAACAGATCCATAGAAAATTTAAAAATTCTATTTAAAAATAAACTTGATATGATTTTCTTCTTATTCCTTTCTCTTTGACATTAGCTATTGCAATTCATGGAATTTGAAATATTGAATAGTTACATATATTAACATTCTGAGGCATTCACGTTTGTATGACTTTAAATTAACTTGATGTTTAAGTAATGGAGTAGCTACGTTGATATTTAATTTGATTGGATAAATTATCCATTCAAAAGTCTGTCTATGGATATCGAAATGTCTATCTATAGATATTAAAACCTTAAACAACAGATAACATACCACTTGTACTATTTGTTACAAACCATTTCATATTTCAGATGCTTTAAAATTTCCTTAAATTTGATTTGATGTTTATCTAATGATGGTAGTTAGTTAATTAATTGGATTGGACAATTACGTACGTCTGTCTACGGATATCGAAATGTCTGTCTATAGATATTAAAACTTTAAACAACAAATAACATATCACATGTACTATTCGTTACAAATCATTTCATATTTCAGATGCATTAAAATTTCCTTAAATTTGATTTGATGTTTATCTAATGGTGGTAGTTAGTTAATATTTAATTAGATTGGACAATTACGTATTGTATAATTGTCTACTAATTTTGAAACTTAAGCAACAGATAACAAATGCATTCAGAGGGTTACTTTGTCTACGGATATTGAAATTTAAGCAACGAATTCGATTTGGGCGGGATTATATTTTGCTGGAGGAAAATTGACTTTTATTGCATTTAATGTGGTAGAGGGTTACTTTAGTCTTTTGATACTTATTTTGTCTTTTTGTTCATTACTATTCAGTCTATTTTAGTCATTGTGTATAGTTAGTTGGGGGTATAATAGTAAAAACATGCATATTATATATTGAGACCAAATTTATTCAGTGGGTCCCACTATAATCCCATTAATTTCACATTAAAAAAGCAAACGACAAATCGATAAAATAGCATCCTGTCATAAATTTTAATATGACTAATTATGTCAACATATCAATATTTTATTGATTCTCAACAAGACTAATCAATACTTGATTTTTTTAAGAGTTACCCAAAGTTTAAGTAACTGCCAAAGAAAATACAACACGATTTTTCTTTTTTATCAAATGAAATACAACACGATAGAAGAGCTTTCGACCTTAGGCTATCCTTAGCAGAGGTAGCAAAATAAAAAACATACTAAATTTAGAAATTTTTAGAGACCCAAATATTATTTTTGATTTAAATATACATGGGACTCATTACTTTTCACAACTTTTGAGGTAAAATGGGTCTCTAAATTACATTTGGGGTGCTAAATTTAGAGCCCCAAATGTAATTTAGAGACCCATTTTATCTCAAAAGTTATAAAAAGTGGTGGGTCCCATGTATATTTAAATCAAAATTAATATTTGAATTTTTAAAAAATTTTAAATTTAATATGTTTTTTATTTTGCTACCTCTGTTAAAAATAGCCTTAACAGCCTTTGTTATCAAATCAAATTAATGAAAATATGGAGCTCTCCACCTTAGCAGCCTTTGTTATCAAATCAAAGTACTGAAAATATGGAGCTTTCGACCTTAGCAGCCTTTGTTATCAAATCAAATGAATGAATCAATTTGATGAAGGCAACCACTTGGCAGCTTTTTGACCAAAGCAAAAAAAAAAAAAAACACTTGGCAGCTTGAACATTGAGTGGTCGTCCTTATAAATGGAATATAGATAGGTGCCTTTTTTTCTGTCAGTTGTACAAGTGTATATTGTTTGTCAACAATTGAGAAAGAAAGTTCCTGAAGCTGGTTTGAATAACGAAAAAGTTCAATTTGTATTGGACTCTTTTTCTGTTGTTTTGGTGGAGAATTTGTATTGGACCTATTGAATTCCATTTTTGAAGGTATGTATAATTCTGTTTAGGTATTTCACTGAATATCATTCAGCTTTACGTCTTACATTTTTCTCCATTTTTTTTTTAATTCTCATGTAAGTAAAAGGCTTGTCTATATTTCAGTTTAAATTAAGAAATTAATTTTTTTTAAAGTTAACGCTGGTAAACTTAAACTTTGTATTTGATTAACTTAGATCATTCTTTATCGGACATGTCATGTTCTTGATACTTAGGTGCTAATTTAGAATTTTGTTCAGTAAAAATAAAAATATATAATTTAACACTTATATTTAAATAAATTTTTTAATGGAAACTAAATTAGTTTTATAGTTTAAAAATATGTTAAACTATACATGGTTTTTTAAAAGGACGAATTGCACTGTAGCTCTTTGTTGTTTGTTAAAAATATACAAGATCTCTTGTGCTTTTAAAAGTGTATAAAAACCTCTAATAATTTTATAAAACGTAATACATGTACCTTCCGTCTTTTTTCGTCAACTTTTTTAATAGAAACGGATAAAAGACGTAAATGTCTTTATTTTCCAGTTTTCCGTACGAATTTGACATTTGTATATTTAGCAGCAAGGTCGTTAACCACAGGTTCCATATATCGACAAGGTCCGCACCATGATGCTGTGAAGTCAATAGCCATCTGCAAATGATGTGTAAAAATTAGCAGAGCCTAACATACAAACTCTATATTTGTTGTGCAAAAACAAAAAGAGTTGATTGTAGTATCTGAAATTTTCAGGCTCACCAATTTGTTACTATCTTTTGATGCTTCAAAATGGTTCTTCCACTTCGATGAAGAATGTAACTCAATAATGGTAGACTTTTTTGCTGCTGCATTGCCTTCACGAGTAGCAGAGAAGTTGGTAGACATTTTTGCTGCTGCATATCCTTACACTAGTACTAGAGAAGTTGGATCCGATTTTTGTAGGGAAAACTGGAAAATAGTTAGTGTGGGGATACTTCCCTACCCAAATAGGATCTTTGATACCCATAGGGTGCAGTGAGGGGAGGGGGAGGGGGGTTGGGTGGTTAGAGAAGATGAGTGTTTAATACTTTTTTATTTTCTTATTTTTTGGTAAAAGAGGACATTTTAGTAAATATAAAAACTTATTTTATTGGTCAAACTTATAAAAATTAACCAAAGTTGCAATGCGGGCGCGTGCAAACACTCCCATTAAAAGTAATGATTCTTTTGACAAAGAGGGATGTGATGCTACGTTTTATAAAATCATAAGGGTTCTTGCGCACTTTTAAAAATAGAAAAGGATGTTGTGCACTTTTCGCAAATTACAGGGAGTTACGACGCAATTCACCCTTTTTTAAAAATTAGAGGTAAAGCCACCAAGGATTTGGTTTGGTGGTAAAGTTATTTGTTTGTTAGCGAGAGATCGTGAAATTAATTCCCACTAATTACATATGTGTTGTACAGTCATAAACCTCCCTTGAATAAAAAAAAAAAAATTGAGGCGGGTAAATGGAGGTTGTTGAACATAGCTCCGCTCTTGTTGATCCCCCACTTCCTATGGAAGTTTTCAATCATAAATAACGAAAAACTTATTTATGATCTTGAGCTTTCACATGTGATTACGATATTAATGGAACTTTAGCGTTTGTACAGCGTCTTGCAATTCACCTTCGTTTGAGCCAGAATGGTTGATCGGCAGTCAGGAAACTACGAAGCCAGCATTTGAAGTCATGACTTTATCCAGTCATTGAGTAGTGCATATATGGTATGAAATTACTAATTTGCACCTCATCTAAATATTTATTTATTATCTTCAACATACCTCTGCACATACAGGAAGCATTTTTAATATTTTTTAGATGACAATGAGACCTAAACCTAAGATTGTTTGATAATTTAAAAGGGGAAAAAGTCACATTTAGTCCCTATTGCTTCCTTTTAGTTTCAATTTAGTTCCTATTATTTAAAATGTCTTAATTTCGATCCTATTATTTTTTTTAAAAGTCTCAATTTCGTCCTTATTATTTTTAAAAAATCTCAATTTCGTTCTTATTATTTTGCTAAAGTTTTAAACTCTTCCCTATTGTTTAAAATTAGTCAATTTAGTCTATATTATTTTCTAAAAAATTAAAAACCGTCCCTATTATTTTTAAAAAAAATTTAATTTAGTCCTTGAATAATATGGACGAATTTAAAACTTTAAGAAAATAATAGGGACGAAATTAAAACTTTTGAAAAACATAAGGATGAAATTGAGAAATTTTAAACAATAGGGATGAAATTGAAACTTTTTTTGAAAACAATAGGGACAAATTTGAGATATTTTAAATAATAGGGACCAAACTGAAATTAAAAGGAAATAATAGGGACTAAATGTGAAATTTTCTCGTTTAAAAGTTTGAAATATTAAAGAATGATTATTATATTTGTTAAAGTAAATTTCTAGAGCTCTTCCAGAGCTAGTCGTGCAAAAGAAACAGGTGTGGGGGTTCCCCACGTTAATAATCTGATACTTAAATTAGTATTCTAATTGTTGAGGCAATCAATAATAAGGAAAGGCGAGTATTTGGTGAGTGAGTGATCAATTACATTTTTTGTGAGTGAGATTGTCATATTTATACCTTTTCATAAGATAGCATTCCGAATTTGGTGGGATCATGTCGCCTAGTCATAGAGTCTTACCAAATGGTCATAGGTCGGATCAAGACGTGGAGGTCGGGAAAGGCCAACCTTCACAAACCTCATTGGCATCTTTCCACTTGTTCGTGCACTAGATCGGTCTTACATTTATTAGATCGGGTCAATTATTTTATCCCATATCAATATTCATTTATTATCTTTAACAGAAATAATTATAGAAACTATTTGTCTATGTATTTATGACACAGGGCGATGAATACTTAGAAAGAGCCCAAAAATTGAAAGAAGATGTAAAGGTTATGGTAGCCGAAAAAACTTGTACTTTGGATCAACTCGAGCTTGTTGATACTTTGCGAAGACTTGGAATTCCTTATCACTTTGAGGATGAAATAGAGAAAAAATTGAAGACCATCTACACAAGTGATCATATCAATGTTGATAAATTGATGAATGAAGACTTATATGTCACAGCTCTAAAGTTCAAACTGCTAAGAGAGCATGGATATCAAGCTTTCCAAGGTAGTAAACAAGTTTTTGGTCTCTCTATTTGAAATTAAATATCTCATTTGACTTTCCTAAACAACAAAATAATGATTTCTCTATGATTCGTAACAATTTTTTTATGGAACTGTTACGACAATTATAAACTACATTGGAAATACTAAATATGAAATATTTGTAGTAAATTTAATAAAGGAATTATCATATTACAACCTCGTCTATAGCGAGACGTGAACTAAGATCATTTAATAATTTGGACTCTTTATATTATACGATCACATCATTTAAAAGTTTAAAATATTGAAAAGAGTTATATATAATTGATTTTCAATATGCCCCGTAAATGCAGACAGAATTCCTTTTTTAGTCTTGCACATACAGTTTTAATATTTTAAAACGTGTGGCGATGAGACTTGAGTCAAAAATCATTTCTTAACCTGAGTTATGATATGAAGATTGAGTAATATTTTATGTCACTTTTTTACCTTTTACCCCTCCTTTATATGAAGAATCAATGTATTGAATATCAAATCTTACATTTATATGATAAAAATTCAACTATACAAGGAAGGGTGAAAAGATGAATGATGATATATAGCGATAATTTATTAAATTACCACCTCATCTAAAAATTTAAATTATTTGGGAGTTTTTAGTTTTCGTGAATTATAAATAAAGCTTTCTTGATATTTGCAGACATATTCCGTGCTTTCATTGACAATAATGGTGATTTCAAAGCATACCTTAGTAAGGATATAAAGGGAATGTTGAGTTTGTATGAAGCTTCATATTTATCAGCAGAAGATGAAAGCATCTTGGATGCAGCACGAGAGTTTACAACTCAACATCTTAAAGAAATCCTCGAAAGAAGCGAATGTCAAGGTCTTGCGGTGCTAGTGAAGCATGCTTTAGAGCTTCCACTGCATTGGAGAATGTCGAGATTGGAGACAAGGTGGTTCATAAATGTGTATGAGAAAATGCCAGGTATGAATCAGATTTTGCTTGAACTAGCTAAATTGGACTTCAACATGGTCCAGGCTATGTATCAAGAAGAAATAAAATAATTATCAAAGTAAGAACATCAAACCGTGCACACATATAACTCCGGGATCAGCTCCTACTAGCCCGTGAATTCATCTGCCCATATGTATTTTCTAGCTAATAGAGAAACTAATTTTCAAGCTTGATACATGTGGTATACTGCAATTGGTATTGCAGAAAAGCTGAGATTTGCCAGGGATCGATTGTTTGAGGGCTTCCTATGGACTTTGGGATTTTCTTTTGAGCCTCATTTCGCATATTGCAGAAAGATATTAACGAAGCTAACTATGCTGATAACAACAATTGACGACGTTTATGATGTTTATGGTACCTTAGATGAGCTTGAGCTTTTTACAGATGCTATTAAAAGGTAAGCTTTTCCATTGTCGTGCACATTAGGTAGTGAGGGCTACAGTCCATGAAATCCTGAGTTTTTCTAAATGTAAGAGTACTTTTATAGTATTTTTCGTTTAAAAATTAACTAGTTCTCGCTAAAAATAAAAAATTATATATATATGTAAAGTTGTGTGTTTATATTTCCCACTAAATAAAATTTATCCATCCTTAGACGGAATTAAATTCTCGTAAATGAATAACTATTTACAATTAATCAACCTTCAAAATTTAGTTCGATTTAATTAGTTCAAGAAACGTTATGCTTGCCCTGCAACTGTCACTACTATGTTGTAAGGTTTTATGGTTTTCTCTAATTTCTGCGAATCGATGCCTACATTCCTTCTTTTTTTCTTATTTCTTTAAAGGGATCAATTTCCGAATAATCGACTTGGCTTAAAAGCATTCCAACATACCTTCTAGGGGCGGAGCTAGGGGAGGCGGTAGGGCCCTGGCCGCCCCCCTCCCCCCCCCCAAAAAGGTTTTTTTTCAAACAAATTTATGTAGTATTATTATTTAAAAAAAAAAAAAAAAGTTATCGGTCCCCCTTATTTATTTAATTTTTGTCATTAATCTTCATATTTGAATCTTAACCCTCAATATTAAATTCTTGATTTTGCCCCTGATACTTTCCGTTTCCAGGTGGGATATCAATGCAATGGAGCAACTTCCAAACTACATGAAGATCTGTTTCCTTGCTCTCTTCAATAGCATTAATGAAATGGCTTATGATATTCTTAAAGAACAAGGTGTCAACATCATCTCCTACTTAAAGAAAACGGTACTCTTGCTTCCTTTCTAACATCATAATGTTATGACTTATAAGCAAGATCCAATCATTGTAAATTGTTCGCGTCATTCAATTATAATTGTATCAACAATTTACAATCATTGAATCTTATTTATAATATCATACCATTATTAGCAAATCTATAGTAGAAATTGCATATTTTTTCAAATGTGTATATACTTCTTGTGTTGTTAATACATTCTGTTATGTTATGTGCTGTAGTGGGTGGAACTATGTAATAGTTACCTGGTGGAGGCTAAGTGGTACATTAGAGGATATACTCCAAGTCTGAATGAGTACCTGGACAATGGCTGGATATCAATCGGTGGTCCTATGATAATCTTGCGTGGATATTTTTGCACCAAAAATCCTATAATGAAAGAAGCTTTGGAAGGTTTAGAACAGTACTTAGATATAACTCGTGGGGCGTGCGAGATTATTCGTTTTATAGATGACCTCGGAACTGCACCTGTATGAGATCCAACCTTCATTTTCCTTTTTTTTTTTTTTAACTTTCACCCCATAAGATTCGAACTCTAATCTCCCAACTGCTAAAGGGAGTAATCCATACACTACTAAGCTACTCTTGAATCTTTGTCTCACCCCCATAATAACGTAATAACTTTATGTTTGTAAAAGAGTGGTCCACTAAAAATATGAGGTGAGTTTTACCCTGGACCGCGTTCTTTTAAACATAAAGTTATTACAATAGGCTCGATCGTGCAAATTCAACGAGATGGTGTTATTTTGTACTTTACTTCATTACTATCTCATAATTATAAATGCTAATCCTGAATTTACTTTCTTAATTCAGGATGAGATGGAAAGAGGTGACAATCCAAAATCAAGTCAATGTTACATGCATGAATTGGGTGCTTCTGAATATGATGCTTGTAATCACATCAAATGTTTGATCCGAGAGAAGTAGAAGAAAGTAAATACCATCACAATGTTCTCAGATTTTTCATTCTCAAAGGATTTCAATGACCTGGGAAAGAATGTCATTCGTACGGCCAAGTGTATATACCAACATGGGGATGGCCATGGTACTCCATCTCGTGAAACAAAGAAAAATCTGCTTTCACTAGTTGTTGAGCCCATTCCTTTGCCATGATTGTCAAGAGCATAATATATTCCCTTATATTTTTAAATAAAATAAAGACAAATGCTATAATTCAGATTCATAGTCTCTAATTACAACACATTGTTATTCGACTATTCTACTCGACTCTTGGGGTATTCTCTTCTTGCTTGTGTGAAGATCAAGCAATTATCATTCCATTGTTGATTTACTATTATATTTTATTTCAACTGTTGGTTTGTAACTTTGAACTTGTGAATATTAAATGAATCTCTTTTAGAATGATAGTTCTACAAAAAGAAAAAGTAGTTCGACTATGAACTTCCTTGCAATAGTGCTTATAATGTACTTACAATTGTATTATTAAACTTACTACAACCACTAAAAAAACTACCAGCAAATTGGATCAAAATATTTCAGCTGTGATCCTCAAAAGTTTGTTTTTTATTTGATTCTTTAATGTAAAAGAGTGAAAGATTAAGTGCACGATTGTTTTACGATGCGCAAAAGGCCAGACCGACTTTAAAGTCTAATAAGATTAAGAACCAATAAGTACCTAAAGCATATGATTGACTTAAAAAGAAAGAATCTAAATGGTGCTCTAGGAATATATGAAGTGGAGTAATATATTTTATTTATGGACATTTTGGCATTTGAAACTAAACGTTGAGCGTCACTAAATATCAACCATTTTCATAACCTGTCTATCACCTCTTATTTAGATGTGCTTAGTTCCCGTGCTAAAAGAGAGAGAAATAAAAGAGTTTGTTAAGATTAAATGAGCCAGCAAATTCAACCTCACGAGTCATAAAAACAAAGCAGCTGAAAAAGTATTCAGAGTTTCGGACGTACATATGAAAGAGCCAGCCATTTAGAATGTTCAAATAGACTTCAAATCAAAATTCAGTGGCACTTCTTTCCAGTTGCTTGTTCCCAAGCTTGTAAGACATGGTTCACTATCTCATCTACACCAAGCCCGTGCTTCACCTGCATTTGAATAACAAATTTTGATATTAAAGGAAAATAGCACAAAGAATTATCAACAGAAGATGGAACCATAATGTAGTATCGTACTCTACCGCCCTCACAGCTTCCCAAACTCCCTCCGCACCCTGCAACTCCCCAAGAAAAGAAAACAAAACCCAAAACGACTAACAGAAAAAATTAAAGGAAAAAGTTTCAAAGCGCAAAGACTATGAAGATACACAACAGGTTCTCCTACAAGAATTGCTATCTTTGTCTATGCTCTAGATATTACAAATCAGAGGTACATTTTATTCTATTAGTCATAAATGTCGACTTATAAATGACAAAAACATGCAACTTCCACTAGCCTCGTCACCCTTGGGCGTAGAAGGGGTTGGGGGAAAACGATGTTTACTGTTCAGCAGCAAGTGAACTAGAATAAGTGAATTAGAGTTTATATAAAGTTACCATGCACGAAATTTGCAATCTACTAACAATCATCAAAAGTCTCTAAAGTCGTAGTTCTCGATTACAAGTCTAGTCTATTACTTGTCAATAGATCCATCAAGTTTAATATTCCTTTTGAAAATTCATTTACACCTTAAAGACTAATTTTCAGGAGGAATATTCACCAGTTACCATGTAAGATAGATCAATTCTCTATTAAAAGCTTCTCTCCAACAAAAAGCTTAAAGAATTGACACCAAATGTGCTAGATATGTTTCTCTTCTGCCACGTCTTGATTCATCTTCATTGTCATTTGATATAGACTCCTTCACTATATGATTTTGCATTACTACCACTCATAGTATCATGCAGAACCCTATTCTTGTGCAGTCTTATAAGGAATTAAATTTCTCAAAAATTACATTCTTTGACTCTATGACATGTATGTCCTCAATTTTTGAATTTGTACACAAGAAATCTTGTATATCACAATAAAGATATCAACAATAGTTTTAGGGTCCAACCTCGACCATTCTAGGAGTTCGAACTTCCTATTTTACCAAGATACCTCAACATTTAGAGCATTCAGAAAGATGGTCAACATTTACAACCTTACACGTGGGTATCTTGTTAAAATACTTGTGGGTTGCTTGTGAAAATAGCTTTTCCCCTCAAGTTTTAAAGTTTCTTTTAATTAAAGTATTTAACACCTCTTAGGTATTACTCTCACCAATACCACTTTGTCGAATTCAACAAGGAGCCACAATTAAGGAGCAATACCATGTTCAATATAGTATTCTTAAGGAAAATAGATATTTCCTTCACTTATCAACACCTTTGTATTAATTCTCAATCTCATTTATATATATTTTAAATATTTTCAAACCCTCGTGTTTGAATTTTAGTAAATAAACCTCACACACTTTTGTGCAAATATTGATAAAAAGTAGCAAAATACTTTTTATGCCTCACAATTTAATTGCCATAAGTATTATCAACCAATTTCTCAGAAATATGGTTACCTTCATTAATCTTTTTCACTTTCTTTGGGTACAAAACACGTTACTCCATGCATTCTCCTATTTCACTAATTTTCCCTGTTATAGAAAAGAATTACAAATCTTCACCCATCCAATTCTTGGACGTGGCCATTTTGGGATTAAAGACACGTTTGGAATTTATCCTGCATGACCATTTTGGGTTATCAAGTTCAAAAATAAGAGATGTTATTGTGGGTCAAAAACAACTGTTCATGAATAGTATCAAGTTCAAAAATTATAACTTATTTTTGCGAATAGTTGCTTTTGACCCACAATAACATCTCATATTTTTGAACTTGATAATTGTTCCGTTTATTTCTTTTCTAATTGTGGTGGATGATGATGTTGAAGATATTTTGTAGAAATTGTATTTTTTTTTTGTTTTGGTTTGGACATGTATATTTTGTGAATTTTTTAGTAATTTTTGGTGAGTTTTTTTCTGATTTTTGGTAATATCATAACTTGTCTTTAATATCATACAGGAGAGAGAAAATGAGTCCAAGGGTAAAATAAGAAAATCACAAAAAGTTAACATTAAAATGGACCAGATGATTACTTTTCAAAAATTAAATAATCAAAAGGTTCATTTCTCAAAACTCGAGGGATCAAAAGGTTTTTATCTCGATGATAAAAGCACTTTATGACACAAGTAAAAAGTACTTCAGAAGGTGGCTCTATTTCTTGCATGCAGTAACAAATGACATCAAACAGATCAAACAAACCTGAGCAAAAACAAATAGTCCACCATCCCGCATACAAAGTGCATCACGCTCCATAACCGTTAAGTCAGCTCCAATAGCAGGTACAAGGTCAGTCTTGTTTATTACCTACAGTAAAGGAGAACAAGTAAAGATCTAACTAAGTCAACAACATGCAAAACTAATCGATGGGTTTAAGACAATGGACGGCAGAAAACAAAATACAAGGAGATCAGCTTGGGTAATTCCTGGACCTCTTTTTCAAGGTATTTTATCCCCGCATGATACATCTATTATGTAGATTATATAGTCATCCAATTCCCTACTGAAGTTGGCAACAAGATTATCTGCAACAAATAGATCATACAAGTCAACAGTTCTTCAAAACAAAGCTCAAACTAATCATTTTGGTAAGTCCATATAATTGCTAATAAGCATCGGATAAACATCTCAACGTTTTCATGAGAACTGCAACCCAAAAGTCAATTACTCATAAGGTCAGCATACTTCAATGCTTCAATCGCAGTCACAACTTCACTATTTAGATTATCACCCAACTTTGGTATATCATTTTCTAAGAACCTCACAAGGCTTAGTGTACTCAGGTCGGCCAGCATTTTTTGCTGCCACATTTTCAAGTTTTTCCCGTTGAATTTTTCAGGCTTCTTGCCTTGACTAAAGGGAGTCAACGCAACAAACGGCGTAGCTGTAACAATGGCTACAACCTGTCTTAGTACACTATAAGAAAATAGCCCTGAGACTACAAAAAATGGCGACAAAAAAATATTTCGTAGCCATTTGTAAAGACTGGCAATGAAGGGGTGACAAATCGAAATCTTTCGTCACCATTTGGTAGCTAAAATGTACGAAAATTAATTTTTTAAGAAAAAATTACAAATCGTCGCCATTTGGTAGCCAAACAGGGCCGAAATAGCGATAATAAAAGATAATTATTGATTAATTAGTTATTGGTCGCCATTAGGTAGCCAAATGGCGACCACATAGCCATCGTTATTATTAATTTTTACTAACAGCTTAGTTACAAAAAATAAATGAGAAAAAATAATTATAAAATAAAAAAGTATAAATGTGGTCTCCGTTTGGTAGTAAAATAGCGACCAAACGGCGACAAAAAACATAAATATTTCTTTAAAAGAATTATAAAATAAATAAATTGACAAAAAACAAAAGTTAAATAAATAAAATAAATAATTGTCGCTCTTATGTCACAAAAGGGCGACCCTTACGCGACAAATATTATTTAATTTTTAAAAAAAAATAAATATAAGAAAACTAAAACAATTATAAAATAAATAAAATAAAAGATTTTTTTTTGGTAAAAAATAAAAAAATTGATTATATGAAATAAATTCTATTTTTTGCATAATAGTTCGTAGTCCCCTGGTAGCCATTGGCCACCAAATGGTGACAAAAAGTAAAATATTGGTCTCCCTTTGGTCGCCAATGGCTACAAAGGGGCGACGAAGTATGTATGTTCATAGAAAGTTAGGTTGATTTAGAACATAATATTTAATAATAACAAAGACATTACAAGTTTGTGCAAAATCTATTTTATTTTGATATAAAATATATTATAAAGTTTTCTCAATTGCATGAAGTTGTACATATTTAAGATATTAGAGCATGAAAATTAATTAATGATTAATAATTCTATATTATAATTAACAAAAGTACGATTAATGAAATAAAAAAGTGAAAAATAATGAAAATTTTATCATTGTTATTAGTCTTTCGCACACCAATCAAATTCTAATTTCGCACTAACATCAATGAATTAGTGTAAATTGAAGAATGACTATAATAAAATATAATATTTAGCTTATGAGAGCTATTTAAAACAAAAGAATTGATTATATGAAACAAATTCTATTTTTTGAATAATAGTTCGTAGCCCCCTGGTGGGCATTGGCCACCAAATGGCGACAAAAAGTAAAATTTTGGTCGCCAATGGCTATAAAAGGGCAATGAGTATTCATGTTCATAGAAAGTTAGGTTGATTTAGAACATAAGAATTAATAATAACAAATACATTACAAGTTTGTGAAAAATCTATTTTGTTTTGATTGAAAATATATTATAAGATTTACTTAATGGTATGAAGTTGTACATATTTAAGATATAAGAGCATAAAAATGAATTAATGATTAATAATTCTATATTCTAATTAACAAAAGTATGATTAATGAAATATAAAGTGAAAATAATGAAGATTTTATCATTGTCATTAGTTTTTTGCATACCAATCAAATTTTAATTTCGCACTAACATCAATGAATTAGTGTAAATTGAAGAATGACTATAATTTTGTTTTGATTTAAAATATATTATAAGGTTTACTTAATGGCATGAAATTGTATACATTTTTTACATCTATCTTTTGCATGATAGTTCGTAGCCCCGTGGTGGCCTTGGCCACCAAATGGCGACAAAAAATAAAATTTTGGTCGCCAATGGTTACGAAGGGGTTACGAAATATCTATGTTCATAGAAAGTTAGGTTGATTTAGAACATAAGAATTAATAATAACAAATATATTACAAGTTTGTGCTAGATCTATTATCTTTTGATTGAAAATATATTTTATGGTTTACTTAATGGTATGAATGTTGTACATATTTAAGATATAAGAACATGAAAATGAATTAATGATTAATAATTCTATATTCTAATTAGCAAAAGTAAGATTAATGAAATTCAAAGTGAAAAACAATGAAGATTTTATCATTGTCATTAGTTTTTCGTAAACCAATCAAATTCTAATTTTCACATTAACATCAAGGAATTAGTTTAAATTGAAGAATGACAATAATAAAAGAAAATATATAGCTTAGAAGAGTAATTTAAAACAAAAACATTAATTACATAAAACAAATTATATCTTTTGAATGAGAGTTCATAGTCTCATGGTGGCCATTGGCCACCTAATGGCGACAAAGAGTAAATATTTGGTCACCCTTTGGTCACCAATGACTACTAATGGGCTACAAACTCTCCATATTCAGAAGAAAGTAGATTGATTTAGAACAAAAAAAAAATAATAATAACAAATAGGTTATAAGTTTGTGCTAGATTTATTTTAAACTCATATTGAGTTTTTGTTCGAGCTCAATTATCATAATAATTTTAAAATTTTTCTATATATAAACCATTTTGTTCATTTTTATATTTCATTTATTAATAACAACTTTCATTAATTTATATGTATTGTTTTTACATTTTTCATTAACCTATATACTATATATTTATATATATCTATGCTTTTAAATTAAGTTAATTATGCTTTTTACAATCGGTAAATATAATGCTTATATATACATTTATTTATTTATTTTATTAATACTGGAATACATTTATTAATACATTTATTTATACGTTGAAATTACTATAAAATTAAAATTGAAAAATCAATTGGATGGGAGAAACTGATAGATGGATGGAAATTAAACACTAACGGATGTACTAAAGAGAACCGGAGACCAACAAGTGCATGTGAGATCCTTTGAAATAAGGCAGGTGACTGGATGGCTAGGATTGTTGTAAAATGGGAGAGAAGTTCCTCGATTAGTTTCGATGAATGTAATTTTATAAATTTAATAAGTTTAAAATTAAAATTAAGTAATTAAACTTGTGATTTAAATATAATTTTACAAATTAATTAGAAAAAATAATAAGTTAATGTAATTTTTAACTCTTTTAACTTTTAGACCTATACATGTATAATTTAACCTAAAAATATATCTCATCCCTCTCCCCCAATTCTCTCAGTCGTCACCCCTCTCCCCTAATTCTCTCAACCGACACCATCACCACAACCGGGACACCATCACCACGACCGCCACACCATTACGACGACAACGGCACCATCACCACGACCACAACACCATCACCACCACCACGGTATTGCTACCGCGATGCTTTTTTTTTTTTAAATTATGACCCATCTCTCCAACAGTCAATAATGACCGTTGGAGAGATAGGCTTCCAAATCAAAATCCCAAAATTGGGGTTTTCGTTTACCCGAAATTGGAAACCCTTGAGGGTTTCGAATTTCAAGTAATTGAAACCCCCAATTAAAAACCCTAACTTGCATATTTTGTATATTCTCTTAAACTGAAACCCATTGGAGATATATAGTTTCATAGTTTGTCATGTTAAATTTTCATGTTTCTAATAAAATTGACTTGTGTGTGAGTGTGTTTGCATAAGCTATATAGCCGTGTGTGTGAACCAACCGTGCATATGTGTGTGAGTGTTAGCTCTGTGTGTGTGTGTGTTTGCATAAGCTATATATGTAATTAATAATTGTGAAGAAGAGAATGGTAAGTCGAGAGAAGAGAAGAAAGAGAAACATCGATTTGAGGATGGTGAGGCGAAGGAGACTTGAGACGAGAGGAGAGAACGAAGGAGGGTTGAGGATAGTAAAGTGAAGAATGAGGATATAGAGGTTGATGAGGGAAGGAATGCTAAGGGGTTTGATGAAAGAAATGTAAAGAAAGAGCCGAAAGATGAGCTAATTGATACGGATGAGAACGACACTGGTTCTGCTGCCAAGGTGAGTTTTCTTGACGTTCTTACACTTACAGTAATTCTTATTCTATATTTGGAATGGCATATAAAATGCTGAATAACTTGCGTCTATATGCTTAGCATTCTTCATTAATAGAAAATGTACATTTTGTATTGGTTTATGCCAAATTGCACATGAGTTTTGTTTATGGATTTGGGAAGTTAAATTATTGTGTTCATATTTTTTGATGACTAAGTAGCTCAGAAGTCATTGAACAAAATGATTAAGTTATCTCGAATGCTGAAAGTGATATTGGCTTACTTGTAGCTAATCAATTCAGAGAATAGATAAAAACGTGGCAGTTCTGAGAGGAATTATGAATACTTATCATGTTTTCTTGCTCATCTTCTATAGAATATAGTCTATGTCAAGATATTTGTTTTTGATTGGATATTTGTTGGATGCTCGTAAGCTGCTTGGGCGCGGAGCTTTACCTTTTTCTGAAAACTGATGCATCTGCACAGCTGGTTTTTGTGTCAAGATAAAGCTCTATCAGAAAATTAAAAAGCAGACCTTCTTTAGTCAAAGTTGAGTAGAAGGTTTATCTAAGGTTAAGTTTAGGAGGCTAGCTGAGATGGACATTTTCTTTTATGATTCTTCTAATTGATCATGAAGTTAGTAATACTGAGATGTAATTTCTATGCTTGGAGATATAATGTTTTAGTAATATATGCTAATACTTGGCTGGTTTTCATCCCCATATTCAAGTTATGGACCAGCACATAAGTTTCTTTTTCCTTTCTCTTTGGGTTTTTGTAGATGATTCATTGGATGATTCTCCTGTATTTTTTTCGAAGAAGCGGAAAATGAGTGATTCTAATTTAAAGTTTTTCTTTTCTCGTGTTTGATTTTCGAATTTTTCTTGAACTTTTATGAATGTTATTGATTGGTTTGGATTGAAACAGAGATGGGTTTTGAGTTTTAGGTTGTGAAGGAAGTTGATAATGTAAAATTGGTTCAAGTAATTGAATGTGACGATAAGGACGAGGAGGATTGGCTGCCCCCTTCCCCCAAAATAAGCGATGACATGACAAAGCTTGACGAGAACTCAACTATAAAGGAGCTAAGGTATATTCATGAATGTAATGATAATTGAATTGTATATTTTTGTGCTAAAGTTTTGAAATTTGTGGGAGTTGGTGTCAATCTTGTAACTTTCAGGCTCTGTGTTTTATATGTGTTTTGGGGTTTGTTGATTTCACATTTGAAGGTTGTGATGTGGTGAAGTCATGGTAATTCTAAAGAAGGTTCATGAAGTAGCAGATAACTTTCTGTGCGTCACTATAACTTTCTGTGCGTCACTATGGATCTTTCAGTTATCTAGTTTGCCATCTTTTAGAGAGACTGAAATATTATAATTCCTTGGATAGGACGTAAAACAACTACTAACCCGCAGAGGTCAAAAATATTTTCACATGGTTGTTCCTGATTAACAATTACTTACTACACTATTTAGGCAAATGAATATTTACATATACCTTACTTAGAGAAGTGTATATAGCTGCAACAGAATTTATTTGTTTTATTTTCATTGTATATTGGTTACCCCTTTTTTGTTTTTATTATTATTTCTATTTCTATCTATGTATGATGGCCATAGGTTAAAAAAGCAGGAGCTGGCATTATTTGCTCAATCAGCTCAGGATGTTATGCAAGCCGTCAAAGATGGCAAAGTAGTCTCTTCTCTTTACACCTGAGCTATGACCTTAATACGATAAGTTTTTATTGCGTATGAGTTTGTTCTTCAATTTAGTCTCTTCTCTTTACACCTTCTGCAACCACAAATTATGAGGAAACCTACACTTATTCTCGTATTAAAACTACCTTCTCCGGTTTAATTTTAAAATTATATCTTTGCCTTTCTTCGTGGAAAACTTACAGGGCGTACAAATTCTTTCACGTTCATAATTGTATATAGTTTTTGTGAAAACATATGTGAAAGTTGCTCAAGTATTGGGATTCCAAGGATGTCTAGCATTATATGGTTAAAGGGAGTTTCTTGAATTGGTGCTTGTAAGGTTACTGGGGCATGGAACATAAACATCTGGTGGTTTTTGAAGGAAATAAAGCTAAGAAGAAAGAGTCGATGAATTTATAAAGATAAATTATCTCCTAGATTTGCCTTTGGTTCAGAGAGAATAACTTAATGTTAAGACTCCTAATCTATAGACTTGACTTCCATGGTTTAGCAATATCTATGTTACAGTTTGGGGAGACACATCATGTCCTCTGCTAAATTCAAATACCAGATGGAGAAAATTGGAGGACTAGTTTAGAACTCGTGTAGGGGTTGTTCAAGAATACATATACATGCATATGCTGAGTGTGTGACTCTTCTTGTTGCTCTTGAAATAACTTGTTCAGGGAAGGGGAACATTAATGTGCTAATAGATTCTTGTTGCTATTAGGATAGTCAACACCTTTGAATTGCATTTGTTTCTGATGTCAATTTGGTATCTGTGTGTGTGTTAGTGGTTCAAAAGGATTCAGCTATTAATATTTCCACTCAAGTCCAAAAACCGAATGATAGCTTTAAAATCAATTATGTTCTAGCCCTTTTCGACTTTACCCATCTTTTGACCAAAATGTGCTGCAAGTTATACGGGTCATACACCCTTTAAACAACTTGTGGATAGGTATGTTTTCAAATAGACTCAAAATTAGTATTAAAGAGCCTAAAAGAAATGTTTAACTTGTTCATGAGCCAGGTAAACCTTTAATTTATTACATGCATTATTGTTTATGAAAACCTTGACATACATCTTACTGTGTTGTATGTTGAAGTAAGGTTCATTATTTTAGAGAACAAAATTTCATAGTACTACGTGTCTATAAGTTGTAACAAATAGTGTACTCGAGGTTCATTGTTTTAGAGAACAAAATTTTATAGTACTACGTGTCTATAAGTTGTAACAAATAGTGTACTCTATCAGATTTACTTGTTGTCATGACTAATTTTCTTTCATTCTCTTAATTGTCAGGGAAGCAGTTCTTAATCTCACAGTCCAGCGCTTTGTTCGTCAGTTGAGAACAAAAAAACTAGTTGGATTCTTCAGATTCTTGTCTTCAATTTTGAATTGATCACTTTTTGTACAGAGCTTATGACTATTTTATGTAATTTTCTTTATAGTACATTTTGAAACTATTGAACAAATGTTACTTTTATGATCAATTTTTCTTCGTTGTATAGCCTTCGTTATTCTTTTTTATTTTGTTTGCATTTTATGTTTTTAATTTTTTTTTATCAAGCTTATCTTATTTTTGTTTTTTTAAATATTAAATTAAATTTATTTTTTTTACAAAATTGTGTGGCGATGCAATGGTGACCAAAAAGTGGTTACTACATGGAGACAAAAATTAATAAATAAATAAAAAATTAAAACATTTGGTTTTCTAGTGGTGATGATAAAATAGTTATCATATGACTATCAAAATGTGGCTACAAATTTTGGCTATTAAATGGCAACGAATTTTAATAATTAATAAAGAAAAAAAGATTAAAAATATTTGTCTATCTAATGGTGATGAAAGTATGGCTACCACGACCACCAAATTGTGGTTACAAAAATTAGCTACTACATGAAGACGAAATTAAATAATTAACAAAAAAATATTTAAAATGATTTGCTATCTAATAGCGACAAAGATTGGCCACCATGGGATGACCATGCATAATTAATTGATAAATAAATAAATTAATTAATTAATTAATAAAATTGCTAATTATAAAAATTAACTAATAATTTATTGTTCTAAACATTGTGACCAAGGGGCTACGAAATGTAAAAAAATTATATTTTTTTATTTTTTTTTCGATTTGGCCACCAAAATGCGACCAGTTGATCTAATGGCAACAAAGGTATTCTCGACGTTAGGTTTTTTGTCACCCTTTGGTCGCCCAATAGGGGTAGACGACCTAAAGGCGACAAGACCCAGACCAATTTTCTTGTAGTGAGACAAGGTGGTTCATAAATGTGTATGAGAAAATGCCAGACATAAACCAGATTTTGCTTGAGCTAGCTAAATTGGACTTCAACATGGTCCAGGCTATGTATCAAGAAGAAATAAAACAATTATTAAAGTAAGAACATCAAACCGTGCACACATATAACTCCGGGATTAGCTTCCACTGACCCGTAAATTCATCCGCCCAGATGTATTTTTTAGCTCGTAGAGAAACTAATTTTCAAGCTTGATACAGGTAGTATACTGCAATTGGTATTACAGAAAGGCTGAGATTTGCCAGGGATCGATTGTTTGAGGGCTTTCTGTGGACCTTGGAATTTTCTTTTGAGCCTCATTTCGCATACTGCAGAAAGATATTAACGAAGCTAATTGTGCTGATAACAACAATTGGCGACGTTTATGATGTTTATAGTACCTTAGATGAGCTTGAGCTTTTTACAGAAGCTATTAAAGGGTAAGCTTTTCCATTGTCGTGCACATTAGGCAGTGAGGGCTAGAGTCCGTGAATTCATTAGTTTTTCTAAATGTACTTTTACAGTATTTTTCATTTAAAAATTAACTAGTTTTCGCTGAAAATAAAAAATTATATATATGTGTTAAGTTGTGTGTTTATATTTCCCGCTAAATAAAATTTATCCACAGACGGAATTAAATTCTTGTAAAAAATAACTATTTACAATTAATCAACCTTCAAAATTTAGTTCAAGAAACGTTATGCTTGCCTTGCAACTGTCACGACTATGTTGTAAGGTTTTATGGTTTTCTCTAATTTCTGCGAATCGAAGTCTACATTCCTTCTTTTTTTCTTATTTCTTTCAAGGGATCAATTTCTGAATAATCAACTTGGCTTAAAAGCATTCCATCATACCTTCTAGGAGCGAAACTAGGGAAGGCGGCAGGGCCCTGGCCCAAGGTTTTTTTAAAAAACAAATTTATGTAGTATTATTACAAAAAAAGTTATCAGCACCCCTTATTCTTTTTTTTTTTTTTTATCATTAATCTTCTTATTTGAATCTTGACCCCTCAATATTAAAATTTTAATTTCACCCCTGATACCTTCCGTTTCCAGGTGGGATATCAATGCAATGGAGCGACTTCCAGACTACATGAAGATCTGTTTCCTTGCTCTCTTCAATAGTATTAATGAAATGGCTTATGATATTCTTAAAGAACAAGGTGTCAACATCATCTCCTACTTAAAGGAAATGGTACTCTCGCTTCGTTTCTAACATCATAATGTTATGACTTATGAACAAGATCTAATATTGTAAATTGTCCGCGTCATTCAATTATAATTGTATCAACAATTCACAATCATTGAATCTTATTTATAATATATATTATACCATTATTAACAGATCTATGGTAGAAATTCCATAATTTTTCAAATGTGTATATACTTTTTGTGTTGTTAATTCATTCTGTTATGTTATGTGCTGTAGTGTGTGGAACTATGCAATAGTTACCTGGTGGAGGCTAAGTGGTACATTAGAGGATATACTCCAAGTCTGAATGAGTACCTGGACAATGGCTGAATATCAATCACTGGTCCTTTGATAATCTTGCATCGATATTTTTGCATCAAGAATCCTATAATGAAAGAAGCTTTGGAAGGTATAGAACAGTGCTTAGATACAACTCGTTGGGCGTGTGAGATTATTCGTTTTATAGATGACATCGGAACTGTACCTGTATGAGATCCTACCTTCATGTTCCTTTTTCTTTTTTTTCTTTTTTTTTAACCCTCTACCCCCATAAGATTCAAACACTGATATCTCAATTACTAGAGAGAGTAACCCATGTACCACTAGGCTACTCTTGAATCTCCGCCTCACCCCATAATAATGTAATAACTTCATGTTTATAAGAAGGTCCACCAAAAAAAAATTGAGGTGAGCTTCACCCACCATGTTCTTATAAACATAAAGTTATTACATTATTAAAGCTCCATAGGCTTGAACGTGCAAATTTAACATGGTGTTATTTTGTACTTTTCCTCATTCCTATCTCATAATTATAAAAGCTAATCCTTAATTACTCTCTTAATACAGGATGAGATGGAAAGAGGTGACAATCCAAAATCAAGTCAATGTTACATGTTTGAATCAGGTGCTTCTGAATATGATACTCGTAATCAGATCAAATGTTTGATCCGTGAGAAGTGGAAGAAAGTAAATACCATTACAATGTTCTCAGATTGTCCATTCTCAAAGGATTTCAATGAACTCGGAAAGGATTTCATTCGTACGGCACAGTGTATATACCAACATGGGGATGGTTTTGGTACTCCATCTCGTGAGACAAAGAAGAATCTGCTCTCCCTAGTTGTTGAGCCCATTCCTTTGCCATGATTGTCAAGAGCATAATATATTCCCTTCTATTTTTAAATAAAATAGAGACAAAAGCTATAATCCAGATTCATAGTATCTGATTACAACAAATTATTACTCGACTATTCTACCCGACTCTTGAGATATTCCCTTCTTGCTTGTGTGAAGATCAAGCAATTATCATTCCAGTGTTGATTTACTATTATATTTTATTCCAACTGTTGGTTTGTCACTTTGAACTTGTGAATATTAAATTAATCTATTTTAGAATGATAGTTCTACAAAAAGAAAAAGTAGGACTATGAACTTCCTTGCAATAGTACTTATAATGTACTTACAATTGTATTATTAAACTTACTACAACCACTAAAAAAAATTACCAGCAAATTGGGTCATCCTCAAAAGTTTGTCTTTTATTTGATTGTTTAATGTAAAAAACAGACGGATCAAGTGCACGATTTTTTTACTACTATGCGCAAAAGGTCAGACCGATTTTAAGGTCTAATAAGATTAAGAAAAAATAAGTACCTAAAGCATATGGCTGGTTAGAAATGAAGAATCTAAAGGGTGCTCTAGGAATATAGGAAGTGGATTAATATATTTTATTTATGGGAATTTTGGCAATCGAAACTTAACGTTAAGCATTGTTAAATACCACCTATTTTCATAACCTGTCTATCACCTCTTATGTAGATGTGCTTAGTTCACGTGCAAAAAGAGAGAGAAATAAAAGAGTTTGTTAAGATTAAATGAGCCAGCAAATTCAACCTCATGAGTCATAAAAACAAAGCAGCTGGAAAAGTATTCAGAGTTTCGGGCGTACAAATGAAAGAGCCAGCCATTTAGAATGTTCAAATAGACTTCTAATCAAAATTCAGTGGCGCTTCTTTCCAGTTGCTTGTTCCCAAGCTTGTAAGACATAGTTCACTACTTCACTATCTCATCTACACCAAGCCCGTGCTTCACCTGCATTTGAATAACAAAATTTGATATTAAAGGAAAATAGCACAGAGAATTATCAGCAGAAGATGGAACCATAATGTAGTATCGTACTCTACCGGCCTCGCAGCTTCCCAAACTCCCCGCGCACCCCGCAACTCCCCAAGAAAAGAAAACAAAACCCAAAACGACTAACAGAAAAAATTTAAGGAAAAAGTTTCTAAGCACGTTCCTCCATGCATTCTCCTATTTCACTAATTTTCCCTGTTATAGAAAAGAATTACAGATCTTCACCCATCCAATTCTCGGATGTGTCCTTCAGCCATCCATTGGATGCGTGAAGATCAGTCAACCACCTGGGAAACTAGCATTGCTCCAACATAATATATGTAAGCCTTATGGTGTACATCCATAAAAACGTCACCATTGGAAAGACTCGAGCTGGATGACAAATTGTCTAAACTCAATTTTCATTGGTACACAAAGGTATAAATGAAATCAAATCACCACGAGTCAAAATCGTCAATGAATGCCTGAAGAGAAAGGAAAAGATGGAGAGCGCTAAATGACAATCAACAAATATATATGATGCGGTAGAACAAAATGGATAAGGAAAAATTGGAATTAAACAATTGACAGAAGTGAATAAAAGAAATCTGGGATTATGAAATAATAATAATAATGTCAAACCGAGACTCGTGTAAATACAATATTCTTAAGGTTTTATCGCGTGATTATCATGCTAAACCTTCAACTTCGTGAAAATCTCCCAGGATACAATAGTTTCTCCTTTGTAAAGGTAGCACTCCAGTTACAAATCTTTTGAGAAGAACAGTGTAAACTCTATCTAACAAAATGCAGAAAAATGCAACGCCAAACTGCTTAATACAAGCTATACTGTCGAGAAAGCTATATGCTCTGTCCCTAACAAGCTGAAACCAACATCTATTTATAGAGACAAATCCTAAGCTAGTAATTCTGGCAGCGTAACTCTTCATAAAGAGGGAAAAAAAAAACCGTCCATCCAACGTTCATATGCATCTAATGCCTACAAAATGTTTTGTTTCACATGCCAACGTTGCAATAACAGCATTCTTAATTAAAATGCCTGAATCATGGCATTGAAATCTTTTTCAAATCAGCTTGTAATGGATTCATCTTTGCATGTTGACATTAATGCTACGTGGAATCATGTCATTGAAATCAATTCAAGCAGATACGTTTTGCGCAAGGTGATGATTCGACCTTAAATCATAGAGACAGAAAAGAAAGAGTTGAACCATACATGATCCACACTCACTTTGTTCTGTAATTTCTCTTTCACCTTTTTACACCTATTTTGACATGTATATATTATTGGGAATCGTACATGGTATTTAAAAATTTTAATTAAATAAACGCAGCAGAAAATATTAATAAACATACATCACGTTCATGGCTATTTACGTAGATTACATATATACATAAATAATCAATCGTTAAATATGCATTAAAGAATTTTAGGATTATCTTTTACGATGACAAATATGTTGTAGGATTTGGTCGAATCAGAGCTCCCCAATTGTGAAGCTTTCGAAAGTATCCACACGAGATCTGAACCATCAATTAGCAAAACCCCCACTACGAGTTTTAGAGAAAAGTATATTTGCTATAAAAGACAGAATTCGTGCTAGTTTTTTTGTCTGTCATAGTTTCCTATTTATAGAAAACACTTGACAAGTTAGGTCTAGCTTTTGGGTCAATTTTAAACACTTGTAGTGGATTGATTAAATCATTGGACTAATATTTAAATCTAATCAGTCTTAAGTCCAATTAAATATTAGACTCTTCCAGTATTTAATTTACTTTTCTCATTGATTAATTTTCAATCTCTTTCGTGTGTGACATCTCGGGTTCATAATTAATTGACAATGAAATAATATTAATCCAATTAATATTTAATTAGAACTATTCTAATTTAATTTTCGCAAGTCGTGAGTGATACCTAGCAGTATATCACGACTACTCAATTAATGATGAAGTGTAAATAAACGAACCCTAAGTAACTTATGAATAATCCGTGGAAGGACTTCCACTATTCCATTTTGGCCAAGGATTTCCAGTTACTTGATTAATAGATCACATAGGATCCCTAATTGACAGATTCCATATCTACACACACCTATCTCCATGCCGGAATAGATCGCAACCACTAAGTACATTATTCAATCCTTGATAAGGACTAATTTTATTGCACTAACAAATTACGGTATTTCTAACATAAGATAACAGTGGTGTCTCAGGTCTAAGGACTAATTGCACTATTACACAGTTCAACGAATTATTGACCATTCTATGTAATTCGTTGTACTAGTAGTCATCTCCAATCACTTGTTCACAACGAGCACTCATGTTTCTACCCTTACGATTTGAGAGTAATCGTCCAAACTAATATCTCATATTATTTGGTTGGTAGACTATAATCCAATCTTTCTGAATAAACTAACGCCCAATTAATTTATCCTATAATCAGAGAATACTTTTAGAATATATTTATAAATATAGATTCTGTCACTCATATTCTTACTCTTAAGGATAGAATCTATAAATATTATTTTAAGAACTTTTATTTAAATAATTAATAACATTAATGATATTTAAATAAATTTTTCATATTAAATAATAATATAATTATTATGTCCTAAAATTGGCTTTTAGGGCATATAATCCAACAATTCCCTACTTGTACTAAAGTCAATTACTCCGGTATCTCATACCCATCTTCTCAATATGGTAATCTAATGACTGCTGAATCATTGCTTTAGTCAGCGGATTAGCAACATCAATTGTTGATGTTATTTATTGCATAATATCATTTTTCCCACAATTATATCATTTTACGTGCACATGTCCCGTTTAACGTGTATCTAAATTCAACTATGTGCCTTTGAATAATTTAGATAACGTAAGTAATAATTAAATCATTTTATGTGCATTCATCTCGATTTACGTGTCTTTTATCATTTAACGTGTATGTGAGTGAATTATATCGTGTAGCTAGTAATTGGAATCAACTAAGTTCAATAACTAACTAGAGTAACTAAACTAAACCAAGATAATTAGAATTAACATTAAAATGTCAAACTAGTAATACACAAGTAAGTTGAAGGGCACTCTTGTCATTAGACAAAATCTGAAAATATCCTAATACTATTTGGTCTCATCCAAGTCAAACACACAAACACACACCAATACACATTCACCTACTCAACACACATTACACCATATACACACACAAAAACACTACACACACAAAACACATACATTACACATACACACCAAAAATCAAAAAACACACACACCCACACGATCAAGAAAGGAAAGAGAGAAGAAGAAGAAGAAATAAGGAGAAAGGGAAAAAAGAGGAAGAAAACAAGGATTTTAGGGCATTCTCAATCTATCTCACCAAGCATTTGGGTGCTTTCAAGCTTCTACTTGCACTTATTCTTGCATTCAAGGTGAGTGAGTTTTCATTCAAAGTTTTAAAGCTCATCCAAGATTGTATGACATAAATGTATTGATTAATCTTGCTTATATGTTTGTATGTAGTTCATGGTGATGATTGAGTGTATTTGGTGTTGTAGATCTAAAAACTTGTTTAACTTGTATGGAAGAGTGGAGGAATTGAATGAGGGGATCGTTGTGGTTCTTATTTATGATAGGATGCATTTAGCTTGAATTTGATGTTGAAATTGAAAGACAATCCCATTGGGTTTAGTAGGTGTTCTTGGTGTTCTTGAAGGTTAATTTTGATGATTGTATGCTATGTTGATTTCTTGGTGAGTTGGTAAATGATTGTTGATGTGGGGGTGATTTTGATTGAGTTTGAACCCTTATATGATGCCCATAAACTACATTGAATATATTTGATTGATTGTAGGAGGTTGTGTGGATTACTAGATTGATTTTTGTAAAAATTATCTTCTTCCCGTGCAGCTATCTGGACGTTACAGCCCTTATCCGATCGCCCGGATAGAAGCCACAACGCCCGACAGAAAACTCCCATCTGGGCGTTACCTGCTTCATCCCGGCAACCGGATGAAGACTACAACATTCGGATGTTTGACAACTCTGTGCAGTTATTTTTCGGAGGCCATATCTCATTCGTTTCAACACTGAATTGAATATCGTTTGATTATAGAATTATCTACATTCGATAAGCTTCGATTCTATACCAAAATCAGGTTATTTAGAGTTCAGGAGGATAGGGATATTAACTGTTTAAGATAGGCTAATGCGGGAGTATTGAAGTTGTTTGATTTCTTGATGTACCTTTGTGGCATTGGTACCAACTTGTTTCATGGACATAAAAGGAGGTTAATTTGGGACATGATTGAGGTATATGATTGTATGTGATGTGTGGTATGGGAGATTATGTTTGATCATGAACTTGATTCTTTTGCCTCGAACTTGTACACATTAAATGTGCATATGAAAGTCATGCTTGTGAGTCTTAAGTTCACTTTGTACTTGTCAATCTAAACTCTTGCATGGCAATATTGTGAATGCTACATATATATGAATTGTATGGGCGCGACTTGGTTGCAACTTCTCAATTACTAAGGGAATGGATCAAAGGTACACACGACAGTGATAGTGGTAGACACCTTTTGAGGCCGTGACAGACACCTCTCTACCCTAATGGTTCCAAAGGTGTACACGGCAGTGATAGTAGTAGACACCTTTTGAGGTGCACACGGCTGTGATAGTGACAGACACCTCCCTATCCTAATGGTTCCTATATGACTATGGTAAAGGAATAAAGGGATATATGGCGCAAAGTGCACACGGCAGTGATAGTGGTAGACACCTTTTGAGGTGCACATGGCTGTGATAGTGGAAGACACCTCTTGAATTCGTATAAGCCACCTTCAATATTTTGTATCTATCTCTTGATTACGATCGGGATATATGTTTTGATATGTGTTTTCCTACTCTCACTTGGGTCCTCGAGGTATTCGGAGAGTATAGTTGGTTACTGTTAATATTTTATAATTGTTGTTTCAATTCATGTTTTACCAGATGAATATATTGAATATGAACAGGATCAGGTATTGTTACTTGTGGAATATATGTATATGTGCATGGCACGATTTTATAAAGAAGTTTGCAAAATGATAAAATATTTGTGATTTTTTTTTTTTTTCATCTTCATTGAGTTATACGCGAGGATCTAGCTCACCCTCTTTCTAACAATTTCAGGTGACGATTAGCCCGAGCGAGCTCCTATGTGGTTGAAAGCTATATTGATGTGTTGTGATGGATTTTTGCCCTAGTTGGTCCACGTGCTTGCTTGTGGAGTTGTAGCTTATCATTGTAACAAGAAATTTTGTAAATTGATCAAGTATTATGTTGTAATATTATTTTGGTAGATTAGATGCCTAGTTAAGATTGAATGATATTCTCTTGAGACCTAGGCTTGGAATGTTGAACAGGTGGATTTAAGTCTTGTGAATTTATATCAGATGTTGTAAACCTTTAAGGCCACTGTCTTGGAAGAATGCTGAAAGTCTTTTCAAATTACTTGTGGTATTATTTTAATGGATATATAGGTTATTAATTTATTATTCATAGGTTTTAAAGCTATTAAGTTGTTAATCTTATAAATAAGAGTTACGAACGTCATGTTTCGGCCTTAACCTAGTGATGGGTCAAGGTCGGGGTGTGACACTAATCGTCCAAACTAATATCTCATATTATTTGGATGGTAGACTATATAATCCGATCTTTCTAGATAAACTAACGCCCAATTAATTTATCCTATGATCAGGGACTACTTTTAAAATATATTTATAAATATAGATTCTGTTATTTATATCATTACTCTTAATGATAGAATCTATAAATATTATTCTAAAAACTTTTATTTAAATAGTTAATCGCATTAATGATATTTAAATAAGCTTCTCATATTAAATAAATAATATAATTATTATGTCATAAAATTAACTTTTAGGGCATACAATCCAACAATCCCCCACTTGCACTAAAGTCAATTACTCCAGTATCTCATAACCATCTTCTCAAGATGGTAATCTAATGATTGCTGAATCATTGCCTTAGTCAGTGGATTAGGAACATCAACTGTTGACGTTATTTACTGCATAATATCATTTTTCCCATAATCTCTGATCGATATGGTAATGCTTCTTTAACACGCTTAGATCTCTAGTGAGACCTAAGTTCCTTAACTTGCGCTACAGCTCCATTATCATCACAGCACTACCCGTTGACTTAATGGAAAGAACCATCCTAAGTTCAGTTACGAACTACTAAATCCAAACCGCTTCCTCTTGTTACATCTGATGTAATGATACACTCAACCTCTGGAATTAGCAATTGTATCATTATTTGGAACCTTTCCACATAATTTCTCTTCCATTACAGGTGAGTGTGAACCCAGATTTGGATTTCCAATAATCCACTTCAAACTCTTAGCCTGAATTTGTAAAACTATAAGTTTCACTTTCTCCACATACCAAGAACATTTCTTTAGTGCTTCTCAAGTGCTTAAGAATATTCTTGATTGCTTTCCAGCGTTCCTAACATGGATTGGACAGACATCTACTCATAATATTTATAGCATTTATGATATCATGTCTTTATATACAACATGACGTATATAAGATTCTTAATTACTGCAGCACTTTGAACCTTATATGTCCAATCTCTCTCTCTTTAGCAGTCTTAGGACTCACATCCCTAGATAAATAAATGTCATATCTTAAAAGAGAACAATCCTCTTTTACAATCTACTACATGTTAAACACCTTTAATATTTTTTTGGAAAAAACCCATTAATCTTTTTGATCTATCGCTATAGATTGATTTCCAAGAATTTAGGCAGATTTCCCAAAATTTACTTGGAGAAATTATTTGAATAACCAGACCTACTTGTGTAGTCAAGGTTTATCTTCATTCTCAATGAAGTCAAACGATCTAATCAAATGTTCTAGATTCTTTAGGCTTGGTTAAGTCCATAAATGTAATTCACACTTTTTTAAAAATTAGGGGTAAATGGGGGTTAGTGAACATAGCTTCATTCTTGTTGATCCCCTACTTCCTAGGGAAGTTTTGAATCATAAATAATGAAAATCTTATTTAGTCTTGAGCTTTCACATTTCAATAACATACAAAAGCTATGTCAGAATTTCAACTTAGAGTTATTTTGCTTATATGATTACAACATTCATGGAACTTTGGTATTTGTACAGCGTCTTGCAATTCACCTTCGTTTGAGCCAGAATGGTTGATCGGTGATCAGGAAACTATGAAGCCAACATTTGGAGTCATGACTTTATCCAGTCATTGAGCAGTGCATATATGGTATAAGATTACTAATTATTTATTATTTTCAACATACCTCCACACATACAGGAAGCATTTTAATGTTTTTTGGATGATAACGAGACCTAATCCTAAGACTGTTTGATAATTTAAAAGAGAAAAATATCACATTTAATCCTTATTGTTTTCTTTTAGTTTAAATTTAGTTTCTATTGTTTAAAATATCTCAATTTCGTCATTATTATTTTAAAAAAAATATCAATTTCATCCCTATTATTTTCAAAAAATCTCAATTTCATTCTTATTATTTGTTAAAGTTTTAAATTCATCCCTATTATTTAAAATTAGTCAATTTAGTCCCTATTATATACATGATCCACACTCACTTTGTTCTCTAGTTTCTCTTTGATCTTTTTACACCTATTTTGACATGTATACACATGCATCACGTTCATGGCTATTTACGTATATTACATATATGCATAAATAATCAATCATTAAATATGCATTAAAGGATTTCAAGATTACTTTTCCTGATGACGAATATGTTGTAAGATTTGATCGAATTAGAGCTCCCCAATTATGAAGCCTTCGAAAGTATCCACACTAGATCCAAACCATCAATCAGCAAAACCCCCACTACGAGTTTTAGAAAAAAAAGTATATTTGCTATGAAAGAGATGATTTATGCTAGTTTTTCTGTCTGTCATAGTTTCTTATTTATAGGAAACACTTGACAAGTTAGGTCTAGCTTTTGGACCAGTCCTAAACACTGGACTTGGACTGATCAAATGACATGACTAATATTCCAATCTAATCAGTCTTAAGTCCAATTAAATATTACACTCTTCTAATATTTAATTTATTTTTCTCGTCTATAAATTTTCGATCTCTTTTGTGTGTGGCCTCTCGGGTTCATAATTAATTGGTAACGAAATAATATTCATCCAATTAATATTTAATTAGAACTCTTCTAATTTAAATTTCACAAGTCGTGAGTGATACCTATAAGTATATCATGACTACCCTACTAATGATGAAGTGTAAATGTACGAACCCTAAGTAATTATTATGCAATCAATTCCTTCTGTCTAAATTATTCCGTTTGAGTCAGAGTCATGGATAGGGTCGTCAAACTCTATTACTCAATTATATGTCCAAATCTATTTAATCAGTAACTTATGAATAATCCGTGGAACAACTTTTACTATTCCACCTTAGTCAAGAATTTCTAGTTACTCGATTAATAGATTGTATAGGATCCCTAATTGACAGATTTCATATCTACACACACCTATCTCCATGCCATAATAGATCGTAATCACTGAGTACATTATTCAATCCTTGATGAGGACTAGCTTTATTGCACTAGCAAATTACGATATCCTTAACACAAGATAACCGTGGTGTCTCAGGTCTGAGGACTAATTGCACTATTACACTGTTCAACGAATTATTAGCCATCCTCGTTGTACTAGCAGTCATGTTTAGTCACTTGTTCTCAACAAGTACTTATACATCTACCCTCATAATATAAGACTAATCGTCTAAACCAATCTCTCATATTATTTGGATGGTAAACTGTAATCTGATCTTTCCGGATAAACTAATGCTCAATTAATTTATCCTATTATCAGGGACTACTTTTAGAATATATTTATAAATATAGATTCAGTCACTCATATCCTTACTTTTAAGGATAGAATATATAAATATTATTCTAAGAACTTTTATTTAAATAGTTAATCGCATTAATGATATTTAAATAAATTATCCATATTAAATAAATAATATAATTATTATGTCCTAAAATTGGCTTTTAAGGCATATAATCCAATAATCCCCCACTTGTACTAAAGTCAATTACTCTGGTATCTCATACCCATCTTCTCAAGATGGTAATCTAATGCCTGCTGAATCATTGCCTTAGTCAATGGATTAGCAACATCAATTGTTGACATTATTTACTGCATAATATCATTATTCTCACAATCTCTGATTGATGTGGTAATGCTTCTTTAACGCACTTGGATCTCTAGTGAGACCTAGGTTTCTTAGCTTAGGCTATAGCTCCATTATCGTAACAGCACTACCAGTTGACTTAATGGAAAGATCCATCCTAAGTTCAGTTACGAACTACTAGATCCAAACCGCTTCTTCTTGTTACATCTTATGCAACGATATACTCAACCTCTGGAATTTGCAATTGTACCATTATTTGGAACCTTTCCACATAATTATTGTTCCATTACGGGTGAGTGTGAACCCAGATATGGATTTCTAATAATCCACTTCAGACTTTCTGCCTAAATTTGTAAAACTTTAAGTTTTACCTTCTCCATATACCAAGAATATTTCTCCAGTGCTTCTCAAGTGCTTAAGAATGTTCTTGATTGCTTTCCAGCATTCTTAACCTAGATCAAACAGATATCTACTCATAAAATTTAAAATAGTTATGATATCATGTTTTTGTACATAGCATAACGTATATAAGATTCTAAATTGTTGCAGCACTTTGAATCTTATGTGTCCAGTCTCTCTCTCTTTAGAAGTCTTAGGACTCACAGGCATAGAGAGATAAATGTCATGTCTTAAAAGAGAACAATCCTATTTTAGAATCTATGTACATGTTAAACACCTTTAACACCTTTTTGGGAAAAACTCATTAATCATTTTGATCTATCGATATAGATTGACTTCCAAGGATTTAGGCAGATTTTCCAAAATTTACTTTGAAAAATTATTTGAATAACTAGACCTACTTGTGTAGTCAGGGTTTATCTTTATTTTCAATGAAGTCAAACGATCTAATCAAATGTTCTAGATTCTTTAGGCTTGGTTAAGTCCATAAATGGATCCCTTTAGCCTGCACTCTTTGTGACTCATCACTGGACTCAAAACGCATTGGTTATTCCATATTAATGTCTTCATTAATGAAGTCATTATGGAATGTCGTTTTGACATCCATCTACCATATCTCATAATAGTAGTGTGCAACTATAGCCAATAAATAATAATGAATTTTAATAATTGGTGAAAAGATTTTCTCATAGTCAACTCCTTGCCTATGACAATAATCTTTCATCATTTGTCTTAAAAGGTCTCCACATTTATTCATTTAAGATTTTATGGCCTCAAGCCATTTAAGCTTATGTCAAACATAGCTTTTCATAACTGACAAAAATCATCAACATGATTATTGTCATCTTATTAATCTGGGAAAAACTGTAAAATAATCAGTTGCTCTTAGATTGAGTTTTTTAGAATCAAATCCTAGATTTGACTTGGGTCAACTGGTTGTTTGGTGACTCTCACTAAGTCACACTCTTCTTCCTATACTGCCTTCTTAGATGAACAATTCTTCCAAGAATGAGTCATACTTGCTAACAAACTCCGTCAACAAGAGGATAAAAGTTATATCCCAATAAATCCTTGGGAAACCAGTTGATCTTATCTAATTTTACTTCCAATTTATCAGACTTAAGCCTTTAATCAAAGGCAAGATAACCCTCATTCTTAACACCTTAAGACTAGGTATCTTGTTATCTCATATCCTATATGAGGTACTTAAGACTAATTTTGAAGTGACCTTATCCAAGATATGGAATGTTGTAAGGAGAATATAGCCTTATAGGCTAAGTTATAATTCAACATAGTTTATCAATTACAAATCATGTCCAACAAGGTTTAACTCATTCTTTCCGACACTTCATCAAGCATCGGAGTACCAGAAAGAGTTAATGAAATAACTATGTTATTTTTCTTTGAGATACTATCAAAAATTGAGGCTAAGAACTCTCCATGATCTCATCATTGAGACTTATTTCTCATTTCTAGTTTGATTTATTATTTTAGATCTAAATTCTTTGAACACTTCAAATGATTCAGATCCATATTTATGACAATCACATGTATATATAGGGTAGCTAAATCCTTATTGGGCTATTTTTCCAAATGGCCCATATACATCTCTATGTATAAACCCTAATTATTTGTGGTCCTTTGACTTTGTCCCACAAATGGCGATTTGATCATCTTTAAAAACACAAGATCTACATGTTGGCAATGTCCCGGGGCCTTAAGGGCTTACCAGTCCTTCTTTCACCAATTGAGTGATTTTTGTTTCTCGTCTATGACCTAATCGAAAGTGTCATAATAATTTGGAGTTATTCATATCTCTTGATCTCTCATATTGCCATCACGTTTTGCATCATGCATATAAAACTTGTTCATTAATTTACTAGTGTCAATTCATTTATTTCCCGAATAAATGAACATTCATAGTCCATGAAACGAATATAATGTTTTAGCAACACTATATATATGAGCAAAAATTGCTCAATTTAATGAATACCCAAATGAGTGAATGAGAAAATAAGGTATATTTATAGAGGACATCCATTTCTCCTCAAACTCTTTGAGATTCCTTTGGATTTTTTCTTCTCTTGGTTTTTCTCCTTTCTTGCAATAGAAATAATTTCCTTTACCAATTATGTTCCTTCTTTCTAGATCTACCCTTGATACATGACTCTCATGTCCAAAAGTTGTGTCAAATGTATTCACACGGAAAAATCCATTATGAATGATAAGAGAGAATTAATAATTGACTTTGAGTAGATTTGTTTGCATATGATAAACCATGAATAAACTCATGGACTCAAGATACTCATCCTGAGAACAAAAGTTCTCAAATCAATTCCTCTAGTTATCCTCTGGAACAATTTTCTAGATATCTCATATCTACTACTAGATATCTCATACCTAGTTGTCTTATCCTACTTACTTCACAACTCTTGTAAGTAATTACTAATGGATACATTATTCATGGTCTCCTGCATCTTTTGACAATCTATTTAACATCTAGAATGTGTATAACTTTCTCAAATTTGAGAACAATTCTCAAAACATTGAGCTAGTCATCGAAGTTTGGTCTAGTCAAAATAGAATATTGGGTTCACATCTGATATTATATGTATGCAATAATTTCTAAGGATATTAGATAATTATATTATTAACCATTTGATTTGTGTCTTTAAATCAAACAGCAACTCATACTAAATTTTTCGAATCCCACACTTCCCAAGTGGAAAATGAAAAAATAATAATGTGTTTTTCTTAGTGAAACTGGGGGTCCATTTACTTTAACCTACCTCACATAATATGTTATTGGTGAAATTAAAATAAATAGGTGAATAACCTTTTATTCAATGTATCTCATACAAATTTCAATTATTCTTGCCTCTAATCTTTTCGACCTTACATTATAGATTCTTAGTCTCCAAGATTGTTTAAGTCAAACCCATTATCTTGAAAAACTTGGATCAATGCAATACTGACACCTCACATGATAGATTCTTGGTAGCCAATGAGAATCCAAATTTGCCACATCTCATGTTTATATAGACTTAGTTCATATGTTGATACAAATAAATAACTCCTATGTGTCCATAGCCAGCTACTTAATTGCCCAACACATAAACAAATCTATGATAATGGAAGGCAATGATATAATTTTCTCAAGACTACACCATTATTAACTTAATATTTAATTTGGTAAGGTTTGCTGGTCTTTAGTTTAGTTCTCACTTTTAACATGCTTCTAATTTTAATTTATCGCATAAATAATATGGAGGCATACATGCTTTTATCACATATTTATCACATAAATAAATAAGTAAATGCATAAAATAAAATAGGATGATCATGGACTAGGATCACTATCAACCCGAGCCATTGGGTTGAATACCTAAATCAAATAAAGGGCCCACAAGATAGATTCATGGGTTGCTCATCCTTGGCTTCACAAAACTCCTTTCGCGAACTAGGCCTACTAACTATTGATGTCTTCATCTTGATCTTCCATTATATTTATGTATATAGTTTCCTTATCTAGTGGGGATGCATAAATGGGAATAGGGGTTTTGAATCTTTAAAACGGGGATAAGAGGCATGCAAGCCCCATTTTAAAATATTACATAAAACCCAAAATAGGTAAATAAATTAAATAATGACATTCATTCATTCAATTATTCATCCATTAATACACACAAGACTAGTCCATGATCACCCACATACATAGCAAATAATAATAAAAGTAATCCATGAATATAACACAATTAGTCTCCTAATATAATCTCATTATATTAGGTTCATCCAATTAATAAACACTTTTATTCATTTGGATCCCTTAAATATCTCATATTTAAATAAATATAATCACATTATATTTATAGTAATTAATTAATAAATAATTTATTAATTAACTACAAGTATAGTACAATTAATTTTCTAATATAAACCATTTATATTATATTTTTCAATTTAATAAACTCTTTATTAAATTTTATCCATAAATATCTCATATTTATAAAATATAAATATAATCAAATTATATTTAATAATTAATTAACTATTTATTAATATAAAGTATCAAAATACCTTTGGGCTTCTTTAATTAACTTATCAAACAAAACTAATTAAACATTTTGGACTTTAAAAATTAAAATAAGTCCAACCTATTTTAATTATGTCCAAGTACATAAGACCAACAACCCAATTCAAACATTAAAAATAGTCCACATTATTTTTATTTTAGTCTGAATTTAAGTTGGTCCAATTTCAAACAATAAAATGAGTCTCATTTATTTTATTCTAATCTGAAATTGATTTAGCCCAAGTTAGCCCAATACACTATTTTTATTTTAGTCCGAATTTAAGTTGGCCCAATTTCAAACAATAAAATGAGTCTCATTTATTTTATTCTAATCTGAAATTGATTTAGCCCAAGTTAGCCCAAAACAAATATATGCCCATATAGCCTAATTCAGACCTTTAAAATTAGTCCATACTAAAATTTATTTTAAAGTCCGAAATAAATCAATCTAAATGAGCCCGGCATTGTTTTGCCCATTGGCCAAAGATAAAAGAAAAATAAAAAGAAAAACCATGACCCAATACCTTGGGTCTGATCCAGACCCAGATCCATATCTGGATCTAGAATGGGTTGAGATGGATCTATGCCCAAATCCATCTTCCATCTGGACTTGGATCCAAATCCAAGTCGGGTCAAAAACCCTACCCAGATCCCAAATTATTTCCTTTTCTTTTTCTTTCTCCTTCCTTTCCCTTGCGCCGCCACCCCACCCCCCACTCTGATTTTTCAAAAACCCTTCTTTTTTTCCTTTTTTTTATTTTAAAAACTAAAAAAAATTTGAAACCTTGAAAAACACTTTTTCAAAAATCTTTATTTCAAAGTTTTTCAAGCAGATTCAAAACAATCACATGCATCACGTTCATGGCTATTTACATAGATTACATATATGCATAAATAATCAATCATTAAATATGCATTAAAGAATTTCAGGATTACCTTTCTCGATGACGAATCTACTGTAGGATTGGATTGAATCAGAGCTCCCTAATTGTGAAGCTTCCGAAAGTATCCACACGAAATCCGAACCATCAATCAACAAAACCCCCACTACGAGTTTTAGAGAAAAGTATATTTTTTTTGAAAGACATGATTTGTGCTAACTATTTTGTCTGTCATAGTTTCCTATTATGCAATCAATTCCTTCTGTCTCAATTATCCCGATTGAGTCGGAGTCATGGATAGGGTCGTCAAACTCTATTACTCAATCATATGTCCAAATCTATTTAATCAATAACTTATGAATAATCCATGGAACGACTTTCACTATTCCATCTTGGCCAAGGTTTTCTAGTTACTCGATTAATAGATTGCATAGGATCCCTAATTGACAAATTCCATATCTACATACACCAATCTCCATCCCGGAATAGATCGTAACCACTGATTGCATTATCCAATCCTTGATGAATACTAGTTTTATTGCACTAGCAAATTACAATATCCCTAACACAAGATAACTGTGGTGTCTCAGGTCTAACGACTAATTGCACTATTATATTATTCAATGAATTATTGATCATTCTATATAATTCGTTGTACTAGCGGTCATGTCCAATCACATATTCTCAACAAGCACTTATACATCTACCCTTATGATATGAGATTAATCGCTCAAACTAATATCTCATATTATTTGAATGGTAGATTGTAATCCGATCTTTCCGGATAAACTAACGCTCAATTAATTTATTTTATGATCGGGGACTACTTTTACAATATATTTATGAATATAGATTTTGTCACTCATATCTTTACTCTTAATGATAAAATCTATAAATATTATTCTAATGATTTTTATTTAAATAGTTAATAGCATTAATGATATTTAAATAAACTATTTATATTAAATAACAAATATAATTATTATGTCTTAAAATTGACTTTTAACGCATATAATTTAACATATATATACTACATTTATCATCTCAAATGATAAACGCACACGTACCAAGTCTCGTAGAAACACACTTAAAATTAAGTTGAATGTACATGTCAAACAGTTTTTCCAAAACTAATCATATTGAATAATGACAAAATGGTATGCAAAATGACCAATTGGACACATACAACCACTTGGCACCGTGGAAAGTTTAAGTTGCTGCCAAAGAAAATGCAACACGATTTTTTTTTTTTATCATGTGAAATACAACACGATAGTAGAAAATATGGGGTTGTCGACCTTAGCAGCCTTTGTTATCAAATCAAATTAATGAAAATATGGAACTGTCGACCTTAGCAGCCTTTGTTATCAAATCAAATTAATGAATCCATTTGATCAAGGCAACCACTTGGCAGCTTGAACATTGAGTGGTCGTTCCTATAAATGCAATATAGATAGGTGCCTTTTTCTATCAGTTGTACAATCGAGAAAGGAAGTTCCTGAAGCTGGTTTGAATAACGAAAAAGATCAATTTGTATTGGACCTTTTTTTTTGGTGGAGAATTTGTATTGGACCAGAAGAGGTTAATTTTCGCAGAAATTATTGAATTCCATTTTTGAAGGTATGTATAACTCTGTTTAGGTATTTCACTGTATATCATATGCAGCTTTACGTTTGACATTTTTCTCCAAAAAAATTTCTTTATTCTCGTGTAAGTAAAAGGCTTTTCCATATTTCAGTTTAAATTAAGAAATTAATTTTTTTGGAGTTAAAGCTAGTAAATTTAAATTTTGTACTTAACTAACTTAGATCATTGTTTTCTCAAACATGTCATGTTATTGATACCAAGATGCTAATTTAGAATGAAAATAAAAATATACAATTTTAACACTTATATATGGATAAATTTTTTATTGGAAACTAAATTAATAGGGTGAAATACACCAGACCTCTTGTACTTTAGTTAAAGTACACAACACTCCCCTATAGTTCAAAAATCCTCTGAATTAGTTATTATGATTTTTTAAAAGTGCACAACATTCTCCTGCCGTTTAAAAATCCGTTAAATTTAATGGAGAGTATACTTCACACGCATTAAGTGAGATTTTATTAATTTTTAATGAATATATCCATTAAATAATTATAAAAATTGACCAAATTACCCATTTTAAAAAATAAAAATAGTCATCTTCCCCAACAAACTCTACATTTGTTGTGCAAAAACAAAAATAGTTGTTTGTAGTATCTGAAATTTTCAGGTTCACCAATTTGTTACTATCTTTTGATGCTTCAAAATGGTTCTTCCACTTCGTTGAAGAATGTAACTCAATAACGGTACACTTTTTTGCTGCTGCATTGCCTTCACGAGTAGCAGAGAAGTTGGTAGACATTTTTGCTACTGCATATCCTTTCACTAGTAGTAGAGAAGTTGGATCCGATTTTTGTAGGGAAAACTGGAAAATAGTTAGTGTGGGGATACTTCCCTACCTAGATAGGATCTTTGATACCCATAGGGTGCAGTGAGGGGAGGGGGTGGGGGGTTGGGGTGTTAGAGAAGATGCGTGTTTAATACTTTTTTATTTTCTAATTTTTTGGTAAAAGAGGGCATTTTAGTAAATGTAAATTTTTTTTTTATTAGTAAAACTTATAAAAATCAATCAAAGTTGCAATGCATGCGCGCGTAAACACTCCCATTAAAAGTAACAATCCTTTTGACAGAGAAAGCTGTGGTGCTATGTTTTATAAAATCATAGGGGTTCCTGTGTATTTTTAAAAACAGAAAAGGATGTTGTGCACTTTTCGCAAATCACAAGGAGTTACGGTGCAATTCACCCTTTTTTAAAAATTAGAGGTAAAGCCACCAAGGCTTTGATTTGGTGGTAAAATTACTTGTTTGTTTGCGAGAGATCATAGGATTAATTCTTATTAGTTACATATATATTGTACGTTTATAAATCTCCCTTAAATCAAAAAAAAAATATAAAAAATTAGAGGCCGGTAAATGGGGGTTGGTGAACATAGCTCCGCTCTTGTTGATCCCCAACTTCCTAGGGAAGTTTTCAATCATAAATAACGAAAAACTTATTTATGATCTTGAGCTTGCACATTTCAATACCATGCAAAAGTTAAGTCAGAATTTCAACTTAGAGTTATATTGCTTATATGATTACGACATTAATGGAACTTTGGCATTTGTACAGCGCCTTGCAATTCACCTTCGTTTGAGCCAGAATGGTTGATCGGCGATCAGGAAACTACGAAGCCAGCATTTGGAGTCATGACTTTATCCAGTCATTGAGTAGTGCATATATGGTATGAAATTACTAATTTTCACCTCATCTAAATATTTATTTATTATCTTCAACATACCTTCACACATATAGGAAGCATTTTTAATATTTTTTAGATGACAACGAGACCTAAACCTAAAACTGTTTGATAATTTAAAAGGGGAAAATGTCACATTTAGACCAAATTGTTTCCATTTAGTTTTAATTTAGTCCTTATTGTTTAAAATGTCTCAATTTCGACCCTATTATTTTTTTAAAAAAATCTCAATTTTGTCCCTATTATTTTCAAAAAATCTCAATTTCGTCCTTATTATTTTGCTAAAGTTTCAAATTCGTCCATATTGTTTAAAATTAGTCAATTTAGTTCCTATTATTTTCTAAAATAATTCAACTTTGTCCCTATTATTTCTCAAAAGATTTCAATTTAGTCCTTGAATAATATAGACAAATTTGAAACTTTAAGAAAATAATAGGGACGAAATTGAAACTTTTTTTAAAAAACAATAGGGATGAAATTAAAATTTTTGAGAAACAATAAGGATGAAATTGAGAAATTTTAAACAATAGGGATGAAATTGAAACTTTTGATAAAACAATAGGGACAAAATTGAGATATTTTAAATAATAAGAACCAAATTAAAATTAAAAGGAAATAATAGGGACTAAGTGTGGAGTTTTCTCATTTAAAAGTTTGAAATATTAGAGAATGATTATTATATTTGTTAAAGTAAATTTCTAGAGCTCCTCAAGAGCTAGTCCTGCAAAAGAAACAGGTGTGGGGGTTCCTCACGTTAGTACTCTGATAAATAAATTAGTATTTTAATTGTCGAGGTAATCAAGAATAAGGAAAGCCGAGTATTTGGTGAGTGAGTGATCAATTAAATTTTTTGTGAGTGAGATTGTCATATTTATACCTTTCCGTAAAATAGTATTATGAATTTGGTGGGATCATGTCGCCTAGTCAAAGAGTCTTACCAAATGGTCAGAAGTCGGATCAAGACGTGGAGGTCGAGAAAGGCCAACCTTCCCAAACCTCATTGGCATCTTTCCACTTGTTCGCCCACTAGATCGGTCTTATATTTATTAGATCGAGTCAATTATTTTATCTCATATCAATATTCATTTATTATCTTTAACACAAATAATTATAGAAATTATTTGTCTATGTATTTATGATACAGGGCGATGAATACTTAGAAAGAGCCCAGAAATTGAAGGAAGATGTAAAGGTTATGGTAGCCGAAGCAACTTGTACTTTGGATCAACTCGAGCTTGTTGATACTTTGCGAAGACTTGGGATTTCTTATCACTTTGAGGATGAAATAGAGAAAAAATTGAAGACCATCTACACAAGTGATCATATCAATGTTGATAAATTGATGAATGAAGACTTATATGTCACAGCTCTAAAGTTCAGACTGCTAAGAGAACATGGATATCAAGCTTCCCAAGGTAGTAAACATGTTTTTGGTCTCTCTATTCAAAATTGGATATCTCATTTGACTTTCCTAAACGATAGTAACCATTTTTTTATGGAACTGTTACGACAATTATAAACTACATTGGAAATGCTAAATATGAAATATTTGTAGTAAATTTAATAAACGAATTATTAGATTATCACCTCGTCTACAGCGAGACGTGAACTAAGGAAGGGTGAAGAGGTGAATGATGATATATAGCAATACTCTATTAAATTATCACATCATCTAAAAATTTAAATTGTTTAGGAGTTTTTATTTTTCGTGAATTATAAATAAAGCTTTCTTAATATTTGCAGACGTATTCCATGCTTTCATTGACAATAATGGTGATTTCAAAGCATACCTTAGTAAGGATATAAAGGGAATGTTGAGTTTGTATGAAGCTTCATATTTATCAGCAGAAGATGAAAGCATCTTGGATGCAGCACGAGAGTTTACAACTCAACATCTTATAGAACGCCTCGAAAGAAACGAATGTCAAGGTCTTGCAGTGCTAGTGAAGCATGCTTTAGAGCTTCCACTGCATTGGAGAATGTTCAGATTGGAGACAAGATGGTTCATAAATGTATACGAGAAAATGCCAGGCATGAATCAGATTTTGCTTGAGCTAGCTAAATTGGACTTCAACATGGTCCAGGCTATGTATCAAGAAGAAGTAAAACAGTTATCAAAGTAAGAACATCAAACCGTGCACACATATAATTCCGGGATCAGCTCCCACTGGCCCGTGAATTCATCTGCCCAGATGTATTTTCTAGCTCGTAGAGAAACTAATTTTCAAGCTTGATACAGGTGGTATACTGCAATTGGTATTGCAGAAAAGCAGAGATTTGCCAGGGATCGATTGTTTGAGAGCTTCCTGTGGACTGTGGGATTTTCATTTGAGCCTCATTTCGCATACTGCAGAAAGATATTAACGAAGCTAACTGTGCTGATAACAATAATTGACGACGTTTATGATATTTATGGTACCTTAGATGAGCTTGAGCTTTTTACAGATGCTATTAAAAGGTAAGCATTTCCATTGTTGTGCACATTAGGCAGTGAGGGCTACAGTCCATGAATTCATGAGTTTTTCTAAATGTAAGAGTACTTTTACAGTATTTTTCATTTAAAAATTAACTAGTTTTCGCTGAAAATAAAAAATTATATATATATGTGTTAAGTTGTGTGTTTATATTTGCCACTAAATAAAATTTATCCATCCCTAGACGGAATTAAATTCTTGTAAAAGTATAAATATTTACAATTAATCAACCTTCAAAATTTAGTTCAATTTAATTAGTTCAAGAAACGTGATGCTTGCCCTGCAACTGTCACTACTATGTTGTAAGGTTTTCTGGTTTTCTCTAATTTCTGCTAATCGAAGCCTACATTCTTTCTTTTTTTTCTTATCTCTTTAAAGGGATCAATTTCTGAATAATCGACTTGGCTTAAAAGCATTCCATCATACCCTCTAGGGGCGGAGTTAGGGGAAGCGGTAGGGCCCTGGCCCCCCCAAGGTTTTTTTTAAAACAAATTTATGTAGTATTATTACAAAAAAAAAAATTATCAGTCCCCCTTATTTAATTATTTTTTGTCATTACTCTTTTTATTTTAATACTAACCCCTCAATATTAAATTCCTGATTTCGCCCCTGATACCTTCCGTTTCCAGGTGGGATATCAATGCAATGGAGCGACTTCCAAACTACATGAAGATCTGTTTCCTTGCTCTCTTCAATAGCATTAATGAAATGGCTTATGATATTCTTAAAGAACAAGGTGTCAACATCATCTCCTACTTAAAGAAAACGGTACTCTTGTTTTGTCTCTAACATCATAACGTTATGATTTATGACCGAAATCCAATCATTGTAAATTATTCACGTCATTCAATTATAATTATATAAATAATTCACAATCATTGAATCTTATTTATAATATCATACCGTTACTAGCAGATCTATACTAGAAATTACATATTTTTTCAAATGTGTATATACTTCTTGTGTTGTTAATTCATTCTGTTATGTTATGTGCTGTAGTGGGTGGAACTATGCAATAGTTACCTGGTGGAGGCTAAGTGGTACATTAGAGGATATACTCCAAGTCTGAATGAGTACCTGGACAATGGCTGGATATCAATCGGTGGTCCTATGATAATCTTGCATGGATATTTTTGCATCAAGAATCCTATAATGAAAGAAGCTTTGGAAGGTTTAGAACAATGCTTAGATATAACTCGTTGGGCGTGTGAAATTATTCGTTTTATAGATGATCTCGGAACTGCACCTGTATGAGATCCTACCTTCATTTTCTTTTTCTTTTTTTTTAACTTTCACCCCATAAAATTCAAACTCTGATTTCCCATATGCTAAATGAAGTAATCCATACACTAACTAGGCTACTCTTGAATCTCCGTCTCACCCCCATAATAATGTAATAACTTTATGTTTGTAAAAAAGTGGTCCACTAAAAATATGAGGTGAGCTTCACCCATGTCAGTGGACTGCGTTCTTATAAACATAAAGTTATTACAATAGGCTCGATTGTGCAAATTCAACAAGATGGTGTTATTTTGTACTTTACCTCATTACTATCTCATAATTATAAAAGCTAATCCTGAATTTACTCTCTTAATACAGGATGAGATGGAAAGAGGTGACAATCCAAAATCAAGTCAATGTTATATGCATGAATCGGGTGTTTCTGAATATGATGCTCGTAATCACATCAAATGTTTGATCCGAGAGAAGTGGAAGAAAGTAAATACCATCACAATGTTCTCAGATTGTCCATTCTCCAAGGATTTCAATGACCTCGGAAAGAATTTCATTCGTACGGCCCAGTGTATATACCAACATGGGGATGGCCATGGTACTCCATCTCGTGAAACAAAGAAGAATCTGCTCTCACTAGTTGTTGAGCCCATTCCTTTGCCATGATTGTCTGGAGCATAATATATTCCCTTATATTTTTAAATAAAATAGAGACAAAAGCTATAATTCAGATTCATAGTCTCTGATTATAACAGACTGTTACTCGACTATTCTACCCGACTCTAAGAATATTCCTTTCTTGCTTGTGTGAAGATCAAGCAATTTTCATTCCAGTGTTGATTTACTATTATATTTTATTCCAACTGTTGGTTTGTCGCTTTGAACTTGTGAATATTAAATGAATCTCTTTTAGAATTAATAATAGTTCTACAAAAAGAAAAAGTAGTTCGACTATGAACTACCTTGCAATAGTACTTATAATGTACCGACAATTGTATTACTAAACTTACTACTACCACTAAAAAAAATTACCAGCAAATTGGGTCATCCTCGAAAGTTTGTCTTTTATTTGATTGTTTAATGTAAAAAACAGACAGATCAAGCGCACGGTTTTTTTACTACTATGCGCAAAAGGTAAGACCGACTTTAAGGTCTAATAAGATTAAGAAAAAATAAGTACCTAAAGCACATGACTGATTAGAAAGCAAGAATCTAGAGGGTGCTCCAGGAATATAGGAAGTAGTTAATATATTTTATGGTAAATAGCATATTATGTCCTTTGTTTTACTAAAAATACACAATACTCTATGTATTTTAAAAATTAACTGATTATCTTCCTGTGTTTTATAAAAATAGCTAATTACCTCCCTGTACTTTTTAAAAATTAGCGCTTTTGTTAACAAAATATAAAGGGGCAATCAACTACTTTTATAAAACACAGGGTGTAATCAGCTACTTTTAGCAAAACACAGGAGGATAATCAGCTAATTTTTAAAACACAGGGAGATATTGTGCACTTTTAGCAAAACACAAGAGGATAATCAGCTAATTTTTAAAACACAAAGAGATATTATGCATTTTTAGCAAAACACAGGGGGTCATACACTATTTACCCTATATTTTATGTATGGGCATTTTGGCATTCGAAACTTAGCGTTGAGCGTTGCTAAATACCACCCATTTTCATAACCTGTCTATCACCTCTTATGTAGATGTGCTTAGTTCACGTGTTAAAAGAGAGAAATAAAAGAGTTTTGTTAAGATTAAATGAGCCAGCAAATTCAATCTCATGAGTCATAAAAACAAAGCAGCTGAAAAAGTATTCGGAGTTTCAGATGTACATATGAAAGAGCTAACCATTTAGAATGTTCAAATAGACTTCAAATCAAAATTCAGTGGCGCTTCTTTCCAGTTGCTTGTTCCCAAGCTTGTAAGACATGGTTCACTATCTCATCTACACCAAGCCCGTGCTTCACCTGCATTTGAATAACAAATTATGATATTAAAGGAAAATAGCACAGAGAATTATCAGCAGAAGATGGAACCATAATGTAGTATTGTACTCTACCGGACTCGCAGCTTCCCAAACTCCCCTGCACCTCGCAACTCCCCAAGAAAAGAAAACAAAACCCAAAACAACTAACAGAAAAAATTAAGGAAAAAGTTTCTAAGCGAAAAGACTATGAAGATGCACAACAGGTTCTCCTAGAAGAATTGCTATCTTTGTCTATGCTCTAGATATGACAAATGAGAGGTTCATTTTATTCTATTATCAGAAATGTCGACATATAAATGACAAAAACATGCAACTTCCACTCCTCGTCACCCTTGGGCATAGAAGGGGGTTGGGGAGAATGATGTTTACATAAGTGAATTACAGTTTATGTAAAGTTACCGTGCATGAAATTTGCATTCCACTAACAATCATCAAAAGTCTCTAAAGTCATAGCTCCTCCTTATTTTTTACTAACCCTTTTCACTTTCTTTGGGTACAAAACACGTTACTCCATGCATTCTCCTATTTCACTAATTTTCCCTGTTATAGAAAAGAATTACAGATCTTCACCCATCCAATTCTCGGACGTGTCCTTCAGCCATCTATTGGATGCATGAAGATCAGTCAACCACCGGGAGACTAGCATTGCTCCAACATAATATATGTAAGCCTTATGGTGTACATCCATAAAAAAAGTCACCATTGGAAAGACTGAAGCTGGATGACAAATTGTCTAAACTCAATTTTCATTGGTACACAAGGGTATAAACGAAATCAAAGCACCGCATGAGTCAAAATTGTCAATGAATGCCTGAAGATAAAGGAAAAGATGGAGAGCACTAGAGTAAATGGCAATCAGCAAATATATATCAAACTGCAAGGAATTAGAGAGATGAAGTTGTTCAAAGGCCCTTGGAATCGGACATCACTTTTTCCAAAGTATACAACAATGATTGGCTGCAAGTATGGGTTAACTTCAACTAACCTCAAGATCTTGAGGTATACCCACAGCAAGATCATACATATGCTGCTAGAAAGTACCTTTTTTGACAAGGGTGTAAACTCTAATTAAAGAGATAGGCCAGAAATAGCAAGCTCAATCACATTAAGAACATGTGTGGAAGTACAGTTCTCAACATTTTTAGGGGGGCATAACCCCCTGACCCTCTGGGGATCTGCACGTGGTTCATACTGAAGCTTCTTTCTACCATGTCTCTTTTTTTATAATCAGATGATAAAAGCACTTCATGAGAAAAGTAAAAAGTACTTCAGAAGGTGGCTCTCTATTTCTTGCATGCAGCAACAAATGACACCAAACAGATCAAACAAACCTGAGCAAAAACAAATGGTCCACCATCCCGCATACGAAGTGCGTCACGCTCCATAACCGTTAAGTCAGCTCCAATAGCTGGTGCAAGGTCAGTCTTGTTTATTACCTACAGTAAAGGAGAACCAGTAAAGATCTAACTAATTCAACAATATTCAGAACTGATAGATAAGTTTAAGACAAAGGACAGCAGAAAACAACATACAAGGAGATCAGCTTGGGTAATTCCTGGACCTCCTTTTCGAGGTATTTTGTCCCCGCCTGATACATCTATTATGTAGATTATATAGTCAGCCAGTTCCCTTCTGAAGTTGGCAGCAAGATTATCTGCAACAAATAGATCATACAAGTCAACAGTTCTTCAAAACAAAGCACAAACTAATCATTTTGGTAAGTCCATATAATTTCTAATAATCATCGGATAAGCATATTTTCACTGAGAACTGTAACCCAAAAGTCAATACCTCCCCAAGATTCACAAAGAAGTATATCTGCTTTGAATAAGTTAGAAAGCTCCTCAAGAGGTCCTAGATTAATGCTGATATCTTCCCTGATTGCTGCATGAGGGCAGCCGCCTGTTTCCACAGCACGGATTCTTTCCTCTGGAAGTGCTCCATGCTTTATCAAGAACTCTCCATCCTCTTTCGTGAATATATCATTTGTCACCTACAAATAACTCATCTCAGGATATTCTTTCAATTTCTCTTCTTCATACTGGTCCTTTCATTCTTCTTTTTCTTTCTTCTCTTTTATCTTCTTTAATGCAATTAATGCAAAAGAAAATTTTATTTGTTCATGTGCAATTACTCAAACCATAAAGTAATGGAGAACAAATCGATGCAGCAAAGACTTCTGGCTTGAGCGATATACTAATTAGAGAGTAGGCAAGCAGGTCAATGCCGACAAATCTTTAAGAAGGGTTGAAGAATTGTCACAGGCAAGCAACATGTTGCAATTATCTTAAAACAGTTACATATAGTATCGCACATAAATTTTCCTAATAATTCTGAATTACACGTGAAATTCTCAGCAAAATTTCTCATGGAAGTTTAGATGTGCAACAGATGTTTTATTGATGTTCATACCGTAGGAGCCATCATTTCCTCATTTCTTCTTTTACTCTTTTTTTTCCAGTTATTCTCAACAGAAAATTGTTATCAAGTAATATAACAAGCAAAATGAAGAGTTCTGGATTAATACATCCAAAATTGTCGGCATATCCTTTTCTGCATTAGAACTCCTAAACGCATTCTCATCAACACCCCATGATCTCAGTCTTTATTTCTTTATTTTAGCAACTTTACTATCATTGTGAGGGCGAAATTCTTAATGGAAAATGGCTAGAAAAATTCACAATTTGCAATCTGCAGAATAATTTCAGAAACCATGGTCTTCCTAAGACATTAACAGCACAAATTACATATTCTATAAAGAACAAGTAACAAAAGCATATACACATCTAATATACACATGAATCATACTTACAGCAGCTAGGCTGTACTTGTCCCTCAACAATTTACATAACGCGAGCATTAATGCTGTTTTCCTGCAAATGTTTAACACAACCTCACCAAATTTAATCAAAAGACGCACAAAAATTTTTAAAACTAAAAGTCAAATTCAGTCAAACTCGATCAATAATAAAAAAAAATTACTTTAAATTGGTCAAATCAATAATTCTAATAGTATAAGCACAAACTTTTAAACTTTTACCCTTTTCAAAAGCCCCTAATACCATGTGTAACTTCATTAACACGAAATACTATTCACACTCACACACATCATGAAATATACTTATCATGGCAAGGAAAATATCTGTCCCACACACATAATACATTAAAATCATATGAGTAAGTTGTTAAAATTGGTTTAATTTAGTTGGAAAAACAAATAGAATCTTTTCATCACACGATTCCATAAAATATTTTGGACCAGTAAATTTGATACGAAACACCAGTCATTTTTTACACTAGTCTTTTTTATTTCAAACTCAGGTTCTGGAGCGTGACAGAAAAAATTATGAAAACTGAGGTAGGGGAGAAAAGAGATACCCAGTACCAACAGGGCCACCAATACCAACAGTGAAGGCTTTTTCATTGAAATCTCTAGTGGTAAGAAGGGGTGCTCTTCTGCTGAAGTAGCCAGGTGAGTATATGGGTTCATGAGAGTGTGGCGCCAGTCCATCATGGCTATGGTACACCTTCCCATCTGGGCCCACCCATGACTTTGTTTCTGAACCCCTATTGCACATTAGATAAAAATTATTAAGAAATAAAACACAAATTAAATTAAATTATATATATATATATATATAATTTATTACTCGTGAGTATGGTTATGATGATGATGGTGATGATCATGGTCATGTGCATGATGATCATGGGAAGCCATTTTTGACTCAAAATTGTAGAGTTTGTGTGCAGAGAAATGGAAGATTGAGCAGAGAAGGTTGAGTAGAGAGTGGACTTGATGGACTGTGTTTGGTGAGATGTACAGCATGTACTATGTTGTAGAAATATCTGTGATCGTGGAAGACATAGCCCCTGCTATACATACATCAGGACAAAAATGTCTACGTGTTTGTTCCTTCTTTTTTCCTATTTTATTTTTCTTTTATTTCTTTCGATGGAAGCAATTATTCATGTCTTATTTTTCGTGAAAATGCTAACCTCAAGTAACGAGAATAAGGTATTTACACCACTTAAAATATTAAATACAAGATTTAATTTTAAAAATTTTATATTTAAAGTAAATATCATACCCAAAAATTGGTTTGTGGAATGGTATGTGCTAACCACGTTGCTGGCTCTATAATTGAATCTGATGTGGTGCAGATCATCAACTCCTTCCAGAATCTATCGGAGTCTCTTTGGAATTTCTCTTTCGTTATTGATGACTCCTTATGTCTTCTATCCTCTAATTCTGGCCAAATATTTCAACACATCTTTCGTATTATTAATTGGATAATAAATTGGATTGTTTGAATAATTAAGATAGAATCTCTCCTTTTAAATTGAATTTGTAGTCTTTTCCTTCAGCTTTTTCAGTTTGTCCAGTTAGATTAGAGTCCACTGGTATTGGCTAACTCTTTGTTTTGTATAAATTTTTGTTGTAATCTACCTTGCTTTATTGACACACACACACACACACACACACACACAAAAAATGCAGATGATTGTCTTTTGTGATAATGGGTAAGAATACTCTTGTTTGTTGATTCTTTCATTTTTTAGACGAAATGTATTGTTATTCATCAAATTTGATTTTTTAAATCTTAACAATTATATCTTACTATAATAACAATGCATGTTTCATGTTTCCATACATGTTGAAAAGGTAAAGCTTTTTAGACCATCTCCAACAGTTTCTCTATTTTTCTCTCTATATGAAAGAAATTTTGGTCATTTCTCTACATGTAGAGATTCTCTATTTCACTTTAACTCCAACAGTTTCTCTACATTCCGATTTTAGAGAATTCCTATTTCAGAGTCACTCCAGCAGCTTCTTTATTTTAGGAAATCTTTATTTTTGTTTTACTCCAAAGTCTCTCCTACGTATTATTTTTAATTAAAATTTGTATTAATAATTTTACATTTTTTATTTGAATTTGCTAATTGTATATGATGAATTTTTATTTTTAATTACTAATATTTGTTTTTTTTAAAAACTTTTCCAACATTTTTGTGTTTCTTTATTTCTTTACCCAAATCTAAGTTTAGAACTAAACAAAGTAGAAATAAAAGTGAAATGTAACTATTCATGTCAAACTGTAATTAATAAACTTGGATAATCTAAGTTACAATTAAAAAAAAATAGTTATATCAAACTGTAATTAATAATAATAGATAATGTAAATTATAATTAAACAAAAATTAAAACCCTAAATTATATAAATCCCTTCCCCACTTTTTTTTTCCATCAGCCACCTCCCTCTCAAAAAAACCATCGATCTTCATCCTCTCTACCCAAACCATGTGCCAACCTCTCACAACCCACCCCCATCCCCCCATGGCAAATCACCCAACAGCTACTGCCACCACCATGCGACCACCATATCAAACCACCCAACAACCACTATTCTACCACCCAACAGCCACCATGTCACCACCACAGCAAACCACCACGCAGCCACCACCACAGCAAGCCATAAGTTTGCTCATCTTTTTCGTGAAATTTTTTTAAAAAACTTTTTGGATGCAAAATTTTTTTTTTTTGAGGTAAAACTTCTTTTGCCAAATTGTTTGTTAAAAAAAAAAATTACCTGTGGTTTTTGGATTCGCTTTTGTGGCTAATTTCTTTCATATTTTTGACCGTTGAAGACATGTTTTTTTTTTAGTCAATTTTTTTTTTTTACTAACAGTTGGTTTTCAGAATGGTTTAGGGCATTTGTTCGGCATCTCCACATGTGGAGATGCTGAAAATTGAATGTAGGGATTTTCTACTTAGAGAACCTGTTGGAGATGTTTATCTCCATCTTGTTCTCACATGTAGGGTAAAGTGCCTTTTACATATCCTGTTGGAGATAGCCTTACTAGTGTTGAGTTGGGCAAAGCTACTGATTACTTCAATGAAAATAGAATACCAGGTCACAGAGGCCAAGGTACAATCTACAAATGCATGTTAGTTGATGGAAAAATAGTAGCGGTTAAAAAGTCAATGTTAATTGATGAGAATCAAGTGGAACAGTTTATTAATGAAGTAGTTATTCTTTCACAAATCAATCAGAGGAATGTGGTTAAACTACTAGGTTGTTGTTTAGAGACAGAAGTTCATTTGCTAGTTTATGAGTTCATACCTAATGGAACCTTATACAACCTTATTCATAACGAGAATGATGAATTTCTCATGTCTTGGGATATGCATTTAAGAATTGCAAGAGAGATTGTAGGAGCGTTAGCCTATTTGCACTTAACAACTTCTATTTCGGTCTATCATAGAGATATCAAATCAAGCAACATACTTCTGGATGAGAAGTACATTGCAAAATTATCTGACTTTGGAACTTCAAGACACATTACAATCGACCAAACTCATCTTACCACTTTAGTGAAAGAGACATTTGGTTATTTATATCCGAAGTACTTCAAGTCAAACCAATTTACGGAAAAAAACGATGTCTATAGCTTTGGTATTGTACTTGTTGAACTATTGACTGAACAAAAGCCAATATTATATCTTCAACTCGGACGGATGATGGAAGTTGCCTAAGCTTAGTAACACGATTTCTTACATCCATGGAAGAAGATCGTCTCAATATGATTCTTGATACTCAAGTTCTAGAGACGGCTAGCTATGAACAAGTCGTAGCGGTTGCTAAACTTTCACGACGTTGCTTGAGCTTGGATGGAAAGAAACGACCAACTATGAAAGAAGTAGCCATGGAACTGGAGGGTATTAAAATGTCTCACAATCCTTCAACAGTGGAAACAAATTTTGAAGGAGAAAGTAGCAGTGGAATAGAATTGGTAGTCATTTCATATCGTACTTCCTCATGGACAACAACGAATGATACCATTACTTCCTCATCAGTTGCCTACCCTTTATTGCCCAATACTTTTTGACGTAAAATTACTCCTATGTTATATAGTTATACATTTTCACTTTTTTTTTTTTTTTGGAATTGAAGCTTATGGTTGTGATTTGAAAATGTTGATACTCATAAAATTGTCCGTTACTTTTAGACATAAAAAATTTCACCTTCGTCAGTTCTATTACATGCAGTTCTATTTTTTGCTTGTTTCCTTTTGAATTTGGAAGTTCATTGTTTTGATATCGACACTCATTATAATACTGTTTATGAAATTCGATCACCTAGGATGAAAGTAGAAGTCATTATTGCTTCTGATACGAATTAAAAAGTACGAAAAATTACTTATTTTGTAGTCAGTTAGAGTTCTATAACTCGTCTAATTAGGATAGCTCCCAGCGGCAAATATATAGAAAATGTTGGCCTTTCACTGTCAAACAACTATTTTATTGATTGAGTTATTATGTTAACCAGTTTTGGCATATGTTCTAGAATGCAAAATACAACCTACCTACAATATAAGTACAGAGTAATATTTTGACTAAAAGTTGTTTTAGAAATGGAAAAAATCCTAATATTCTGAAGAAAGACTATCAAAGATTTTGAACGGTCTCTAAGTTTCAAGAAAAGTTGAGCTTTCATAATGGTGTCTTTTATTATGTGCCTAAAGCGAATTAAATGTAATTTTACAACATGACCAATTATATTATTTATTTGTTTAATGGTCAATTTTCTTATTTATTTATGACTAACGTAAGTTATATATAGATTTAGTCCTTAGAATCTTTTCTATGGATCCTACTTTAAAAGAGTTAAGATTATAAGTGGCACAAATCTATAATGTTAAAAAGATTTTAGAAATAGTTTCTAATCATGGGACTAAATAAAATGGACATTAATTCGCCTCGGTAAATTTGCATATATGATTAATATTTGATATTAATGATAAGGGTAATGAATCTCATATTGTAGTAGCAAACATGTGGAAACAATACAAGAAAACTGTTGTTGGGTGACGGACTATCTTCATTGCAAAGTTGCACATTAGTCGGTATTTTGTTGCAAAACAAAAACAAAATGGAAATTCTTTTTTTTTTTTTTTTGTGTTTATAACCCCTACATCGTGAATTCAAATTTTTTAAAAAAAAATTAATTTATTAATTAAATTTTTACATTTAATAATTTTATTAATAATTTTCTAATTCTTTTTATTAGTTTATAGTTGTTTGTGGCCATTTTATCACTCGTCCGTCGCCCAACATTTTTTTCAAAATAAATTTATCAAATATATAATATGTTATCTTTTTATAATTTATTAAATTTTGTTGCCATTTCGTTGCTAGTTTTTCGTCGTCATGTCGTCGCCCGTTGTTTTGTCGCCATGTCACCCCTCTAGTTGTTGTTATGTTATCACCCCTCTGGTCATCGTCATGACGTAGTCCTTAATTTTTTTAAAAAAAATAAAATAAAATATTAATATTACAAATAAATATTAAAATTCAATATACATATATTAATATTTAGAAAATCTACAAAATTATAATGTGTAAAATTAATCTTTTAAATTTATGAAAAAACCTAAATCTACTGGTTATCGTTGATCAAGGGGTAAACGGTTGTCTCTAGCTTGGCAATCTTTTTTTGTCAACGTTTGTCGCTACTATTGGAGCCCCAGCTGGAAGCGACGTCACTCTTGATCTTTCAATAGGCCACGCCAAAATTGATATTTTCCTTTTCTTTCATTCTCATGTCCAAATTAAAACACTTTCATTCATTTCTTTTCCTTCTAGTCCAAACAAATGAGACGTGAGCTTTCTACTATTCTTATGAGTTTTTCCTATCATTTTGTTTTATTTTCCTCCAATACAAAAGTACTAACTATTCGTGTGCGCATTGTGGAATCTCTCCAATTTCAAACACAGACAAATAGGGTAGGTATGGACTCGAGGAAAATAAGAGCCCAGTTTGAAAAGTTGTCTATCAGTGAGAAGACCAATGGATTGTACATTATAAGCTCCCCCCCAAGGCCCTCGGGATGATCCATTACTCATGTTAGTGATCTTATCCACCAACCTAATAGGGGTTGGAACAAACCTATTATCACCTCTTTGTTCCCGGGTAACATTTCAAAAAAAAAAAAAACATCTTTAGTATTCATCTCCCAAGCACAATAATTGATAATCGGATTGTTTGGCTGTTTACACAGTTAAAAGTGGGTACCAAAGTGCCATTAAGAGCCTCATTGAACCGTCCCAAATTGCGGGACCTTCATCCTCCCCTCCAAATGGGCTTTGGAAAAGCATTTGGAACAAAAAAATTCCAACAAAAATCAAATGCTTTATTTGGAAAGCTTGTAACAGTTTGCAAGGAAATGTGCTGATTCCCCTATCTACCGAGTCTGTAATGCAGAAGCTGAAACCATTGAACATCTTTTACTTTTTTTGCCAGTGGAGTCATAAAGTGTGCTTTGGGTCACCTTTGCAAATTTGGCCTAACAAATTTTCTGTCAACAGATTTGACACGTGGCTATGGGTCTCAATTCTCAAATGCAAAACAGTTGGTTATGCAAGTGGCACAGTAGAGGCAACAATATTCTTTTTCTTTTGCTGGAATATCTGGATTGCAAGAAATAACTTTATCAAGTTGTCTCATCAGAAAAGACCATTACTGCCTCAGTTAACCAATTGAATGAGATATCGAGAACCATTCTTGACAATAGAGATTAACTTTTATCAAGACTACCAGCTCTTCGATCTTGAAGCTCATAATTTTGCACATATAGCTTGGATACCTCCTCCTAGTGGCTATGTTACTTACAATTGTGATGCTTCATTTATGGACTGTGGTAGTCATTCTGGAATTACGGTACTTTGTCGTGATCATTCAGGGAATTTGATCAATGGATACTCTTTCACAACCCTTTGTAATTCTGCAATCTAGGCTGAAGCATTAGCTCTCAAGGAAACATGCCATCTTGCGTCATCCTAAGGGGATTCCCATTACATCATTGAATCAGACTCAAGCACAGTGATTAAGGCATATAATTTTGCTTGTTTGAACTGGAAGGTAGACTCCATTATTCAGGAAAGTTAAACATGTGATGTGTAAAGTCACTTTGGAGTTGGCAAGATAATAACACTTGGAATTGTCATCATGATGTTTTGTAATAAAAAAGGAAAAGATGACAAACACATGCATTGGTTTTGGAAAAGTAGAACTTTGCAAATGGAAGAGGTGAAGACTTGGTTGGAAGGTGACTCTGCGATGTGCACAATAGATCAGCAACGCACAAGTAATGCGGTTTCATTCAACTATAAATAGCAAGCCATTTCTTCAGCTCTAATCACCCCAAAATAAAGAGAAAACATTGTGAGATTTCTTGAGTGTTATCTTTCATATTTGTTATCTTTACTTTATGAGTAAGAATTAGTTTCTCCTATAATTTGAGAGAGTGAAATTGTTCTCTCCTTATATTGGAGAGAAGGCCATTGTAAAATATTCTTACATCATAGTGAATCCTCATATACTTGCCTATGGTTTTTCCCTTAATTTGTTTAAGGGTTTTCCACGTAAAAATATTGTGTCTCAATTATCTTTGTTCTCAGTCTTATTTTAGTTGCGTGATACCGCTTCACCTCAAACATTCCGCTGTGTCGATACCCAACAGTGGTATCAGAGCCACCGGTTACGAGTCACTGGTACACATACGGTATAATACTATTCTTGTATACGGTTTTGGTATTATTCACGTGTACGGAACTATTCATAGTTAAATAGTGGGAACGAGTTCAAGTTGAGAAGCAGATCATCGTTAACACTATGACGGCAAAATTTAAAATCGAGAAGTTCAACGGGAGCAAATTTTTCTTTTGAAAATTGAAGATGAATGCAATCTTGAGAAAAGAGAATTGCTTGGCAGCAATCGGAGACAGACTAGCGGAGGTGACAGATGACAATAAGTGGAGAGAAATGGATAACAATGCTATGGCTAATTTGCATCTGGCATTGGCAGATTCAGTACTGTCAAGCGTGGAGGAAAAGAAGTCAGCAAAGGAAATTTAAGATGCACTAACCAAATTGTACGAGGTCAAGTCACTTCACAACAAGATTTTCTTGAAGAGAAAACTATATACTCTTTGAATGAGTGAATCCACATCGGTAACTAATCACATCAATAACTTAAATACATTATTTTCTCAACTAACTGCATTGGGACAGATAATAAAGGAGCTTGAACGTGCAGAGATTCTACTTCAAAGTCTACCTGATTCGTATGATCAACTCATCATTAGTTACACTAATAATGTTCTTTCAGATTATGTTACTTTTGATGATGTTGCAGCCGCTATTCTGGAAGAAGAAACTAGGCACAAGAGTAAAGAAGACGGAGCTGAAAGTTCACAACAAGCAGAGGCCCTACCAATGGTGAGAGGCAGATCAATAGAACATGCCTCGAATGGGAGCAACAACCATGGTAGATCAAAGTCCAGAAGTAGAAAGAATATCAAATGCTACAACTGTGGCAAGAAAGGGCACGTCAAGAAGGATTGTTGGAGCAACAAAAAGAATCTCGAGGAGAAAAATTCTCAAGGATGTGTTGTGACAGTACCTGATGATGGAGATATTTTATACAGCGAAGCAGCAACTGTATCAAAAGGCAGAAATGAGCTCATTAATGCTTGGATAATGGATTCGGGAACAACATGGCATATGACATCTCATATAGAATGGTTCCACACATATGAACCTACCTTTGGGGGATCTGTGTATATGGGTAATGATCATGCCTTGGAGATTGTTGGCATCGGTAACGTCAAGATAAAAATGTATGATGGTACTATTCGTACCATTCAAGGAGTACGACATGTGAAAGGCTTGAAGAAGAACCTATTGTCCATTGGACAATTGGATGACCTTGGCTGTAAGACCTATATCGAGGATGGGATCATGAAGTTTGTCAAAGGAGCGCTTGTGATGATCAAGGCAGAAAAGATTGTGGTAAATCTATACATGCTTTTGGGAGATACGTTGCAGGAGGCAGATGTATCAGTTGCATCAGTCGATCAAGAAGAATCAACTGTAATGTGGCATCACAGATTGGGCCATATGATAGAACGAGGCTTGAAGATTCTCGTTGACCGTAATCTCTTACCCTGGCTCAAGATGGTAAACTTACCTTTCTGTGAGTATTGTGTTGCCAGTAAGCAGCATAGATTGAAATTTGGGAGATCTACTGACAGAAGCAAACACATTCTAGACTTGATCCATTCAAACATTTGGGAATCGCTAGTTTTGTCTCTAGGAGGAGCCAAATACTTTGTATCATTTATTGATAATTACTCCAAGAGACTGTAGGTGTATCAAATTAAGAACAAGTCAGATGTGTTTCCAATATTCAAAACTTTCAAAGCGTTGGTGGAACTTGAATCCGAAAAAAAGATCAAGTGTTTGAGGACCGACAACGGAGGAAAATACACTAACGGGAACTTTTTGACATTTTGCAAGCAAGAAGGTATTCAGAGGCAGTTCACTGTTGCACACACACCTCAGCAAAATGGTATGGTAGAGCAGATGAACATAACTCTTCTTGAAAGAATGAGAGCTATGTTAGAAACTACAGGACTAGCCAAATCATTTTGGGCAGAAGTAGCCAGAACCGCCTGTTACGTGATAAACCAGTCACCATCGACTGCAGATGAGTTGAAAACACCAATAGAAATGTGGACCGGAAAACCTGCAGATTATTCTACCTTGTACGTATTTGGATGTCCGACATACGTGATGTATGGTTCCCAAGAAAGAACAAAACTGGATCCAAAGTCTAGGAAATGCATATTCTTGGGATATACTGATGGTGCTAAGGGGTATCGTTTGTGGGATCCTACTACCCACAAGATTATCATGCATAATACAAACTGCAAAGTAAAGATGAAAATAATACTACAAATGAGACTACTACAGTACAGATCGAAGATAATCCAGGAAAAGAAGATGTTTCTCCTGAAGCAGCACCGAAGCACGAGGAACAAGAAGCAAATGAGGCTGAGGTTATAGATGTTCGACATTTATCGCGTCAAACAACAACACCGGTTTGGCACTCAGACTATGTCATGGCGAGCAATGCTGCATATTGTCTTCTAACGGAGGATGGAGAGCCATCTACCTTTCACGAGGCTGTAAATAGCCCCGATGTTGCTTTTGTGGATGACAGCAATGCAGGAAGAAATTGAAGCTCTCCATAGAAACAAGACGTAAGAGCTTGTTCCTCTACCACCTGGACGGAAAGCCATCGGTAACAAATGGGTCTTCAAGATCAAGCGAGATGGCAATGACCAAGTGGAACGATATCGTGCAAGACTGGTGGTGAAAGGATTTGCTCAAAAAGAAGGTATTGACTTCAACGAAATATTTTCCCCCGTGGTTAGACTTACAACTGTCATAATAGTCTTGGCTATGTGTGTTGTATGTGATTTACATCTAGAACAATTAGATGTAAAGACTGTTTTTCTTCATGGTGAACTTGAAGAATAGATTTACATGCTCCAACCAGAAGGTTTCGTTGAGAAATAAAAAGAAAACTTGGTTTGCAGGTTGACTAAATCTATGTACGGTCTAAAGCAAGCGTCGAGATCCTGGTACAAGAGATTTGATTCCTTCATTATTATCCTTGGGTACAACAAACTTGGAGTAGACCATTGTACGTATTACAAGAGGTTTGAAGAAAATGATTTCATCATTTTGTTGTTGTACGTGGACGACATGCTGGTAGCAGGCCCCAACAAAGATCGAGTCCAAGAATTGAAGGCACAATTGCCTAGGGAGTTTGACATGAAGGATTTGGGACCGACAAACAAGATTTTAAGGATGCAAATTCATCGAGACAGAGAAGGCAGGAAAATATGGATTTCCCAAAAGACCTACTTCAAGAAAATCTTGCGGCGTTTCAACATGCAAGACTGTAAGGAAATCTCAACCCCATTTCCTGTTAATTACAAATTATCCTCAAGTATGTGCCCTAGTAATAAAATAGAGAGGATGGAAATGTCTTGAGTACCGTATGCATCAGCAGTGGGAAGTCTCATGTTCGCTATGATATGTACGAGACCAGATATTGCACAAGCAGTCAGCTCAGTCAGTCAGTTCATGGCGAATCCTGGTAGAGAGCATTGGAATGCGGTTAAGAGGATCCTAAGATACATCAAAGGAACCTTGGATGTTGCATTATATTATGGAGGATCAGAATTTACTGTCAAGGGCTATGTGGATTCAGATTTTGCAGGTGACTTCGATAAACGAAAGTCCATTAAGATACTTCTATGTGTTTACACTTGCAGGAAGCGTGGTAAGGTGGGTATCTAAGTTACAAACTGTTGTAGCTCTATCTACAACAGAAGCTGAATACATGACAACTACATACGCTTGCAAAGAAGCAATTTGGATTAAATGGTTAATGGAGGAGCTCGGGCACAAACAAGAGAAAGTACCCTTGTTTTGTGACAGTCAGAGTGTCTTGCACATTGCAAGAAATCCAGTCTTTCATTCTAGAACGAAGCACATAGGGGTTCAATATCAATTTGTTCGTGAAGTAGTAAAGGAAGGGAGTGTGGATATGCAGAAGATCCATACCAACGACAACCTGGCATATGTCATAACAAAGCCAATCAACGTTGACAAGTTTGTTTGGAGTAAATCCTCCTGTGGCCTAGTAAAGACGTAAGCAACATGAACTGGCAAGTAGAAGAGATTTGGAAGACTACCAAAGTGAACTTTAAGTGGGAGAATATGATATGTAAAGTCACTTTGGAGTTGGCAAGATAATAGCACTTGGAATTGTCATCATGATGTTTTGTAATAAAATAAGGAAAAGATGACAAACACATGCATTGGTTTTGGAAAAGTAGAACTTTGCAAATGGAAGATGTGAAGACTTGGTTGGAAAGTGACTCTGCGATGTGCACAACAGATCAGCAACGCACAAGCAACGCAGTTTCATTCAGCTATAAATAGCAAGCCATTTCTTCAGCTCTAATCACCCCAAAATAGAGAGAAAACATTGTGAGTTTTCTTGAGTGTTATCTTTCATATTTGTTATCTTTACTTTGTGAGTAAGAATTAGTTTTTCCTATTATTTGAGAGAGTGAAATTATTCTCTCCTTATATTAAAGAGAAGGCCATTGTAAAATATTCTTACATCATAGTGAATCCTCCTATACTTGCCCGTGGTTTTTTCCTTAATTTGTTTAAGGGTTTTCCACGTAATAATATTGTGTCTCAATTATCCTTGTTCTCAATCTTATTTTAGCTGCGTGATACCGCTTCACCCCAAACATTCTGTTGCTCCAATACCCAACAAAACATTTATACCCCCTTCCCCTACTGCCCAAATTAGACATGTGTATCGCTCTTCTAATGAAGCTGCTAATTAAGTCTCTATCCAAGCTACACTTAATATGATTCCTTTTGACTGGGTTTCAAACCCACCCGATGGCCTTAAAACCATCCTTTGTAATGGTGTACCAACTGTTGGAGTTGGATAAACTGTTTCTTTTGAATGAAATCCTCTTTTAGACCAAAAAAAAAAAATCAGTGAGAAAGCTAGTTGCCACCGAATCACTCCTTGAGAGTTATGTTCTTATAAACTTTAAGCGTCTACAATATGAATCTTAATAGGAGGAAAAAAATCAGAAATTCACTTTACTCGTATGAATATACACAAGCCAGATTATAATGCAAAACTAATTTACTCTAGTTTGTCGATTCTCTTCCTTTTTAATACATTTCGTTAAGGCCTAGATAATGGCTTTTTGAGAGGAGAGAGAAACATTCAAGTTTATCTTTTAAATGATCTGACGGAATGCATGGGTCCATTGATATCTCTATAGTACAGAACCTCAAATTCTATTAGTGGAGAATTTGTTGCTGAGCAGACTACAATAATACATAGAAAATGTCAGTATATATTATGTTGGGCTATGGCCCGTATTTTCTATGGCTATTGTAAGGGCATATTGTAATAAGTGTAACAAACAAAAGAGAGATATCATATTGTAATAAGTGTAGCAAACAAGAGAGGTGCTATGGTTTCTGTTGGGCTATGGCCCGTATTTTCTATGGCTATTGTAAGGGCACATTGTAATAAGTGTAGCAAACAAGAGAGGTGCTATGGTTTCTGTTGGGCTATGGCTCGTATTTTCTATGGCTATTGTAAGGGCATATTGTAATAAATGTAGCAAACAAAAGAGAGATATCATATTGTAATAAGTGTAGCAAACAAGAGAGGTGTTATGGTTTCTGTTGGGCTATGACCCGTATTTTCTATGGCTATTGTAAGGGCATATTGTAATAAGTGTAGCAAACAAGAGAGAGATATCATATTGTAATAAGTATAGCAAACAAGAGAGGTGAGAGCCTTTGTAAGAGAGTGTTTGTAACGTATTCATCATATAGTGAATTATTCTCCTGTTTTTCGTGGACGTCGGCTTTAAGTCGAATCACGTAAATCCTATGTGTCTTTTTCTCATTGCTAACTGGTATAAGAGCCTACACATATTTATTAATAACTCATTATTCTCCTAATTTTTCCATATGAGAGAAATCATTCTCTTTGCTCTTTAGTTAGGACACATGTTTATTAATAGATCATTATTTTCCTAATATTTCCATGGAGAAGAAATCTTTTTTTTTTTTACTTTTTAGTTCACTATGTGAAACTTCTAACATATTCCTTTGCCACATTCAATTTCTTTACAACAAAAAATAGACTTATCAAGCCATGACCTATAAGTACTTTTTCTGTTAATTAATATGGTTTTTATGGCTAATAGGGGCAATTAGCATTGACTTTAAATCTTGTAAAGTCAGGTTGCAAGTATACTTAATGACGGATGAAAATAAAATGCTTTTTATCGCTACCGAGAATTAATTAGAATTATTGCAAACCTACCTAATTAGTAACTATATAGAGTTTTGTGACTGTTTTAATTAACTAGGGTAATTCTTTGTCGCAAGTATGTAAAGGTTGACCTTTTACTATCAAACAACTTCTCTAATGGAGTTATTGTGTCAATCATATAGTTTTTCTAAAAGAAAAATTACTTTTCAAGTTATTTGTGATAATTGAATATCAATTAGTAAAATTAATGCTTAAAAATGAATATTGTTAAAAGGTACGACTTAGGTTATTTCTATTGAAGTTTCTGCAACCATTTGTAAACTGTAGAATGTGCATAAATTTTTTAAACTGAAAATTAGCAATCTACTGCCGATATAGATTACATAGTGACATTTTGACCAAAAATAATTTGAGAAATGCGAAAATCCATCAATGCACTTGAAAATAATTCCATAAATTTTCAATTGTTTAACCTTCAAGAAGTTTTCTTCATACTAGTGCCAAAAGTATGATTCCCGAATCCAATTTGATTTTAAGCACATTCATGTTAATTATTTTTCACAAGATCGATTTCCCATTTTGTAAATAGAAAATCAACTACGTCATTCTTAACTAATTTGAAAGAGAAAAATCCTATGAAGTATGACCGAAATGCAAATGCATAAAGATAATAAAGTAGTAACACTTGATGAGGTAAAAATTGAAATAATCGGACATTATTATTGTTAATTTCGTGTCCTTTAATCAATTTGATAATTAAACAAATTAACAAAGTAAATTTGCAGGAAAGTAAATTTGTTGCAACAAATGTAAGGACAAATAAATTTTAATGAGGTTCGCCCAACCGGGTCTACGTCCACGAGGCCACTCCCTAGCCTAACAAACCAATCTACTAAGTGTCAAGAGATTAGAGACACTAATGGAATTTACGCAATTGAAGACTCCCTCTTAATCTTTGCCGTCTAAGTGTAAGACTCCCTTAGTAGATTCTCTAGTTTGGCGAGCTCCCCTCGACTTACAAAGTTCTCTCCCGAGAACACACCTTCTTCTCCTGAAGAATGTATAAAAACAACATAAACTACAGAGTCTTGAAACTCGAGATGGATTGGTCAATTCATATGACTAAAACAAACTGTGTTTCAATACTATTTAGAACATTCAGTACACTTTGTTACACAACATGTTGCAATACGACTCGACACAGACTATCTATAGCTAACACACGACTTTGATGTTATTCTCTGCTCACTGCTCGCTCCCGTCAACTGAGAATTGAGACGCATATTTATGGAGTTTGGTGCAGATGTCGAGTATAGGTAGGAGTGTCTTCAAATATATCTCTTTAGCACAAGAGTTCTTGATAGCCTGAACCTTTATCACTTTATTACCTTATCCCCAAAGATGTAGGAACTCTTCATAACATAAACTCTATGTGAACTTGGACTCTTCATGACTAGAATATTACTTGCAGTAGAATACTTTGTAGCAACTACCTGCAATAACAAAAATTCTACAAGCAATATTCACACAATAATAACCATAATTTTTGCTAAAACATAACCAATAAAAACATTAGCTAAAATCAGATCCTAACAATTATTATTATTATTATTATTATTATTACTATTATTATAATAAAGACCGTACAATATATATATGTACATGTAACCAATGATAATAAAGCTCATAACCTTACCACTAGACCAAATCCTTAGTGACATAGTCGAATATTTTTCACGATACTAGTCCTCAAACATAACCATTGAATCTCTCTCATACCCACTGATTATTTACTCTTGTTAGAATTCAACTCTTTTTTTGGGCTCCAGTGAGACTCGAGCTCTTAACTTTTCGCATACACAACAAGTAACATTATTATTAGACTAAAGCCCTAGTGGTGAGGAAACAAACAGCGCAATCCTGAGTCTTCAAGGACACGTTAAAATTGCCAGGGAATGAGGTGGCAGTCACTTCTGAGATCACGTAGCCTAGGCTTATTAAAAAGAAAGTTAAACAACTACATGACACTCGCAATTTGAACTCTAAACACTCTATCCCCTCAGAAACTTAGCCCCAGACAACAAAAACCTTTAGACACACTCACTTGCCATGGTATACCAGATAAAGGGATCTCAGAGAATTTACTACTCAAAACTCGCCGTGATCTTAATTGTGAATCTGGGGGTTCACAATACTGTAATCCTAATGTATGTACGTGGTTGATTAACCAAGGAAAATGAAGTAGTTGTGCTATGTTGTCTACATTCTCTTTATTGTTTTCTAGTTATAAATTATTGGAAGCAAGTATTAACACCTCTTTGTTGAACGAATGGTTACAAAAAGATATTAGGGGTGAAACATTTTCTAAATTGGTAGAGTTGTAAATTTGGATTTAAGCCTTCGTTTTTTTTTTTTTTTGGCAAGGCTAGATAAATGGATTTCATTAAAAAATAAACCAAAACAAAAGGAGGGTCATTTGATCAAATATAAAGAACTACTGAAAAGAAACGAGAAGTCCGCAAATCAACAAAGAAAAGGCTAGCAATCATTAAACACAAAAGAAATCACATTTCGAAATAGTAAAGATCCAAAAATGTGAGACTAACATTTGGCTTTAAGCCTCCTTGTAACCAAAAAAAAAAAAGAATTAACATGGCGTTTTGGATTGGGAAACTTGTACAAATGGTCCCTATTATTTTCTAACATTTTGAAATTATTTATTTTGTTCAAAATTAGTCAATTTAATCCATATTATTTCTTTAAAAATTTAATTTAGTTTCTCCTGTTTAAAATTAGCTAATTTAGTCCACATTATTTCTAATACAACTTCAATTTAGTCTCTGTCTAAATTGGCTCAAAAAATTTAATTAGCCAATTTAGTCCCTATTGTTTAAAAAAAATTAAATTAGTCCCTGCCTAAATTGGCTAAATTAAAATTTTTTGATAAACAATAGAGATGAATTTAATATTTTTAAGAAACAATACGAACTAAATTGACTAATTTTGAATAATAGGGACGTATTTGAATTTTACCAAAGCAGGTGATACACAACCAACTAGAGCCAACCAGACCTCGGGATTTACATGTGCATGTGCCCGAGATGAAGTAATCATTCTAAGGAAATTCTTCCATCAAGTCAAGCACTATTTCAAATAAATAAAAAAAGTAGGTAGGTCTAATAAATGATGAATAGATAAAATAAGGTTTTAAATAATAGGAATTGAATAAAAAAAAGTAGTAACTTACCCCAAAAAAATAGGTATAAAATTTGATTTTAAAAATTAACGAGGGTTAAATTGATTAGTTTTGAACAAAACAGATGAATTTAATTTTTTTTAAAAAAAATAATAAAGATTTCTTTTGCAATTTTCCCTTTTGGATTGAAGGAAATAAGGTGAGCGGAAGCGAAACAAAAGTGGCCTCTTTTCTAGATGTCAACTATTTAAGAGGAGGGAAACCGACGGATCCTCATTAACCACCATTAGACCATTCATTTCCCTAATTGTTGGTTTTGCAAATTGGAGGTAAATAGAAGGAAGAGAAACTAAAACTACAATATTTCCAAATAATGCTTATTCTTTTCTAGAAATTACAATTAGATGCCCATAAAACACATTTGCCCAATTGTCCTTACCCTAAAGGCTGTGTAAATTAGTTTATAACAGTGATCCTTTCCTTTTTCTTTCCTTTTTTAATTTGAACTAAAACATTAAACCTTTCATTTTCTTCGTATCCCAAAAAAAGGTACTTAATTTTTTTTTTCTATTCTTATGATTTTTTCCTATCATTTTCTTTTCTTTCATTTTCCTCCATAATTCAAACGTTTTGACTATTCATCTCCGCGTTGTGGAATCTTTCACGTGTACCAACAAAGAGATTTAAAATAATTGACCATTCACGTCTGTGTTGTAGAATCTCTGTTTTTCCACACCGACAAATTAAGAGGGTTGGGAGAAGAAGAAAGACCCAGTTTTTGTCCATTTAACAGACATTGATATTTGACCCAAAAAAAAAAAAAAGCAGACATTGATAGATAGCGCACAAAAATTATTGCAAGTTCGACCCATTTCGTTTCATGTAAGTTTCCAAGCGGTGAGAAGCTATCACCCAATTTTGACCAAAAAAAAAGAAAAAAGAAGCTATCACCCAATTTTGACCAAAAAAAGAAAAAAGAAGCTATCACCCAATGACTACGACCCTAAACCAAGGATATCACACATAAATTACTCCATTGAACTTCTCAATTTCGTATTTTGTCGCCATCTTGTTGTCGACGATCTACTTCTCAATTCGAATCGACTTCCACTATCTCACTAGGAACCGCACTATACACATAGACAAAACCGTAAATAATACTATATATGTATATAGCAACACGTGTAAACAGTAAGAAAGAAAAGACATCACGGTGAGCAAACTTGACTGCAGATACTATAAAACATGACCAGATCTATGTATCATTTCTCCTCAAAGGTGTAGTATATATCCCATTGCCACAGTACTTCAATTTCTTTACAGCAAGAAATAGCCTTATCAAGCAATGACCCTCAAGCACTTTTTTGAGCTAATCTGTTGTCTATGGCTGATAGACCCCTTAGCAGCAACTCCAAGTCTTGCAAAACCAGGTTGCAACGATACTTGTGGGAACGTTACTGAAGAATTTAAGTACACAATATGGATCTTCATAAACCGAATAAAATTAAATACTAACCTCGTAGTATGCGGAAGAGTTTGCAAGAATTAACCACGTTCGTTCCACCGTTAAACAATCGTGAATCGCAGTCCAAAATACATGTGCGATCTTGGACTATATGGCCACAACTTAAGAGCCCTTTTGATTTAATTGTTTACACATAGTAAACTGGCAGAGAGAGTTTGGGAGAGAGAAGAGTGAAGAAGACAGAAGCCATACTTCTATCTGTTTTTCTCTAAAAAACTAAACGTATCAGTTTTTGGAGAAAACCGATATATTATTTGGATATGGGAAGTTATTTTAATAACTTCCCATAATTTCTCATTGACCCATACAAAATGGGTCGGGCTGGGTCAACCCATATTGGGCGACCCAACCCCAAAATCTAACATCTCCCACTCGCACAAGCTGGGTAGACCCATATCCACCACTATCTCTCTCTACGTTCTTGTCGGGAACCACCATCAAATTTATACGGGCAAATAAGTCGTGCGACCTGCGAGCAGATAACAAGTGGAAGCTCAAAACATGCACCTGTTAGGGATGATATGGGAGCTACGGTCTTCAACGGAAGAAAATGTCTCGCTGTACCCTAGACCAATTTTTAAGTTCACATTAGTCAACACATACCTTATCCTTCGTAGGCTATGTTTGACCTTTAAATCTCAAACATGTATTCATAGTTATATTTAATCACAAAGATTATTCAATCACAAAGATTGTATAACTGGTAGACTAATGAACACATACGGGCCCAAATGCGAACAGTTTTCCCTTCGCTCTAATATTCTTCTAAGCCAAGTCAACTGCTTTCCCGGACATGTCCCATATGATCGAATCTAACGTGATCTTTAGGCAACATACCAAAGTAGCTAACATTGAACTTAACCTATTAGAATATGAGCGTAGGTCACTAAGGGTATCCCAAAGAAGCATTTATTGCTTCAAGGACTCACACAGTGGTGAAGTAGGGATCCATTCACCCACTTCTTTTTACGGTCGCAAAGCACACATGGTATGAAACATGTGTTACGGTGTGACTTCCCTTATAAGGGGAGTATGTCTTTACCTAAATCAAAACACCGTACAGATCTTAGTTTAGTTAACACTGAGAAACTAACCTAGATCCTCGAACTTAATACACTTAGTAATCAAGGTTTCAAATCTGGCTACAAACAGGTAATATGGACCGTGGGAATCCATATCGACCTCATATCAGTCTTTAATTGTAATATATACAATTAAGAGGTCTCATCTTAATATTGTCACAGAAACCAATTCCAAACCAATACTTAAGGAGACGTATCTTATATGAGTATAGTATTTCCCGACGAATACTAACCAACTCATATTGTCTTATCTCTGCACGCTCCCACTGCGCCAGAGGCGATTGCTCGTGTGAGAGAGCCAATTTCATCAACCTGTCGACATACTTTTTGATGCCAATCTGTGCTAGCATACTCGTACTCGATTTCTTCCAAACTTATCACAAAGACAAGGCACTAAGCAAAAACATGAAGAAAATTTTGTTCACTATGAACTGGCATCAAATACTCACCAGTATGAGTACATTAGTAATTACACAATACTTTACAAAACATCAATATCAAGTCCTACGCAATCCTAGAGATTCCACTGCAACAAATACATATCTCTGCATATGAACTTATCGAGTGGGTCACTGCCATCTCTTGCGTATGAGAATGTTCCACAGTCACTTCCTTTTATGACACAAAGCCATAATGTCTATGTTTTAGGTCTCGCCATGAAATTTAGGATCCTTAGCATAGGTGACGGATAATTAGTAGACACAATAGATCGCCATTGCCTGTCTAGCAACTGACTCATCTCAAGTCCATCATAATCTCTCGAGCCATACTGCCTTTTGCATAGTTACTGAGCATGCCACATAGCTCAATTTCAAAGTTCCACAATACTATGCATTTTTGCTTCTTGCTACTCCACGAATTAGTGCCAATAATCAGCAAGAAAGCATGTACGTAGAGGTATCTTACCGCTCATTTGGGTCACCACCCAAGTTAGCGTATGTGGAAATCTTCCCACAAAGATCAGCACTTCAACGACATAGGCAAAACTAAATTGCCCTTTAATACCTCATGATCCTTTTGACAATGATGCAATGAACTTATCAAAGCTTTGATTGATATCTCATGACAAGATCAAATATCTAACCATGTATACACCACAATATATACTAGGTCTCTATGGTGCTTGAATAGGAAACATTTTTATATCATCAATCTATTCTGGCATTTAGGGATATAATCATTTAGCTTAGGCTTTCACCTCTAACTACAAGAGTATATAAAGGTTTGTAGACTTATATGTAGAGTCATTCAAGAACATTCTTGATTCATGACTCTTGCTACACAACAAGAATCTTTAGATCGACCCCTCTGGATCTTGACTCTAAACATATAAACTACTCTACCATTATCCTTCATTAGTAATCTTATGAAAAACTTATTTTCACAATCGCCCGACAATGAACAAATTCACATTGATCACGAAACAAGTTCTAGTTGATCATACCGGTATTACTATTGCAAGTGAACATGATCCACAAACCAGTTAATGAAGCGAACTCACATTGATCGTGAAATAAAGTCATATATGAAACCAATTCATAGTGCTATATGAAACAAATTCATAGTGATCAACCGGTGTTTATCTCCCACTTGGATCAGTGAACGGAAACAAGTTCTCCAGTACTACTGAAAGATTGCGAGAAATAGGACCATTAGGAGTCTTCAATTCCAATAACTGAGTCTCCCACTAGGAAATTCTTTGTCCAAGAATGTTGAGTTTAGACACACTCCTACTATTTGTCCATCAATGAACATTCCCTTTTGAAGCGTTCAATGTACCAAATGGAAATGTTTCATTTCCTTTCGGTTTCAGTTTCTCATGCTTATGAGAAATATTATGAACAAAGTAGCCAACTCCCAGAGTCATAAGTCATTGTGGACTGGTTCACTATTCATCCATGACTTATAGGGTCTTGAAGTGTCTAATTATAAGGGCACTTGGTTAAATATATGTATTAGAATTGCGTATTCTCAGCACAAAATTGAGAAATTCATATGACACATCATATACAGAACCATATCCAATGAGGTTTTATTCCTTTTTCTACAACATCTCATAGTTGAAAAGTTCTAGGAATAGTTAGCTCTCGTGCTATACCTCTTTCATTATAAGACTTTGAACTAATCAAATAGATATACTTGACCACAGTCAGTTATCGATTTCATTTTCTGTCTCATGGATTCTTACAAGTTTAAAATTACTTACAAAGTAAATAAAAGCTTTGGACTTGTGAGAAAACATAAAGGACAAGCTCACAACTAATGAAATCGTTAGTAATGAAATATTAGGCCTTTTGCCATGCCCTAACATTCTTTGAACCAAGAAATTTCGGGATGAATTAATTGCAATGGAAAACTAGCTCACAAGCTTACATATTTATTGTGGTGTTATCGGCTAGGCAAATTTCACACAGAGGCAGGTAGAATTGTGCTAGTCACAGTCTCAAAAGACATTTTCTTGTGAGTCTGTTCATTATATTTCGACCAAGTATGCCTAGCTTGCTATGCTACAAATCTCAAAGATATAGCAAAAATAACACAACGGTTTTGATGTTCAGCGCATAGAACAAGGAAACCATGTACAATGTAGCCAGATTTATGATGAGTTGTTCCTAACAATTCAACTGAGTACTTATAAAGTATAAGACCCAATCGTAAAGGGATTTGAATGTACAGACCAAGTTGACTTGAAAAACCAGAGCTTCTAGCACATTGCGGAAAAATATAGAGTTTGACCATCACATAATGGTACTTATCAAGTGTCAATGCTCTTGACTTAACTCTTGAGTTATTACAAAAATAACTATATTTTGATCTAAAATCAAATGGTATCCCACAAAAGCTCCTACATTTTTAGTCATGAGGACAAACGTTTGATCTTCAACTTAGGGCAATCCCGAGCTTAGTGATCCTTTCGTGACAATTGTAGCACATAGCTATCACAATGTTAAATTGCAATTTCCACATATACGTCTGTCCTTTATGGTTTTCTCAGTGGTATTGCCCTTTTTTACTTGGACCCACATGATCCTTGCTTATTGGTCTTGGTTACATAAGCTTGACCAGCAGCCCTTTTGGCTAAAAGGCATTCTACACCACCTCCAATTGGCGCTTAACGTTTGGAATGTGTTAACATTTCCTTTTCATGTCAAGATAACAATCATGTGCACTTAGCTCAGATGGTAAGGATATGATAACAACGTACGTTTGTTGACCATCAATGAAAATGTGGCCAATAGCCTTCAATTCTCAAATTATGTTCGACATCTCAGAAATGCTATCACTCAGTAGCATTGAGACTTTTGCAGCATGTGTCGAATTCAATATAAGCTGACTCAACTTAAAAATGAAAATTCCACTGAACTTCTCTTTCAAGCTTTCAAGCTTTCAAACATTCCCTCAATATTAGGTTAAACTTCGTAGGCAGCAAATGAGATATAATGCACGGTGCTCTGCAACGCGATGCAAGCATTAACATTTTTCAGCCTGATAGGCCTATTACATCCGATGCTGAGTGGTGTTACCACCCTAATGATGCATCACAACATAACTCAGTGTTTCAAGCACCTATTTGTTGCACAAGGATATTCTGAACTTGATGATGCCACATTTGCAATCATCACTGTTCATTTTTCCTACAACAATGATATTTTGCAGTTATCATAAAGAACCACAACATAGACATCCTTGATGTTTGGTACTAGCACATTTAGATGTTTAATTCTACTTGAACAAGTTTTTAAATGTAATAAAGTGACATAAGATATAGTACCAACAGATTGTAGTACAACCTGCCAAATTCTATATTCAAATGTCACAATTATCACAATTTAATCCTATTCGAGTAGAAACATTAGTTCCGTATATGAATTACATAAATTCACATGTGTAGGAACTAATAGTTCTAGATTAGAATCACACCAATCCCAATCTTAGAACTCTCACTCAGATAAAGAATTAATAAACTAATTATTAACATATGCAACATATACAACATATGCTTATGATAACAACAAGAATTAGAAAAATGTTTAACATATGAACAACTAACAGTGTTAGGCAAAAAGAACTACTCCTCAATGTTCTCCTTTCTTTTATAATTGTTGTGGTCAACCAGAGTTGACACATTCAATTCTTTTAACATATATGGACCATGACAATTGGGCATGTAGAAGTTGTCTCAAACTTATCGAGACCCAAAAGACACAAATTTGGTTCTACGTGTGTTAGGAGGAAATGAGAGTACATTTAACACTACACATGAAATCACGTATGACTATCATATGCTCATAAAAAAAAAGGTTATCCCATAAAACATTTAATATTACACATAATCATTAAATGTAAAACGATCTATAGGATAATTATTTTGGGCTTACAACAATGTGTGTTCATATGGTCAGTAGTGTTGGAAGTATTTATCGCAGTTTGTTTAACTTGCTCAATCCTCGAATGACCACTAAAGTCCTCGGGAAAATAAACAACTTTAGTACATAATGGTCCAATCAAGTAATTTCAAAAATTAATAGTGCACATAGCATCTATTAATATTATACACAACAAGTTGTATGATGAAATGACATAAATTTCATACTATGAAATGAAATTACAAAAATTTCATGTCACTTGTTGCAAAGATTCCAATGTAATTACACAAATTTCAGAATTTTAAATGAAATTACAAAAATTCATGCCCCTAATCGCAAATATTACAAGGAAATTACACAAAGTTTAGGCATTTATATGAAATTACAAAAATTTCATGCCTATATTGTAATAGTTACAATTGAATCACAAAGAAATTTGGGCAATTAAATGAAAACACTCATGATTTCATGTCTAAATTGAAATTAAATTTAAATTATGTACTTACTTTACGAGAAATAGGAGCCTAAAACACAATTATCACAAAGATAATGGCCCTAATTGAGAACATTGGGGTCAAAACATAAATAATACAAAGTTATGGGGTCACACCGTAAATAACACAAAGTTATAGGGTCAAATCATAAATAATACAAAGTTATAGGGTCAAACCATAAATAATACAAAGTTATGGAGTCAAACTATAAATAATACAAAGTTATGAGGTCAAACTATAAATAACACAAAGTTATGTGATCAAACTATAAATAACACAAAGTTATGGGATCAAACTGTAAATAATACAAAGTTATGGGGTCAAACCATAAATAAATTAATTAATACAATATATGTATTAATAACCCCTTTTTTTTTTTTAAATGTCAAGCCGAGCCGAGCCATAAGCAGAGCCGCGATTCGAGCCGAGCCACGATTCGAGCTCGTAGTATGTGACTGTTATTGAGAATTGCTGAATAAAATAATTAATTAAAAACTAATTTTAATTAATTAAATTTTTTTTTAAATAGTGCACATGGCCACGTGGCACAACCTCAGTTTGCCACGTGGCCCACTCACTTTCTTAAGTTAGACGTGATTGAACTATGTTCGATCATGTCTGACACCATGATTCAAAATAACCATTGTATTTTTTTTTTTATGACTTTGCCACGTGTCCACTCACGATTGGGCCACGTCGATCAATGACCAAATCATGTTCAGCCAATTCTCACGATTTTCAACACGCACATACAACACCAAGAACACACAGTTGCGATAAAATTTCAAATTTACATAAAATCTTTAAAATATCATATCTTATGCGTTTTAATGCCAAATTTAATGATCCATATATGCACGGAAAGCTCTCGACGAACCCGTTCTAACAGTACCAAATACACAATTTTTGGAGCATGATACAGACATGAAAAAAGGCCAAAACAGTGACGAAAAAACGCAGAAAAAATGTTTTAATCAGTTTGACAATCAAACTTTAAAAATTCGTAATAAATTTATTACTTAACGAAAAATTATGAAATTTGCACTGTTAGAATCCTTGCAACGAGCACTTTCTACCAGTACCAAAAATACACATACTTATGATACTTTACAGAAACGTAAATTCATAATAATTACGTTAAAAATCGCTCAAAAATATGCATATACACATATATACTGCAGAGATCAAATATCTACGGAAAACCAACAATTTGGCTCTGATACCAATGAAGAATTTAAGTACACAATACGGATCTTCATAAACCGAATAAAATTAAATACTAACCTCGTAGTATGCGGAAGAGTTTGCAAGAATTAACCACGTTCGTTCTACCGTTAAACAATCGTGAATCGGAGTCCAAAATACATGTACGATCTTGGACTATATGGCCACAACTTAAGAGCCCTTTTGATTTAATTATTTACACATAGTAAACTGGCAGAGAGAGTTTGGGAGAGAGAAGAGTGAAGAAGACAGAAGCCATACTTCTGTAAGTTTTTTTCTAAAAAACTGAACGTATCAGTTTTTGGAAAAAACTGATATATTATTTGGATATGGGAAGTTATTTTAATAACTTCCCATAATTTCTCATTGACCCATGCAAAATGGGTCGGGCTGGGTCAACCCATATTGGGCGACCCCACCCCAAAATCTAACAGTTACCATACCATATCCATTTGGGATTGGTGCCCATTGTTTCCTGCATGAATGGTATGAAGTAGTTTGACTGGATGACCGACCGTATCTGAGAAAATATTACGAACAAGAATTCGGAGGTGAGGTGCTGGATGTGTCACTAAGATATCCTAACACTGTATCAATAAATCCCAAAAATTCAAAGATGAGTGTATGCGAGAATAAAGGTATCTGGCTTGCCGGTAATTTGTCGGGGAGCCCTTTTACATATTCTGATGGCAACGATGTCTTCTTTGTTGGCTGTGGTAATGTCAGGCTTCTCGGGAATCAAAATTCTATTCTGGATGGATGCACATCACTTTGTGGTCGGTACAGAAAATTTGATGCCTGCTATGGCATCGATTGTTGCCGACTGCCTATCATACCTGGTATTCTCCAGAATATCCATTTGAATGTCACTACTAAATTAAGGAACATAAACACTTCTTGCGGAGATGTTTTTTTCGGGAGCTTCCTGGGAAGAAACTCAACCTATTTTTCAGATCCCTCTGAGGTTTTAACCCCAGTTGTATTGCGGTGGGCGATTCCAGAGTGGATGCGCCCAGATGTGAAAGATGATCCAAATTGCTACATCACTAGTAACTATACAGGAGAGTATAGTTGTTCTTGCTCATCATCTTGCGAAGAAGGGAACCCATATATTCCAAATGGATGCAAAGGTATGCTTCTAATTTCTCAAAAAGAGAGTGTGTGGTTTTGCTTGTGATTTTATCTAATACTCTAATTGTAATTAGCAGTTCGATATGATGAACCCAGCAGCGTGCCAACCTCAGATCCAAGAAAAAAATTAATTATGCTTGTGGGTAAGTTGACTCATTTCCTCCTCTTCGTTATTGTTTTCACGATTATACACTTGCGTAAAATTTGTACATCTATGCAATCGATTCTTTGCATGCATAGTCATTATCAGGTTTACTAATGTATAACTCTATAGCCTACTAAACAAGTAGTAAACGGAGTTTTGCCTGTGATCTGCGATCATTACAAACTTGTTTGTGGCAATTCCATGAAATTATCAAGCTGAGTTTAAATATGATTTCTTGTTATCGAATGTGAAACACTCTATAATTCTGTTAGAGTAAAACTCAATCACTTACCAAGTCAAAAATTATATATTAAAAATAACTAAGCTGTTAGAGCTAGGCTCATGCTTCGATCTCAGTTGAGATTGTAAACTTAGTTTTTGCACATGAACATAAAGCTTGTCAAAACATCAGACCAAATTTGAACAATTTGGTGCGACTTGGCTGATTTACATTGGGTAAACAAAATTTTCAGCCATTAATCTATCTATGAAGCTCTAGTTCGGCCACTTACAAAATTTGTCATCAATTTAGCTATTAATAGGATTAGAAATACTTGCACCTTCTAGTTTATTGACGACTAAATTTTTTTATTTTAGCTTCGATATCATATTTTGGTTTTTCAATGCAGTTGGCGGCACAAGCTTTGGTATATTATTTCTCGCGACAGTTGGTTTTTCCTTGTTCAAGATAATCAGTAAAAGAAGTGAAAAAAAACTTAGAGAGAAATTCTTCAAAAGAAATGGTGGTTTATTGTTACAACAACAACTATTAGTTGACGAAAATATGGTTGACAAGGTAAGATTTTTTACTTCAAGTGAGTTGGCCAAAGCAACTGACAACTTCAATCAAAATAGAGTACTTAGGCATGGAGGACAAGGTACTGTTTACAAAGGCATGTTAGTTGATGGGAAAATAGTAGCTATTAAAAAGTCAAAATTTGCTGAAAGAAACCAAGTTGAGCAATTTATTAATGAAGTAGTTGTTCTTTCACAAATGAATCATAGGAATGTGGTTAAACTGCTAGGCTGTTGTTTAGAGACAGAAGTTCCTTTGCTGGTTTATGAGTTCATACCAAATGGAACCCGGTGCGACCTTATGCATAACGAGAACGATGAAGTTCTCATATCTTGGGACATGCGTTTAAGAATTGCAACAGAGGTATCTGGAGCATTGGCCTATTTGCACTCGGCAACTTCTGTTCCTGTGTATCACAGAGATATCAAATCAAGCAATATCCTTTTGGATGAAAACCACAAAGCAAAAGTGTCAGACTTTGGAATTTCAAGGCATGTTGCAATTGAGCAGACTCATTTAACCACGATGGTAAAAGGGACTTTTGGTTATTTGGATCCAGAGTATTTTCAATCAAACCAATTTACTGAAAAAGGCGATGTATATAGCTTCGGTGTCGTACTCGTTGAACTCTTAACTAGACAGAAGCCAATATCTTCAAGTCGTAGCACAGTAGAAATTGGCTTAAGCTTAGCAACAAGGTTTCTTATGTCCATGGAAGAAAATTGCCTCAACATGATTCTTGATACTCAAATTCTGGATACAGCTATTGACAAACAAGTCATAGCAGTTGCAATACTTGCTCATCGTTGCTTGAGCTTGGACGGAAGGAAAAGGCCCTCCATGAAGGAAGTAGCCTTGGAACTTGAGAGTATCAAGATGTCTCACCCGCCTTCAGCAATTCAAAAAAATCTTCAAGGAAATAGAGACACCAAAAAAGAATTGGTACTCTTTTCAGATAGTATTTTCTCATTGACAACTGCAAATGATACAATTGCATCCTTTTCAAATGTCTATCCCTTTTTGTTTGACACTTTTTGATATCAAAATTAGTACAATGTTCTAGTACATGCATTTTAATATTTTCTTTGTTCCATATTAAATTTGAAAATGTTGATAATCCCACTATTGTTAATGTACTTGTGTTACTCTATAAAGGATGAATATAATGTTCTATATTTTGTCACAACTGATAACTAATTTGAATAATTGCATGATTACTTACTTATTAATTAGTAGTTCTGTGACGGTTGAAATAGGATAATTCATGTGGCAAGCATATAAAGATTGACCATTAGTATTAAACAACAACTTTGATTAAGTTATTATGTCAATCAAATGATTTTTCAAAAAAAAAAGAAATTAATTTTCAAGTGAGAAGGTGCACAAATATTCTCAAATGAGCTCAACAATTTACATCTAATATAGATATTACATAGTAACATTTTGACTAAAAATCATTTGAGAAATGCAAAATTCCATCAATGTAGTTGAAAATAGTATCATATAATTTTTAATTGTTTAACTTTTAAGAGAGTGGAGCTTCATACTAGTTCCAAAAGTGTGATTTCCAGTTCCAATAAACCATTCTCTCATTAGAAAATATTCACCCGTGAAAGAATGAGATCCTTTATAAGATTTAATTACATACTTCATCTATGTACACATCCAATATTCCAGAAGATGTGTTAGTAGATTATATTTATGATGCCTAAGAAGACCAAAGTTGAGGTGCATTCAATGTGATCGAACTTCGCCCTCTGAATTGGATATGCAATTAATATCGAGTTTGATTCTTGGACAAATTGAGTGTTGAGTTTCAATTTTACATGACCAATTATTTTAAGCATCCAGGGATTGAATGACTGGGATAAAAGTTGTGGAAGGAAGAGTCGGTGAGTCCACTCCCACTTGCCTTTTCTCCTAGCAGATGAAAAACTATTACTGGACAACAACGTGAAAAGCGTGCGCTCACTGATCTACTGTATCCTTGCAAAAGGAGAAAAAGAAAAGTAAGTTTAAGGGGCAGCAGAGACGGGAAAAAGAAAGAATTGTACAATTATATAATGGATTCTTTCCACCTAACCCACTTTTGCGTCCATTTCATCAATGTGTTGTTTCCTTTTCGTTTCCTCACTCGATAGAGAATAAAAAGTTGCACACAACTTAATATTTTATCTAAAAATTTAAACGATTAAAAATGAGTTTATTATATTATTTTAAAAAGTAGTCAGAGAGCTTAACATTTTAGAGAAGAGTTTATTATATTATTTTATTATCTTGTGCAGACAGAGTTCTTTGTTTTTTTTAGTTTATATTTGAACAGTTTTAATATTTTTAAATGGATGACGGAAAGTTTTAAACCTAGAACTTTTTGGTATCAAGGCTCTATTACTATGTTAGAGATGAATTTATTATATTATCTTCTTATCTTCAACACTTGTAACCTAGATCTTTAATCTAATTTGGCTCACCTTTAATCTTGGACTACACGCCAATAAACTAATATCTCAATATGGACTAAAACTTCCTGGAAAATGTATAGGTATTTGCTTTTCTTTTGCTTTGAAAAAATGGCACATCAATAATTACAAGTAGAACATTCTATTTTGCCATGTGAAGCACGCATGTGCACTCCATCCTAACAAGAATAACGTAGTTGAAAATTATTAAAAAATTGAAACTATCGCTTAGTGTGTGCCATATGCGTGGGTCCTATGTCTCTATGAGGCCCACATGCTCATAGTGCTAGAGAGGATTAGCTTGAACCATAGGTAGTTAATAACTTTAACAATCAATTAATAAATGATCTATAACAGAAAGCATTAGCCACTTTTGTACCAACTAATTAATGCGACAAATGTTCAATTTTAAATTCAGCTTAACCTATTTTAATTTGATTGCAAATTAAAGAATGGAATGATCACAACCAATGGATTTTGGAATTGACTTAACTGGCACATATCATTTTGCTGTTCAGACTTGACTGCAACTACTATATAATACATGCCTTCGTGTATCAATTCTCCTGTTAAGTGTCGATGTGTCACTTCAAATCTAAGACTAATTTTAACATTCTTCCTATTTTTTGCTTGTCACCTTAATTTTAGGGACTCTTTATTTCAACTTCACTCCAACGACCTCTTTACTTTTAATCTATCCTTATTTTAGGGACTCCCCATTTCAGTTTCACTCCAACAGTTTCCCTATTTTAGGCACTCCCTATTTTTGTTTTACTGCAATATATCTCTATTTTAGATCAAACACATCATTTTAATTTTTTATTTACGTTTTTTATTTTTAATGATGATATACTATTTTAATTATTAATAATTATTTTCTATTATAGTTTATAATAAATATTTTTTTCTTCTCATTGTCCATATTTTTTTTTCATTTTCATTAAAAAAAAATTAATAACTTTATATTATATCAATCGTTCATTTATGTCTTGTATTCTCAATAGTAGTTTTATGTTTCATCGGTCACTTTTCGTTATCATTTTCTTTTATGTATTGTCTTGTCCGTGGTAGATTTTTTGGTTGAAATAAAAACTTTATGTTCCATCGACTTTAAAATTCCATCAACTTTATGTACCATCACCATTTGTTGTCATTTTCTTTTTATGTATTGTCTTGTCCGTGGTAGATTTTTTGGTTGAAGTATTAACTGTATGTTCCAACGACTTAAAATTCCATCAGATTTATGTACCATCACCTTTTGTTGTAATTTTCTTTCGGGAGAATATCATGAATAGTCCCCATTGTTTCTAAAAAAATCAGTTTAGTCCCTATTATTTCAAAATATTCAAAAAGGTCCCTAATGTTTTTAAAAGATTCAGTTTAGTCCCCATTATTTTAAAAGGTTAAAAAAGGTCCTCAATATTTTTTAAAAGGTTCAAAAAGGTCACCAATATTTTTCAAAAGATTCGGTTAGTCCCTATTGTTTCAAAAGGTTTATAAAGGTCCCTAATGCTTCCCAAAAGACTCAAAATAGTCCTCACCGTCAAAATAATCGTTAACTTTGGCAGACTCTCTTTCATAATACAGTCTGACATGTGACATAATTTAATTGGTTCGCTACTAATATGCAAAACAACGTTGTATGGGTTATTTTCTTCCTCATGCCATGCGAAAAAAAAAATTACAGATTATGCATAATCTTAAAAAAATCGTAACTCCTTCAATTTTTGTCCAAATTTAATAAAATTTGGTCCATTAGAATGGAACTTTCAAGGAGAATTCATAATCTGTAATGGTCATGTGATTCAAATTTCAAAAAAAATACTTTTTTTACCGAAATTGTCCTTCAAAGACTGGTCACGTGACACGCACGTGGCTACTATTATGTCAAAGTTAATAGTTATTTTGACGGTGATGACCAGTTTGAGTCTTTTGAAAAATATTGAGGATCATTTTGAACCTTTTGAAAAATATTGGGGACTAAACTGAATCGTTTGAGAAATATTAGAGACCTTTTTGAAATAATGAGGACTAAACTGAATCTTTTGGGAAATATTGGGGATTTTTTTGAACCTTTTGAAATAATGGGAACTAAACTGAATCTTTTGAAAAATATTAGGGACCTTTTTTAATATTTTAAAATAATGGGGACTAAACTGAATTTTTTTTGAAACAATAGGGACTATTCATGCTATTCTTCATTTTCTTTTTAGGCATTGTCTTGTCCGGGTAGCTTTTTTGGTTAGACTTAACAACTTTATATTCCATCAATTATACAATTCCATCAGCTTTATGTACTATCACATTTTGTTGATTTATGAAGGTTGGTGAGATTTAAAAGCTATAAATAGTCATCATGGAGCTCATAAAATGCCATAAAAAATCCTCTAAAATTTGCTAGCCTTATTTCTTGTTCTTCTTATAATTTCAAAAGCTATTCGATTATATTTCTATCATCATATTCTTTTTGTGTTTAGAAATATGGATTCTAATTATGAATGCACATAATATTTCGATGATTCTGACTCTGACGAGGAGTTAGTATTAGTTCAGCTATTAGCCAATCAACATGGTAAACGACGTAGGAGACAAGATAATACGTGTCGCGGTTCTATACCCAACCATGCTCACATATGGAAGGATAGACTACAAGGTCATGAAAAACTTTACCGTGATTATTTTGCTGAAGATCCTGTTTATCCTTCCAATATTTTTCAAAGGAGGTTTTGAATGAACCGTTCATTGTTTTGCCAAATTCAATCATCAGTAGAAGCCTATGATCCATAGTTTGTTCGAAAACAAAATTATGCAGGACATCGGGGCTTGTCTTCTTTGTAAAAGGTCACAGTTGCATTAAGGATGCTTGCATATGGAGCTGTTGCAGACTAAGTGGATGAATATGTCAGAATAGGAGAAAGTACAACCATTAAGACTTTGAGAAGATTCATGAAAGCTGTGGTAGAAATATTTTCTGATGAGTACCTGAGATCACCAAACGAGAATGATATTGCTAGATTGCTTGAAGTAGGAAATCGAAGAGGCTTCCCTAGAATGTTGGGGAGTATTGATTGCATGCATTGGAAGTGGAGGAACTACCCAACTGCATGGAAAGGTATGTATAGTGGTCATGTTCATGAACCAACAATAATTTTAGAAGCTATTGTTTCATATGATCTTTGGATATGGCATGCATTTTTTGGTTTATCTGGTTCTTTTAATGATATAAATGTTTTGGAGCGGTCACCACTTTTTACTGAACTGGCTGAAGGACGAGCTCCTAAGGTCCATTATTCGATCAATGGACATAATTATATAGTAGGGTATTATCTTACAGATGGTATATATCCGCTTTGGTCAATATTAGTTAAAACTATACCAGCTCCACAAGGCAACAAGAGAAAGAATTTTGCTACAGCTCAAGAGTTAGCAAGGAAAGATGTGGAACGTGCCTTGGGAGTGCTCCAAGCTTGATTTCGTGGACCTGTACAATTTTGGGATGTTGAAACACTTAAAATATCATGACAGCATGCATTATAATGCATAACATGATTATAGAAGACGAGAGAGAGGTTGGTAACTTAGATTTCAGCCATGATAGCGCTAGTGATAGTTCAAATTCAACGGTCTCACGTGAACATACATCTGAACTTACAGATTTCATTCAAACTCATTATTGTATTCTTGATTGTGAGACTCACGCTCAACTACAAGCAGATATTGTAGAAAATTTGTGGCAACTACATGGAAGAGAATGAGATAATTTATATTTTCATGTAAAAGATTAAAGTTTAATGATAATTGTTTTCATTCAACGACAAGTACTTTTGACAAATACTAAAGTTATTTAATATTAAACTAAACGATAATACCGTGAACAAAGAAACTACATGGTCAATACCGCAAAAAAGAAACTACATGGATAATATCGAGAATTTAAAAAATACATAGATTATAAAATCCATTATATCCAACCATTTTTTCGCATGAGTTCTTCTTGCTTACTTCTCCAATATTGAACTTGCATTTCAAACATGTTAGAGAGATTTTGTTTCATAATTCTCTCTTCATATTCCCGATCCATTCTTTCCATCTTCTCTTCGTGCATTTTTTGTTTGCACTCAATAAATTGTTGAATAGTTTTTGCAACCATCACATCTGGATCATTTTCCACAGATTTGTTTTTTCGCTTATTCAATTTTTCTTTTTATGCATCTCTACCAGGTGGTCTTTCGTTTGAGGTGAAGGTATCGTATGCACTGTTATTATCCTCTAAGTTTATCGAATGAGGAGTTGATGGAGATGAGGCACTTGGACTATCATCTTTAAATCTTTTTGATTTCTTTGATTTCTTCTTTCGCCTTCTTGTAGCCATTTTTGTTGATATCTTAGCATATTCCAACAAATGCTCAAATTGAAAAGATGATCTGTGACATGCTTGGTACAATAATTTAGTGTCTTGAATCTGTATCAAACAATTAAAAAGAAAAATTAGTTAAATTTAATATATAATATTCCTAAAAAAATTATTATTCAAAAAATTATAATACCGTATCTTGTTCAGCCATGCCACTTTGTCTTCTATATTCAATTTGGGCATAGCATCCACAAAATTTGTTAGTTGCAAGATTAATAGTCGACCAACGATGCATGAGAGAATTTTCATTACATTCGGAAGGAAAAATTTTGTGCGCATGAAAATACTCGTATATTCTTCGCCAGTATGTTTGATGTGTTTGGTTGTTGCTATGCACGACATCTAAACTAATGTTTAGCTATGCTGAAATAAGTAACATATCTTCATCGATCGAAAAGTTACATTTTTGTGATACTTTATTTTTTTTGGGTTTTAATTGCGTTTGATCAACAGGAAAAGACGGAGCTGACTTAGCTAGAAAGTCATTATCAAAAGTTGAAGTCCCATTAAGAAAACTTGGGTAGTATGGATTTGGTGAGTCCATCTATAAAAAAAAAGAATTAAAATCAGAATAGTACAATAAAAAATAAAAAATGAAATATTAGTAAAGAAGTTAATACTTTAATAAACATAATTAAAAAATTAACATGTTAAAACTAAAATTATGAAATGATCATAATATTAATAGAAGAATTATTAAGTTAAAAATATAATTTATTAACTGTAACCTAATGTTAACAAAAGAAAAAAGAATTCTAAAATAATATAAAGAGTCCAACAACAATTGAACCTTTTGGAACAAAAAAAAAACACAACTAAACCTATCCATCGTTCTCTCATTTAAAAAAAACAAACATTGTCCAGTGTCTTCCTTCCCCTCCCTCTCTCCCTTCTTCCCTTCCCCACAACCCCAACAACACCCCCACGCAGACAACAACAACTACCCATCTCTTTTTGTTTTTTTCTTTGCCATGTTATACCCAGCATCTATCTCAAGCTCCATGCACCACCACGAACTATCACAACGCTTTCGAAAAGATTTAAGAAAAAATTGTAAGTTTTACCTTTTAACTTGTTTTTTTTGAGAAATATTTTCCTTGATTTGTTTTTTTTTTGGCTTGATTTTGGAATTTTTTTTGCTGCAATTGGGTTTCAAAGTATAAAAATTTGAGGGTTTCAAATGATTAAGTTTTTTGTTTGGTGATTCAAAACTTGATATGTGTTTTATTTATAGAAAAAAAAAAGCTTTCCAACGTTCAATTTTTTTTACCGTTGGAGAGCTTTGTATTTTTTTTTATTTTTACAAAGCCAAGTTTTGGCTTTTTTGAATCTTTTGGGATGTAGAGAGCTAACTCTCTACATCTAGCGAGCCTTGCCATGAAATGTGGAGCTCCACATTCTAGAGAGTCTCCTATAGGGAGGCTGTTGGAGAAGCCATTATAGAGAGGCTCTTGGAGAGAGTCTAAGTGTGAGTACATATCCCATTGCCACACAAATTGCTTCACAACCAGAAATAGACTTATCAAGCCATGACCCTGAACAACGTTTTTTAGCTAATTTGGTTTCTATGGCTGATGTAGAGTTGGCATATGGGCCAGCTCGGCACGGCTCGTCTGAATCATGGGTTAAACAAACTGAGCCCAACTTGGCACAGATGTTTAGTGGGTTGAGCTCATTTCTAAAAATATAGGACCTAACTCGGACCACGAGCCCGCTACCATGAGTCGCGAGTTGGGCTAGGCTGGGCTGGGCCAACCTTTTTTTTTGTAATTAGTGTATTCTGAATATCTAATATATATACTAATATACAAATACATATATATATATATATACAAACACCAATATATATAGACAGAAGTTCCTTTGCTGGCTTATGAGTTTATACCAAATGGAACCCTGTTCGACCTTATGCATAACGAGAACGATGAAGTTCTCATATCTTAGGGCATGCGTTTAAGAATTGCAGCAGAGGTATCTGGAGCATTGGGCTATTTGCACTCGACAACTTCTATTCCTATGTATCACAGAGATATCAAATCAAGCAATATCCTTTTGGATGAAAACCACAAAGTAAAAGTGTCAAATTTTAGAATTTCAAGGCATATTGCAATTGAACATACTCATTTAATCACAATGGTAAAATGGACTTTTGGTTATTTGGATCCAGAGTATTTTTAATCAAACCAATTTACTGAAAAAGCGATGTATATAGCTTCGGTGTCGTACTCATTGAACTCTTAACTAGACAGAAGCCAATATCTTCAAGTCGTAGCACAGTAGAAAGTGGCTCAAGCTTAGCAACAAGGTTTCTTATGTCCATGGAAGAAAATTGTCTCAACATAATTCTTGATACTCATATTCTGGATACAACTAATGACAAACAAGTCACAGTTGTTGCAATACTTGCTCATCATTGCTTGAGCTTGGACAGAAGGAAAAAGCCCACCATGAAGGAAGTAGACTTGGAGCTTGAGAGTATCAAGATGTCTCACCCACCTTCAGCAATTCAAAAAAACTTCAAGGACATAGAGACACCAAAAAAGAATTGTTACTCTTTTTAGATGGTATTTCCTCATTGACAACTACAAATGATACAATTGCATCGTCTTCAGATGTCTATCCTTTATTGTCGGACACTTTTTGATATCGAAATTAGTGTTCCATACTAAATTTGAAAATGTTGATAATCCTACTATTGTTAATGTACTTGCGTTACTCTATAAAGGATGAAATAATGTTCTATATTTTGTCGCAACTGATAACTAATTTGAATAATTGCATGATTACTTACTTAATTAGTAATTCTGTGACTATTGAAATAGGATAATTTATGTCGCAAGCATATAAAGATTGACCATTAGTATCAGACAACAACTTTAATTAAGTTATTATGTCAATCAAATGATTTTTCAAAAAAAAAAAAAATTACATTTCAAGTGAGAAGGTGCACAAATATTCTCAAATGAGCTCAACAATCTACCTCTAATCTAGATATTACATAGTAACATTTTGACTAAAAATCATTTGAGAAATGCAAAATTTCATCAATGTAGTTGAAAATAGTATCATATAGTTTTCAATTGTTTTACTTTTAAGAGAGTGGAGATTCATTCTAGTTCCAAAAGTGTGATTTCTAGTTCCAATAAACCAACCTCTCATTAGAAAATCACCCGTGAAAGAATCAGATCCTTTATAAGATTCAATTACATATTTCAGCTATGTGTACATCCAAATATTCCAGAAGATGTGTTAGTAGATTATATTTATGACGTTAAGATAACTGGGGTTCCATTTTAAAACTAATTGGTATCAAGTGGAGTAACCCAAGATCTTATAGAAATGACTTTTAGGACCAAAAACGTCTGATTTTTAAAATTTAAAAAATCAAAAGACTCATTTTGAAAGATAAGAAGCTAATTCTTATTTTTATCAAAATAGACTTTTTCTTTTAGAGTAGGAGAATACCAACCTAAGACACATGCACTATAAGAAGTTCTTGCAAAAGAATGAGATGCTGGCCCAACGCATGCCCATGCAAACGATTGATTTAAGAACCCCACAAAGAATTAGAAGAAAAATGGAAAACAACAACAATAAATAATAAAAAAGAGGGGGATGGAAATACATTTCTAAATTCCAAAAAGAAGTTAAACGAGTCAAAAGGAAAAGAAATTTGGAGCTTTTTTCAAATAGAGATATTTTATTTCAAGAAGGACTAGGAATAATAGAAAAGTTATTAAAATGATAAAGTTAAAAAGAACTCAACGAAAAGAAAAAGAGAGAAAGAAGAATTTTTAATTATCGACTATAATTAACTTGTTTACTTTAATTTGATTATTAAATGCCACATACGGTTATTGTCATAATAATTTAATTTCAAATAAATTAGAAAATATACTGTTTTAACCAAAAAAAAAAAATTAAAATGAACGTTCACTTTGGGGAACAAAAATGCAGACCTAATAAACATTCCCAATGAATTCAAAGTTCATGTAAAGGAATATTTGCAATATGGTAGTCTAATGCATATCTTATGCACAATATTTGGTGGATCTAGGGAAAATCTCTCCTCTACACACCCCCCTCCCCCCGCCCCCCCCCAAACTCCCCGCCATCCTAAAAAGAAAAAGGAAAAAAAACCCACTCTCCAAAAAAAAGAAAAATTAAAGGGAAACAAAAAAATATATCAAAAGAAAGGAGGATGAAAAGATAGTTGTAAACTCCAAAAAGAAGTTAAACACAATCGAGAAGAAAACTAGTGGCTTCAATCTTACTTATAGGGATGGCAACGGGTTGGTTATTCGCGGTTTTTGACAAAATCGAAATCGAAACCGTTTAGCAAACCGAAAACTGAAATCGAAACTGACGGGTTTAAAAAATTCATATCCAAAACCGCAACCGACGGGTTTTTAAAAATCCGCGGATAACTGAAACCGATTACTTAAAAAAAATCAATTTAAATAGAAAAAAAGTCCAAATTTATGAAAAAAATATTAATTTAAATGTAAAAAAATTTAAAAATACAATAAATCACAATCTATACATATTAAATAATAAAATTAAAAATATATATATACTACATCATTGCAAATATTTAAATCTAAAAAAATAAAAATGAGAAACTATTCGTCCATCATACAATAAGACAATAAAATTATATTATATAAAAATAATAAAAATAATAATAATAATATTAATAATAATAAATATATTATTTTATTATATATATTATATACATGTTATAATATATATATATATATATATATATATATATATATATATATATATATATATAATAATAATAATAATAAAATAATAAAATACTAATCGGGTTTCGGTTTTCGATTTTTTTTTTAATATCAAAAACCAAAACCTATCGGTTTATCCGTCAGTTTTGCTTTATAAAATCCAAAACCTAACGGTTTCCCTATCGATTTTTTATCGGGCGGTTATCCATCGGTTTTGGGTACAACGGGTACCCGTTGCCATCCCTACTTACTTATTCATGTTTCAATTTTGTGCAACCATTGACAAAAAAAAAAAAAATGTGCAACTACTTATTTCATCTTGAAGGAAAAGAAATAATAATAGGATCTTTAATATACAGTTCTCACCGAAAAGCAAGTTTTTGACAAAATTCAAAATGCTATCCGCCTCAAACTCTATGGTGGGCAAAGATTTAGGAAACATCACTCTTAATAGACTTATTTGTAATACTTGGCTGGTAGATAGTTGCATACTTAGCTACCTAGTCAATCATTTTTTCCTATTTGGATGGACTTCTAATTCCCCTTTTGTACCACTATAATTTGAATAGATTATATATTTTTTATTTAGCATTGGTCACATGAGACCCATCAACTACTCACACACACTTTGAGCAACTATTTGGATTTCACAATGAGTTGTGTTTATCGAGAAGTAAACTAGTATGTTGCGTTACCAAAAAAAAAAAAAAAAACTAGTATGTTGATTTTATAGTGAACCTTGGTCTCATCTTCTCTTATAGGATGCCACACGATTGCACATGTGTCAGCGATATTGAAGTTTTTGTTTGTTAGGAAAGAAACAGTGCGTCACATCCCAAAACAAATAATTGTATAAACCTTAAATTTGTGCTACTATATAATTAAAAATAATAATAAATTAGAACAAAGTCAAAAGGAAAAGAAATCTGGAGCTCAAAAAAGAGAGTGATTTTATTCCCAAAAAGACCACGAATAACTGAAAAGCTGTTGACACGATATGGTCTAAAAGAACCCCACAAAAAGAAAAGATGAAAAGAGAGACGGAATCGTTAATTTCCGACTGTAATTAGCCAGTTGACTACAAAAAGTAGCACCCAAAAGCACAAAAATGGCACATAAAAGTTGAGCTCCATAACCAATCAAAGCACAAAACTGGACCCCACCAAACCCATAAGGCCACACAACCTTAAACCCTTTCAAAGTACATAGTGAACTCAACACACACACTCAACACAACACAAAGCACTCCTTCATAGAATTCAGCAACAGGTAATTCTTGGTCCTTTGCTGCTTCATGTTTTACCAAGTGGAATTACTCTTATCAACAGTCAAAGGCCTGGCTTAGCCACAAAAAAAAAAAAGAAAAAAGTCAAAGGCCTGAAATTTTCATTAATCTTCCTCTGATCATCTTTAAATATGCCAAACATATATTCATATATTTGAAGACCATGTTGTTATCTAAATATACATTTGAATTTAATTTCTGGGTATAGAGGGAAGAAAAGGAAAAATGTTGTAAATATTGAAACTTGGCTAGAAATTCAAGTGCTTATGTGTGTTCATACGTGTATGTGTGGTTCTAGGCTTGTTGGGTTATTTGTTTGCAGCTAAATAAAAGATTGGACCTTTCTATAATTGCTGTTTTGTTTAGTGTAAATTGAGCTGATTAGCGAATGTTTGATCATATATGTTTGTGAAAGTTAACACTTTTGTTTCGGTTAATGAAGTAATTACGCTTCCAGATGAGAACTTTCACGTGTTAAAGAAAAGACTGATCATGGCTGGCTTTTTGATACTACATGTGTGATCATTTCGAATTAGAGTCGGCGTGGCTCATTGTGTTGTTATTGAAGAATGGTATCTACTTTGATATTCGAATGCCTATACTGAGATTGGTTTATTTATTAAGTGTTTGTTGTGAGAATCTTACTAGGATGTTGACATAATTTACGCCCTGTTTTACCCATAAATAGATGAAAAAGTTTCTATAGGTTTCTATCAAGGCAAAAGCTTTACTTGTGTGATTTTACGATATATGTCGTTCAGGTTCGTGTTCTACATGTCCTCCTGTTGGACCAAAAGTGCCATTTATTCTGATGCTTTCTGCTTGTAGATAACTTACGTTTAGTGAAGCGAACTGATAAGGGAGGAACTTATACTTTTACAAGAATTTGAAAGTAGCCTACTTCACAGATTTTAGTACTGAGTAAATTAATCTATTAAGTTTTTGCTTAAGTTGTCTGATTTATACTGTAGCTACTTGGATTGTTTATTTCAATGTATGTGGATAATTGGGAGTTTATTAGTCTTTAGTTAATTCCTTTGTTGTGTTACTGAATAATGTGATTCTATTGTAAAATCTTCTTACAAAGTAAGAAACATTTTGGCTGATTCTAATATGAATTTCTGCAGGCTGTGCAATGACTCGAGAAGATCCAGCTACATTTTCTATCGGAGTTGTTTTGATCTCTTTGTTAAGGAACATATTGTAGAGACACAATGGATTCTCAAAGCAAAGGTAAAACATGGGCTGGAAGTATATACCAGAAGTTTGAGGCTATATGCTTGGAGGTCGATGATTTTGTAAGCAAGGTATTGATTTCTTTTACAGTTTCGCTTCTCAAAATGCTTGCTGGACTAAAAGTTAAGCCTTGTTGTACTGCTCTAAATTATAATAATGATATGGATCATTAAAATAAGTATTATCTCTACTTCAAGTTTACAATTTGTATTCTAGAGGTGCGGTCTTAAGGGCTCTCCTTTGCAGGACACTGTTAAATTTGTTGGGAATCAAGTGCAAACTGTTGGTGTGGGTGTCAAAATGTTTTGTTCTGATGTGGTGCAAGATTTGCTTCCTCCGGTGGATCCAGTAAAATGCAATTCCCATTTGATGACTGAGAAAAAAATGACAAGATTGGAACCTATATTAGGGCAATAACAGGCATCAAGCAGAAGTCTTTATGTGCCACTGATGAAGAATCAGCTAGGGAGCAAAATGTAGCTGATCTTTCAGAAAACTGTATATCATCAATGTCATGTGAACCGGACCAGGAAAGGCAGTTCCTCCTTCCACTGGGTGCGAATCCTTCTGAAGAAGCAGGAACTGACATAGCTTTGCAATGCAATGAAAATTCAGAAATTGGCATTGAGAAGAATGTTGCATGGGAGGAACAACCAGTTGCTCAGACTACAAGTTCTTCGGAAGATAGAAGTTTTTCTGAGTCATCACTAAATTCAACTAACTATTCTCATATAGATTCCATTCCGCTTGAGGTTTCATCACCAACTTCAGTTCATGATTCAGGGTTCAGTTCCCCTCAAGAAGATAGGACAATACGTAGTAGCTCATCAGATGAAAGTGAGTCATCTGGACTTCTCTTCTTAAACATCTCTTGTGAAAACGAAGTAACAGGGTCAAATATTACTTCATCCGATGATACCATATTCACAGAACCTGCTAATCTGTCAGAATCTTCCCATGCAAATTTGACGCAAAATGCAGAGAATATCTGCTGCAATTACCCTGATACTGTTGCGCGTGATTCCAATATTTCCAGTTTCTCATACTCTGGATCTCTACCTACTTTAGCCAGTGAGAACGAAGATGACATGCTTTCTACTATGTCCAGCAGTTTATTTTCATCAGTATCAAATGGTAGGTTCTCATGCTTCCTGGCTTCTCCTGATTGCTGACAATTAACCTTTTCCTTTAGCTCCTCCCTCCCCAACCTCCCCTCTCTTCTTTCCTTCTCCCTTGTGGTTCTAAGTAACCTCTACTTTATCTGATGTAGATGCCCAAAGAAATCATGGGTCATTGTTTGTAGTTGGATCAAACGAATCTATGTACAAACAATGCAGTGAGAGTACACAGTTGAAGACTGTGATATCTTCTTCAGAAATTGGTATGTCATGCAAATTCTGCTTATTCTTTTGCTTTTTGGACTGTGTTCAAGAATTCTATGACTTCTGCAGCAGTTAGGTGATGCTCATGATGAGTTCATCTTTATCATCTTTGCTAATAAATATTTTGTTGTTATTGTATTCCCACAATCTTTTTTTTGGGTAATTTAGAGATAATGAAACATAATCTTTTCTTATATGTATAACCAAACTGAACCGAACCAAACCAAACCAAGCATAATTCTACTTGGTGGGGTCGGTTATAGATATGCCAACGCCACTCATTCCTGTGAGATTCATCTCCTCTTTTAGCTCCATACATGCAAGATCTTATTTGAATTTCTCCATCCAACTCATCTTAAGTCTTCCTCTACGCGTTTTACAGTGTACAACCTTCATAACTTCACATCTTCTAACAGGTGCCTCCACAGGTTGTAACATGTATGTTGATTGAAATTTCTCTAGTGGTCATTCATTGTAGTACTTAGTTTTACACTTCTATTGTCAGCCTCCTAGTCTTGATTTTCATTTTAGATGGTTTGCTGTGTTATCGGAATAAAAGTTTGCAAAATTAGTGCTAGTTCTTCAATTGTTAATGTTCAGAAGTTTTACTCCTTTATTCTCCAAAAGCAAAAGATAAAATAGTTCCATGGGTTACATCTTTAAAATCTCTTTAATGATTTAGTTTCTCATTGATCATATGATCAATTGCCGAGTAATTTAGAAGAAGGTTTAGCATTCACGTTATATGGTGAATGAAAGGAATTTTAGCTTTTGATAAATAGATGTGCAACATTGTAATAATTCTCCTTGTTTAGATAGGTATCATAATAAAAATAGAGAACTATGATTACCTATTTGTCTGTGGTTTTGTGCATATATGCATATTTACAGAGAAGATGTTTACGATAACTTTGGGATCTATCTATTTATCAAAAAAGAACTTTGGGATCTATCTTGCTTCTGTAATCAACCTACTTAATAACAATTTTATGTTGGCATGAGTTTGATACTCTAGTGATTGATCTTACTATAATCATGATAATCACGTCTCACACAACAACAATTTTACTGAATATTTGGCATCAAATTAATGTGCTCATTATGCTCTTGCTATAGCCCTGGTAATCAGATCTCATGCAATTATAAGTGCCTCGAAGAAGTTTCCGGGGGCAATATTTTTAACAACTTTAGTTGCTACCAGCACTGTTTTCTTGTCTTTAGGTTCAGCTGCAAATTTTTAATCTTTCGAATGCCTGGTGGTAAAATTGCCAAAATGCCTTCTACCATTATTTAGAAGAGCGAAAGTCAGTTCTGCTCATTTTACTTGTTTTGTACTGATCGCTGAATGCTTTCAGAAAGAATGGATGAATCCAATGAAAATTTGCCTGACCCCAGCATGGAAACAATTGATCTATCTGAGACAAAGCTTAATGAAAGTTGTGACGTTGTGGATAATAGATTACTCTTTGCTCTCTCCAGTGGAGCGAAAAGATTCAAGTCATACAAGGTACTGTTTCTTTCTTGTCCTTCAATACTCTCTGCAACCCAACCCCCTGGCCTGCCCCCTTTCAATGTTTGTTCGTGCCCCCTATCTCTTTGCTTGGAAAAGTATTAAATATAAGACAGAAAATTTCATGCTATGTAAGTATGAAGAGCAGAATGTTCTTTTCTTCTATAGATTGTTGGGACAATAAAACTCCTAGTTATTTTCACATAGTATGACTTGTGTACTTGTGCTATTGTTGGTATGCATCTCAAATTTTCTTCAAAATCTACTTTTGGTTTTAGTCTTTTGTAATTAGCAAATTTCTCAGTATGGGGTCACCATGCGGCTTCTTAAACAATAATATTTTCCAAGATTGAGATTCGCTGAGTTTATATCTTCTCGTCCTTTGAACACCGCGGTAGAAAATATTGGAGGAAGCTTTTGCTTCAAGAAAAAGATTAATCAAGGAGTATGAGCAGTTGGCAATTTGGCATTTCGAAAGTCCTTCCTCTCCTCCCGCTGCATCCATTCATCTGCTGAAACCACCAAAACACGAGACATGGGAATCCGATTGGGAGTTTTTGTAGATATTAATGCTCTCCATTAGTGATTGTTAGCCTCCTTCTGTGCAAATAAGTGGTAGAGAAGGTGAAAGACTGTTATATGTCGTTAAATCAGGTAAAAGTCCATATATGAATAAATAGCATTGTGTTAAGTCAAAGTTATAGCTAAGGTGATTTTTTATTTATGAGATGAAGTGATATTTTTCATGCATAAAGTCAAAAAGGACATCTTTGGCAAGAGTCGTTTTTCTTGTATTGGATATAGCAGAATCATTCATGAGCTATTTCGACCAAAGATTATATATACTTGCTTCTTTTCTCTTGGCCAGAACTATTCTTCTAATTGCATTGATGTATGGGATTGATCTTACGAACGATCATTACATTAGAGCCATTATGCCTCTCTCACATAGTTTTGGTCGTCCGGACGAACGAGACATTTATAAGTTTTTTTCAATGTATGAGGTCAGGTAAAATTATGTGGCACTTGTCAGGTGGAGTGCGTTGCCCTTGACCCAAGTCTAATGGCAATGGGATCCCGGGAAAGAACAAAAAATGGAGGCGGGAGAAATTTTGAAAGATAAGAGAAGTAATTAGAGATAATATGAAGAAAGTTTGAAAATGAGTGTGATTTATTAATGAGGTAAGTGAATCATTCCCCTTTTCTCAGAAGTATATTCTCTCCAAAAAATAGAAAACAGAAAGAAACTTTACAAGATTCTGTCACAACTTGCAAGTTCCATCACTTATGAAAGTTCTCAAACTATGTGATTGCACAATGGGAAGAACACAGCATGGTGTTGGAAGTGTGACTTTTTCTTTTATACATGACTAGTTATGAAGGAAAAATTGTTCTGACACTTTGACGGAATCACCCTCATAGCCAATGGTTGTTGAATAGTGATCGGCGTCAGGATGTGTCAAATAATTTCCTGTCACGAAGAAGACCTTTTGCTCGTCAGGATTGTCGCTAGATTCTGTCAAATTTTACATATGCAGTAGTCATATTAAGTTCTTCAATGTTGTAAGATCAAGGATCAAAGTAAATGTATATTGAATTCTTGAATGTTGTCAATTCATATATTCAAAGCAAAGTATATGCATATTAAATTCTTCAAGGTTGTGAGATCAACGGTCAAAGTTTTAAGTTTATGCTTATTAAATTCTTGAATGCTGTGAGATCACATCTTCAAAGGGTCATAAAGTATATCATTAGACCAAGTCTTGGAGAGAAGTTGTCAACTAGACAATGAAGAATTACTCAAGTTGTATTTATGCAAGTTCTCTAGCCTCTCTAATACCAAAATAGCCACTCTTACCCCACGGTTTACTATATTTAGCTTATAGATCTCAAATTCCAAAATATCCTCTCTTCTCTCGAATGGGTACTAGCAACCTGCAAGTTAGAAGACAAATAGAACAGTGTGAATTTACACAAGTCTAGTACCGACCAAAATGCTTAGACTTTAAAGAGGCTAATATGAGTAAAAAGTAAGACAATATGAAGAGTAAAAGTTAAATCTTCAAATTAATTAGACTTTTGGTATGGTCGTCGGAGATCGGAGTTTTGTGTATGGTAAATATTGAATACCTTGGATAAAATTCATAACAAGCCTTTTATTGCAATCTCATGATCATGAAAAATGAGCCTCAACAAATTTTCTGAAAAAATTTGTTAGCGAATATTAGAAAATTGTTATACCATCTTGATGAAAATGATTTGAGTCGAATCATGTAAGTCCAGTCTGCTTGACAGGTGTAGACCAACGTTGTGCTGATTATTGAAGATCCAGCTTGAATCTATCAATGTCACAGACTACTTATTTTGTGAGTTGTATGGCCCATGCCTTGATAGTATGAGCTAAGGCCATATTAACACTTAGGAGATTAGGATCAATTGGCTTGAATCGAAGCTACATTTTGGCCATTACAATAGAAAAATAATCTCTATGCTTTTTAATTTTTTTTATCATTGTGTTCAAACTGTAATTCTATACTTATTTTTGAGCTTATTATTACATTACTATTGTTCTTTACTATCTTTCCAAATTTTTATAAGGGGTAAATTACGCCACTAGCTACTAAACTTGTCTAAACTTGCAAATTGCCCACTATTTTTTTTTTAAAATTCTAAATCATCCAGTAAACTAATTTATTGTTTCACTTTACTTCATGAATTTTTGCAATTTAATTTAATGGATTTCTTACCATGTGCCTCACTCTTATATGGGCAAAAAAGTCGTTTTTCACTCTATTGCAGAGGCGCCAAGATTTCCCACCCATTCTTTTATGTTTATGCATATAGAAATATTAAAGTGACAGGTTATAGAATTAATTAAGGTCAGTGTGATAGTTTACACACTATCTATTATCAATTTGCTTTTCACATCGCAAGTGGGTCTAGATTTAGAGCAACTCTAAAAGTTTTTTTTTTTTTTTAACTCCTTCTTTCAAATAGGGAGTCGAAATGCACTTTGCTATCTCCAACAAGTTCTTTATCTCACCCTCTATTTTAGCTAGCTTCCAATTCTTTTATTCTCACTCCTTACATTTGAAAAGAAAAAACAGCTCCCAATCCTACTCCTTATTGTTTCTTTTTCATCATTTTCCCTCTTTTTTATATCATAGTTTTTATGTTTTAGTTTTACAAAATTCAAAATTATGATTTTATTCAAATTTATTTCTATCTTTACTTTATCACTAGGTTTTGAATAAAAGGTGATTTTTATATAGACATCAATAACATATGATTAATTCTATAATATTATTTTTTAGTTTATGTTTTAAATTGCAATAAAGGCACAATATGATAATTTTGATTTTATTCAAATTATTTATTTTTTAACTTTATGCAATAGGGTTTTATAAAAAAATATTTTTTATGCAAAAATGTTAATAACAGATGAACGAAACTATAATATCATTTTTGTATTCTGATATTTTTCTTCGCTTCAAAATGGATTAGCAAGACGACATAAAAAAATGATCCCTTAGAATATAGCTATTAGAATGAATATGGATAGACGACAGAAAGAAAAATGTGAGAATGAAAAATAATACATAATAAGGTAATAAAATTAAATTAATGCATTAAGTACTTAATGAAGAGTATTGTTGGAGTTAAATTCAAAATCAAGAGCTCCTTAAAATAGGAAATACTAGTTTCACTCCCTATGATAGAAAAAACATAGGGAGTGCTAGTGACCATATAGTTCAATTTAGGTAGCAAATGGATATGGTAAACAAAGAATGCTTTATTACTACTTTGGTGGTTGTTGTTGAATAATCCTTTTACTTTTTCTGCATTTGCATCTATGTTCGATCTAGTACCTTATCCACGAGCTGTTTGACTTATCGTTGGATTACTTAGGTTAACTCTAACAACTTCTTTATTTTTTCTTACATGTAGAGATTTTGGATAAATTCTCTATATCTAGAGATTCATTATTTAAGTTTCACTCTAACAGCTTCCCTATATTTAATCAATCTCTTATTTCAGGGGATCCCTATTTTAGTTTCACTCCAACAGCTTCCCTACATTTAATTAATGTCTTTTTTTGTGTTAGATGAGTTTAGGGAATGAGTAGGGAATTGTTTCAGCATGGAGATACTGAATATTGGCTATAAGAATTTCCTACAAAATAGAGAAGCTGATGGAGATCAAAATCTCTAATAACTTCCCTACATATAGAGATTTTATCCTTTTAAGACACATGTTGGAGTCAACCTTATAAAGCTTCTAGAGTCAATAGTTCCTTAACGTGTTATGCATTATGTATAGTTCTAAATTTTGCTGATTTCTCGAAACAAAAGATGCATGTAGCCATGTCAAAATAACTGAGAAGGCTTTATTGAGTTGAGTTGGTAAAACTATCTATGAGGTGGCGGATAAGATGAAAAACATTGATGGTGGCAGTGGATGATTGCCGGGGGTTGTGTGCAGTGGTGGTAGTGTTACCCCATGTTTGGACTGATGAAAGTAAGTAAAGTAGAGAAAGAAACATAAAGGAAAGGAAAGAAATTTTCTTATTTGGATTGCAAAAATAATAATAATAATAATAAAGAAATGAAAATGAAATGATTTTATAATTTTTTATTTGGAATAGAGAAGAAAATGAAATGAAAGAAAATGTTAGTGCTAATTGAAAAACTATTTAAATACCTGTAGATGCCAAAAATAGTCTTAACCCAAAATAGTCCAAATGAGGAAAAACCCATGGATAATTAGTAAAGAAGTTGAGGCCAAAGCCAAAAGAGATCAACCCACTGTGTTTTCCCTCAAAAAGGGAAAAAGTGGGAAGCATGACGTGTTAAAGGAAAGCTGATATCAGTACCTCAGGACCTTACTCCTTGCAAAGGCGATGGCGTCAACAACGTTTGTGTGTAGAGATGACATATTGGGCACAGGGATTAAAACAAATTCATCATAGCAGTGGCCACTTGCAAGCTGTCAACCTTTCCCACCAAGAAAAGATCCAACAAACGTGAGTGGGTCTAAGGGAATTGAAGGGATACGTAGGCATCAAGCGAATGAGTACAGTGGGACCCAAAGGCAACTGCAGCTAATACTCTGATGTAGGTGCTATTAGGAGAAACACATAAGGAAACGTAAGATTAGCAGCTAAGCGCTACTCTCAGCCAATGAGGGAGGAGAACGCGACATCCACTTGTTGACTAAGACATCAAGCTTCCAAAGCTCTACCAATCAGAAGAGTATAGTAGCATCCACGTGGAGCGATGCGACTCAGAGGCCACAAGGATTTCTAACGGTTTTGGTCATGAGGCCCAACGTGCAACGTTTATAACTCACATACAAAGGCAATTACATAGTAAGATAGATATATATAGAGTTAAACACTAGGTCCAACGAGAAAACATACAGACAAAAGATACACACCAGCCTTAATTAGGAGGATTCCTCAGGCTAGGCACTCTCGTTGCAAGCCTATTAGAGCAGTCATTAAGGACTTTGGACTAGTGATATGCCAAACATCTCATCCCAGTGAGAGATCAGTAGCCTAATAACAGAAATGCGCTAGGGCCCTGCTTATAGAAAATCTTAAAAAGGTTTGGGGCAATAGTGGGTCTTTCTCGGAGGGCCCGATCTGATCGTGAATGTAGATTCATGAGGGATCTATAGTATCCTTTTAATATCCATTGCTATGGAGATAAGAAAAAAAAGTTAGGGGCATGAAAGACTTTTCGCAACATAACCTTTCATTTCCCTCCATACCCCAAATTGGGAGGGTTAAAGATCTCTACATAACCCTTCCTTTCTTCTAAAATGCAATCCAAATAAGGATAGAGATTCCGTAATTCATTTTCCTTCCTTTCATTTTCTTTAAATATAGAATCCAAACAAGGTATTAAGGTCGAAGAAAGGGTAACAGGGGAGATTAGTGCCAATGACTTGGCTGGCTAGGCAACCTAGTGGTAGCTTTGATTTTGTATATAATAGTTATGTATGTATCTAAAATCATTTAACATATCTAATTCAGGGGTGGAGGCATAAATTTTTGTTAGTGGAGTTAAAATCTATAATTTTTGAACTATACGAGTATTTTTTTTTTTTCAGTGAAATTAATTAATTTTTTTAACTAATATATATATATATATCTAAATTTTGTTTCAAAAAATAAATATAAATTTTAATATTTTTATAGGTCAATGGGGGTTGCGTCCCTTAGATGCCTCCGCCTCTGGATCTGAATCTTCACTACATGTAAAACAAATGAGTCCGAAGTCAAGCTTGAGGAAATATATTAAAGTAAAGTTAGTCTCTTAAATTATCTGACAGTATGTACGAGCTGCATTAACATCCATCGCCTAGCATTAGTTTCCGCACACCATGCTGGAAAAGTATCTCTCTGCATGGTAGATGTTCATATTCATTTCGTGGAATTGACTTAGCGGAGACCTTATCTATGAGCAACTTGAATGCAAATACAACAAAGCAACCTAAATGATTCACGTCACCTCTGAAGTGTAATATATATCCCATGCCACCCTTCAATTTCTTTACGTCGAGAAACAAACTTATCCAGCAATTAAATAACAAATAACAACCGTCTTATTTAAAAATTTAAGTTGTTAGAGAAGAATTTATTATATTTATTAATATATTCGATGGCCATGAAATACATTTTCCGGCTAATCTGGTTTGTGTGGCTGATAGAGCCATTATTTGTAGCCAGGGCCGTCTCAAACAATTTGGGGACCTTGGGTGATCATCTAAATAAGGACCTTAATAATTAAGTTTTTTTCTCATAAAAAAAAACTCTAAATTTTCTACTAAAATAATCACTACAAATAAAATGACATTTCTTCAATGTTCTTTCTCTTTATTAAGTCTATTGCATATAAGAACAATTAATAAAAAAATGAATATAAGTAAAAGAATTAATTATTTTAAGTTAAGATATATATAAATATGTAAACAATATCAAAATTTATCACATAAAAAAACAAAAAAAAAGAGTTGAATGTATACCTCTATACTTTCTTTCTTGGGACAGTCCTACTTTCTTATATTATATGCAAAATTAATATCACAATAAACAAAAATCGTTTAAGTGCTGACTTTCAATAGTTAGGCCTTCAATAGTTTAAAAATCGATTAAGTGCTGACCGTTTGACATTCTTTTACTAAGTTAGTATTATTATTATTTTTATCTTGGGGCCCCAAAACAAAGGGAGCCTTGGGCACAGGTTTGTCTGCAGCTTTAACTTTTGCAAAGCCAGGTTGCAGAGTCACTTGTGGGAAAGTTACCATACCCTACCCATTTGGGATTGGTGCCGGTTGTTTCTTCGATGAATGGTTCGAAATACTTTGCCGCCATGACCGGCCGTATCTAAGCAAATATTATGGACAAGAACTCGGAGGCGAGGTGCTGGATGTGTCACTAGATGGTTCTACTGTAACAATAAAAGCCAATAATTCACAGATTCGAGTATGCGAGGACAAAGCTATACTCCGGCTAGCCAGTAATCTATCTGGGAGCCCTTTCTTTTACGATTCGTTCAACAAAGTCATCGTTGCTGGCTGTGGTAATGTTATGCTCTACGGGGATCAAACTATTATTGGTGGTTGCGCATCAGCTTGTGATCATGATCAGTACCGAAGAATTAATGGCTGCTATGGCATCAATTGTTGCGTAATCAACCCTCGATCTACTGCGCAGAATTACTATTTGAATTTCACGAATTTAGTGAAAAGAAGCAATTCTTGCGCATCTGTTACATTGGATGGAAGAGACTCAACCTCTTTTTCAGATATGTCTGAAAATCTATTTGGGGTTCCGACACCCGTTGTATTGCGATGGTTGATTCCAGGGTCAAAACTCCCGTAGTTGCAAAACAGCGAAAACTGAGTCAGGGAACTTGATTATGACAATGTGACCCGTTATTATCGTTGTAATTGCCGAGGTTGCACAGAAGGGAATCCATATATCCCAAATGGATGCCAAGGTATGCTTCTAATTCTCAAAGGGAAAGCGAGTGTACCACCGGACTTTTGGTCTAATGGTATGCTCCACGCTGTGAATCGAAAGATTCTTAGATTAATTTTATGTTTGTCCCGTGAATAAAAAAAGAAAGAGTGAGTGTGTGTCTATTCTTTTATCTAATACTCTAATTATAATTAACAGATAGCTCCAATTGCGTATCAAGCCCTTCTAATTCAAGAAAACCCTTAATTCTTCGTGTCGGTAAGTTGATTCTTCACCTCCTCAACATTTTTTGTCCAATTACTTTTACACTATTTACATGCTTCTGCATCCACTGGCTTAAAAGTTGTACGCCTAGATTTCTTCCATGTGCTCTACAACACTTGACATAACGTGGAATTAATTCTGAGAATCCATGAAATATGATTTCACGTTACTTTATTTGGAAAAACACGATTAGAGTTTAACTTAATGACTTCTATTGCAAAAATTATATTATTAATTACCAACTTGGCTGAGGTTGTGATCTCATGATCTCATGTTTCAATCCGTTAAAATTCGTTTGAGATTGATTGGATAAAATAAATGAACTTTTTTGAAAATGAATTTGAAGTTTGTTAAAAAGATTAGGGAAAATTCCACATTTAGTCCCTATTGTTTGTAAAATGTCTCAATTTAGTCTCTATTTTTTTGAAATGTTTCAATTTAGTCCCTATTGTTTCACTAAAAAATTTAATTTCATCCCTATTGTTTAAAATGTCTCAATTTAGTCCCTATTATTTTTCAAAAAGTTTCAATTTCGTTCCTATTATTTTTAAAAAGTTTCAATTTCGTCTCTATTATTTTTTTAAAGTTTCAAATTCGTCCTTGTTATTCAAGGACTAAATTAAAATTTTTTGAGAAATAATAAGGACGAATTTGAAACTTTTTGAAAATAGTAGGGATGAAATTGAAACTTTTGAGAAATAATAAGGATGAAATTGAGAAACTTTAAATAATAGAGACGAAATTGAAACTTTTAGGGAAACAATAGGGACTAAATTGAGATATTTTAAATAATAGGGACTAAATTAAATTTTTTTGCAAACAATAGAGACTAAACGTGAGATTTTTCCAAAAGATTAAACCAAATTTGACAATATTGGTGCTCGGCGATTTGGGTAAACAAAATTTTCAGCCATTTAATTTATCTTATTATAAGTTCGTTAGATTTAGTAGGGAAAATTTCACAAATAGTCCCTATTGTTACCCTTTTGTCTCAGTTTAGTCCCTATTGTTCCATATGTCTCAATTTAGTCCCTATTGTTTGCAAAAAAATCTCAATTTGGTCCCTTCCGTCAAATAAGGGTTAAATCTAACAGAAAGTTGGTCACGTGTACCGCATATGACCACGGTCTCAAGGACAATTTTAGAATATAACAATAAAAGTTCAATTTAGTCCTCAATGTTTTGAAAAAGTTTCATTTGAGTCCTCAATATTTTAAAAAAATTTCAAATAAGTCCTCAATGTTTTAAAAATGTTTCAAATAAGATCTCAATGTTTTAAAAATATTTTAAATAGGTCCTCAATAAAATGTTTCAAATAAGTCCTCAAAGTTTTAAAAATATTTCAAATAAGTCCTCAATGTTTTGAAAAGATTTCAATTAAGTCCTTACTTTGTTCATATTGATGAATGAACATGGTATGAACAAAGTTAGTCAACCCAGTGGTATTTGTGGATGGGTTGCAAATAGGTTATGACAGGACTGATGAATATTTTTTGTAACTTTGTTCATATTGATGAATGAACATGCTATGAACAAAGTTAGTCAACCCAATGATTTTTGTGGATGGGTTATAAATAGGTTATGACATGACTGATGGATATTTTTGTAGATGTATATGATTATGACAGGATATGTAAAGATAATTTTTGTAGATGGATGGGACTATGATAGCTAAATGTAATGACTTTAACCATATTTAATGACTTTTTTTTATGACAGGTTATGGGATTATGACAGGCTTTTATGACTAATGCTTTGATGATATTATTGTTATGTTTTTTTTGGATTAAGGATGAAGAAACATCATTTTTTCTAATGTTGAGGTGTTTATGATTGTTTTCATAACAGGTATTCAAATGAAAAATGCTAAAGGTCTGTAGTTGGTAACGTATATTGTGTCCTTATTCTGCCTCTTTGTTTATGTATTGTGACTTCCCTAATTTTGGTTTTGACAAATTCGAATTTGGTTTCGCGGACGCTATCTTAGTTATCTATCACTTATTAGTTAAAAGCTAACTCGACTAAATTTTTTGAGCTACATCTATCAAGACAAGTCTATTTCCTCCTTGTTAACCACCCAAACCTTGTGTGTTTAAGAGATGGGGGACCTTAAGGGTTTATTTCCAACTTTATAGAACAGTAAGGATTTAATTGAAATCTTTTCAAAACATTAAGGACTTAGTTGAAACATTTTTAAAATATTGAGGACTTATTTGAAACATTTTTAAAACATTGAGGACCTATTTGAAATATTTTTAAAACATTGAGGACCTATTTGAAATATTTTTAAAACATTGAGGACTTATTTGAAATATTTTTAAAACATTGAGAACTTATTTAAAATTTTTTTAAAACATTGAGGACTCAAATAAAACTTTTTCAAAACATTGAGGACTAAATTAAATTTTTATTGTTATATTCAAAATTGCCCCTGAGACCGTGGTCAAGTGCACAACTTTCTGTTAGATTTAACCCTTATTTGACGGAATGGACCAAATTGAGATTTTTTTGCAAACAATAGGGACTAAATTGAGACAAATGGAACAATAGGGACTAAACTGAGACAAAAGGGTAACAATAGGGACTATTTGTGAAATTTGCCCGATTTAGTACCTACATGATCTATTTGATTTTTTTTCCTTTTTCTCAATCAAATAGTTCTTGAAAACAGGGAATTACTTGTGACAACAAAAAGAAAAAAACCAGAATTGTCTAAAACTATTTGTTAATATCCATGTGATGGAAATTAGAAGGTTAACACATTGGAGAGGAGATGGATCCAATCCTAGTTTTCTTTGCCAAAGCATAGAAAATAATCAACCATTGTTTTATTGAATACTTTAGTCTAAAAGGACTCCCCATTTGAATGATTCATAATGGATATCATTTCTCATATTAAAATTTACAAAGTCGTCTTATTGAAGGTATATCCAAGAAAATAACCGATATAACATTCTGGTTTTCTAATGCAGTTGCTGGGACAAGCTTGGGGATTTCATTTCTTGTAATAGCTTGCCTTTTGTTTTACAAGACAATCAGCAAAAGAAGGGAAAAAAAGACTAAAGAAAAATACTTCAAACGAAATGGTGGTTTATTGTTACAACAACAACTATTGGTTGACAAAAATAATGTTGATAAGGTAAGGCTTTTTACTGCTACTGAGTTAGAAAAAGCTACCTACTTCAATGAAAATAGAGTACTAGGTCATAGGGGCCAAGGTACAGTTTACAAAGGGATGCTAGTTGATGGAAAAATTGTAGCAATTAAAAAGTCAAAATTAACTGACAAAAATCAAGTGAAGCAGTTTATTAATGAAGTTGTTATTATTTCACAATAAACCACAGGAATGTGGTTAAATTGCTAGGGTGTTGTTTAGAGACAGATGTTCCTTTGCTAATCTATGAATTTATACCAAATGGAACCTTGTACAACCTTATCTATAACAAGAACAATGAAGTTCTCATGTCTTGGGATATGCGTTTAAGAATTGCAACAGAGGTAGTAGGAGCATTGGCCTATTTGCACTCAACAACTTCAATTCTGATATACCATAGAGATATCAAATCAAGCAATGTACTTTTGAATGAAAAGTACAAAGCGAAAGTATCAGACTTTGGAACTTCAAGACATATGACAATTGACCAAACACATTTAACCACCATGGTGAAATGGACGTTTGGTTATCTTGATCCAGAGTATTTCCAGTCAAGTAAATTTACTAAAAAAAGCGATGTTTATAGCTTCAGTGTTGTACTTGTTGAACTCTTAACTGCACAAACGCCAATATCCTCAGCCCTTATTGAAGAAGAAAGTCTAGATCTTTTAGGATTAGCATCACGGTTTTTTATACACATGGAAGAAGATTGTCTCAACATGATTCTTGACTCTCAAGTTCTAGATACAGCTAGCACCGAACAAGTCACAACAGTTGCTAGACTTGCACAACATTGCTTGAACTTGAATGGGAAAAAAAGGCCCACTATGAAAGAAGTAGCCACGGAGCTCGAGAGTATCAAAATGTCTCACATGCTTTCCACTTATCCAACAAAATTTCATGGAGAAAATAGCATTGGAGTGGAACAATTAGTTATAACCTCAGATGGTATTTTCTCATGGACATCTGCGAATGATAAAGTTACACCCTCATCAGGTGCCTACCCCATATTGCCTGTAACCTTTTGACATCAAAATTAGTCCCATGGTTTATCACCTAATTAATTCTGTATTTCCCTTGTTTCTTTTTCTATTTGGATGTTTATGTGTATATGATTTGAAAGTATTATACTTCTAATATTGTTCTTGGATTTGTTTTACTTTACGCTGGCATGAAAATAAAATAGCTGCCTAGCGTTTTGATCCCATGGTAATGTTACTCATTGTTATTCGAGAAATTGTGAGTTCGAATCTCACTAGTTATATTGTATGGTCTTTGGCCTCCTTTGAATTAAAAAAATAAAATAGCATTTATTGCTTCTGATAACTAATTAAAAAAAGTTGAACGATTACTTAATTAGTAGTTAGTTTTTTTTTGGTGAAATGCAAAATTCATTCATTCTCATGAATGCAAGAAACAAACAAAGTTTTTATCCCACCCCCGTGGGGATCAAGTCTGCATCAAGCAGTGCCTTAAGGTTAGGAGGGATATTAACGAACTAGTCAACAGCTAAATTTTCTCGAGCTTTACATTTTGCAACCCAGTCTGCCACTTTGTTTGCAATCCATCTTGAGTTCTGAAATCGAATATGGTTGATCTCAACTGCAATTGTATTGATATCTTCCACAATAGGGTTAACTCTGCAACATATAGTAGTTAGTTAGAGCACTACTATAACACTTGTAAGTAAGATAAATCTCTGTGGCAAGTATCTAAAACTTTGAGTTTGTTAATCAAATCAGTTCTTTACGATAGTTGTTATGCCAATCATTTTTTTTCTTTTATAATTCCACTTTGCAAGTTCTTTGTGACAGTTACATATCCAATAGAAAGATTAGTAAAACAATAAGAAACACTGTCTATAATACTAAGTGTTTCTTTTTTTTTTTCTCTTTACCCCATCCCAACTTGCCTTCACTCTCATTAAATTTGAACGATGGTCTCACAATTGTCAAGGAAATAACCCACCACCAGATGAGGTGAGCATTTAATGACGGCCTGATAAATATGTTTGTGGATGTAAAGAAATCAGCAAATTAGTAATGCATTATCTAGCTACGTATATATTCATATTGGTGAAATACAAAAAGTACCCTCTATTTTTTGAAGTATACGTTAAATATTTGGAGTATCTAACTTCATCACCTATCATATTTTTTGTCTATTGCAACATTGAAATAATATTTAAAATTATTACAAAAATGTTAAAAATTATTACAAATAACTTTAACCATTGCATATGGTACTTTTGCATATAGTTCCGTTACAAATTCTCTATTGCAATGGTTTTATATAAATAATAAGCAACATTTGAATAACGTTGCCAAAAAATAATTTCATAAGTAATTATTGGCAATAAGTAATTAATTTTTTTAACTATTGCAAAAATGTTTTAGCTTATACAACCGGTGAAATACTGTTGCAATAAGACATATATTGCAACGTTTTAAAAAAAAATTATTTTCGCAACAATTTATTAGCTTCCATCCTGAACTATCTGTGGATGCTTCACACAAAGGAAAAAATCGATGTGGGTTGATTGGGTGTATGCTAATCACTTGTGGGATAGCAACCCATGGGATGTCGATATTCATAGTGACGCTGCTTGGTTTTGGAAAAAAGTTGTTGAATGTCAGCAATTTCTTCAATATTCAATTGTTCACAAAATTGGTGATGGGAATAGTACTCTCTTTTGGATGGATCCTTGGCACCCCCATGGGATTCTTGAAGTCTTTGGTGCCTCTATCATTGGTCATTACAAGTGCGACGCAAAGGTGCAAGATTTCAACTCAGCAATTTTCACAGAACTTCAATCTTGGAAAATATTATGGTTTAATAAGCCACGTGGTAACGACATACTCAACAATTTTTAGTGTTAGGTATTGGACTCACCAATGACTAACAAGTTCTTTCTTTGACCTTCGTAAGAGCTTTCATTTCATTTTTCAACAGGCACGCTATCAAAAGTTTTTGCCTGTTGACATTTTAGCCTTCCATTCTTTTCCTTTCAGGACCTATCCGATTCACTTTGCAGATAATATGGGATGCGGGTGAGAAGTACCAGCAAAATTAAAGAACAAGTAAAATTTGTTTATCCATACAAGTCATCCTTTGTCATAAGTCTTCTTTTTCGGTAATCCATTGTGATATTTATATCTATGTCCTACTGTACTGTTTGCAGGCACGTCTGCTTAGCTACAAAGTCTCCGCCAAGTCAATTCCAAGAATTAAATGTGAACACCTACCTTGCAGAGTTATATTTTTACATCATGCTATATGAAAACTAATTTGGGGCAATGGATTTTAATACGATGCTTGAATTCGGTCATATGCATATCTCTCCTCATGGTAGATGTACACATTCAATTATTATTATCATTTTTAATTTAAAGAAGGTATAAATCGTACAATACATATTAAATAATATCATCAACGATAATTTAATTTCACAATTTTTTGCACTCATGGCTAGGAGTAGAGTTGGCATATGGGACAGCCCGGCACGATCCGACAAGACCTGATTGAATTATGGGTTGAGAAAATTGAGTTTGACTCAGCACAAATATTTTGTGAACTGAGCTGGGCCGTGCTCATTTTTCAGAATATAGGACCCAGCTCGACCCACGAGCCCGTTACTACGAGTCGCGAGCTGGGCTAGGCTGGGCTAGGTTGGACCAACTCTTTTTTTCGTGATTAGTGTATTCTGAATATATAATATATATACTAATATACAAACACCAATATATATATATAAATGTTACTTGGATAGTTGGATTAACAATTAAAAATAATAATATGAAGTGACTTAAAGTTGGAAGTTGCAAACTTGCAATATCATAAAAAAGATTTGATAACAAGTCATTTAATATAAACTGAAGAAATAAATTTGCTACTTCTTATTATTATTTTGTTAAAAAAAGTTACTACAACTTGGTAGTTTGTTTTAAAAAAATATTAGTTACTATGATTTACATTGCATGCATAAAGCATAATATTTCAATTTTTTTTTAATAATTGAGCTCAAATTGTGCTTAATTTGTTGAGTTCGAGTTGGGTTCGAGATAGGCCTTATTTGGCTTGGAGTTTGGCCTGTGCTAGGTTCGAACTGGGTTGGGCTGGACTCATGGGCTAAGATGGGTTGGATCAAAAACTATATGACTCAGTTCGGCCCACCTATATGTGATGGGTTGGGTCGAGTTGAACCCACTTTCAACTGAGATAGACCGAGCCTGAATTTTTGTGCTTCTAGTTTTGAAGATTTGAAAGAGAAACCTTGGAATTTTCCCACTAACAGCTGGCAGCCTAGTGCACCAACCGCGTGGTATGACGGGCACTCAAAGACCTGGCGGATGATGGCCCACAGAACTTTAACCATCGAAATGCTTTTAGTCCTCAGCTCCTGAACTTTCTGATCAACAATCCGAATAGGTTTCTCTGCATAGGTTAAAGTTTCACTGATCTCTAGTGGCTCGGGCTCAAGAACATAAGCAGGATCTGGCTGATACTTCCGAAACATAGAAACATGGAAGACATCATGAATTCTGCCCAGGCAGTTTAGAGATTTCGTCAACGGGGTCATGTTCTTTGAGATAGCGTTGACCGTAAATCCCTTAACTTTCGACTTTGAGATTCAGAGAGGCGCATTGTCCCTGTGCTTCGGCTTTCGTTGGCGGGCTTTCATCATCCATCACTGTCTGGGATGGGCCGTCGTTGTAAAGACGCGTATCCATACTCCATTCCTCTCCCTATCGGTCGAGCATCTTCAAACCTCGGGTCTTGCTGCGTCAGCTACCGTGGATAGGAGGCTTTAGCCTATAAATTAGCTTAGTAGTCAGAAGGAAGCAAAGAAAAGTATGCCCTACATCTATGTCAACAGGTTGGAAGGTGTGTTGGGTTGAACTGGGCCTATGTCGGCCCAACCTAAATGCCACCTCTAGCTAGTAGCATACTACTAGACTAAAGACTCGGGGTGTTCATATTCAATTATCGGAAGTGTTGTTATGCATATCGATTTAAATGCACATGGTTGTACTTAAGAAAGAAAAGACATTATGGTGAGCAAACTTGGAATCTGGACTTAGCAGATACCTTACGTTGCGCAAACTTGACTGCAGATACTATAAAACATGACCAGATCTGTGTATCATTTCTCCTCAAAGGTGTAGTATATATCCCTTTACCATACTTGAATTTCTTTACAGCAATAAATAGCCTTATCAAGCAATGACCCTCAAGCACTTTTTTCTTCTAATCTGTTTTCTATGGCTTGTCGAGCCATTAGCAGCAACTTCAACTCTTGCAAAGCCAAGTTGTAAGGATACTTGTGGAATCGTTACCATACCGTACCCATTTGGGATTGGTCTTGGTTGTTTCCTCAACGAATGGTACGAAGTACTTTGTCATGATGATTGACCTTACCTACACAAATATAATGGACATGATTTCCGAGGTGAGGTGTTGGATGTGTCACTAGATAATTCGACTATAACCATAAACGGCTACGATTCAGCGATTCGTGTATGCAAGGACGAAGGTATCTGGCTCGGAGGTAATATGTCCGGGAGCCCTTTATTCTACCGCAATAACAACAAAGTCATTGTTGTTGGCTGTGGTAATGTGATGCTCTTCGCGGATCAAGCTACTATTGGTGGATGTACAACCACTTGTGATCAGTACAGAAAAATTGATGGTTACAATGGCATCAATTGTTGTAAAATCTTTCTCCCATTTACTAACCAGAATTACTATCTGAATTTTTTGAATTCAGTGACCAGAAGCAATTCTTGCGCATCTGTTATCTTGGTAGAGCAATCATGGTACCCAACAAACTCAACATCTTTTTCAGATCCTTCTGAAATTCTAGTTGGGGTTTCAATCCCGGTTGTATTAGAGTGGATGATACCAAAAATGGCGCTCCTGGAGTTGCAAAGTAACACAAATTGCTACCATGGAGAAAAGTATGTTTTCTTTTGTAAATGCCCAGAATGCACAGAAGGAAATCCATATATTCCTAATGGATATCAAGGTATGCTTTTAATATTCTGAGTAAGTGACTGAGTGCGTATAAGGATTCGTGTCTAACTATTAGTTGATTAATATATTGAGCCTAATTAACTAATTCAAAATATTTAAATTTATGTTGACAATAATAGTAAACCCAGGTCATTATTAACCGAACATAAATCTCATACAGAAATGATGTAGATGGGGATATGTCATAGTGTATGTCTGTGATTTTAGCTAACACTCTAATTGAAATTTGCAGGCCGCTCCAAAAAGCCCGAATGTGTGTCGACTGCTAATTCAAGAAAAAAATTAATTCTATTTGTCTGTAAGTTGATTCTTTTTGACCGCTACATTTTTTTGCCATTAGTTTAAACTACCAACACAGTTGATTCTGGAAAATGTTTTAGAAAACGATCATGTCACTGTTTTTCCACGTGGGCACCTGTGAAGTCTACACGCATGTTTGAGTCGCATGATCTAAATGTTGGAGAATGCAAACTGTTGGGTATCGGCGCAGCGGAATGGTCTGGGACAAGCAGTATCACACAACTAAAATATGAATGAGAACAGAGAAAGTAGAGACACAAGATTTACGTGGAAAACCCTCAAACAAATCGAGAGAAAAACCATAGGCAAGTAATGGAGGATTTCACTATGATGTGGAGTATTTTACAATAACCTTCTCTCTAATATAAGGAGAGAACAATATCACTCTCTCAAATAATAGGATAAACTAACTCTCACTCACAAATATAGAACAACAAAAAAGGAAGAAAAAATACTCAGGATAAAGCTTATTTTTTCTCTCTGATTTGGAATGTTTTGGTGATGCAAAATGGTGAGGAATGAGCCTCTATTTATAGGCTCATTCCATACCCGAAATCAAAGCAACGCAGCAGTGTGAAAATGATTTTCATGTGCCTAACTTTGCAGCCTAACTTTGCTGCACAAATCTTCCTTTTTCCATTGCTTTTCTCATTTCCTTGTCTCCCACTTTTGTTTCTTTTCTTTGTTTATTGTTGTTCCTTTTTGACCAAAGGCTCAAAGTGAGCTTTAACCAGCTCACACAAACCAAACCCAAAATTACTCTTGAAATCTTGAAAAATGAAGAGACAAGGCTCAAAGCATTTAATAATCATTAATTGGATTAATTGAAGATACAATATTGAATCTAGTCATGTACTTAATTTGTGTCTTTTAGTATTCCTAAATTAAATAAGCTCTCTTAGTATCTCTTAATTTTCTTATCTACTAGTATAAATAGACTTTAGTGGCTTTGTATCATGCACATCCCAAGTACCCCAAAGCAATTCAAGCTATGTAGTCGTAAAAAAAAAATTGAGTGTTCGTGAATGTAGGCTAAGCATGCACTACGTTAAAAGCTTCGTGTTTCCTTGGCATTTGTGTGCTAAATCTAATTTCCAATAAGCACTTTCCAGATTGACCTATTGATTCTTGAGATTACCAACTACCAAGATTGAATAACAACCATTACCAACTATTAGCAACCGTCTCTGATGCATCCACTTACACATCATTTTAAGGCTTCCTCTCATATATAATATATTGAAGCTTCTTAAAGAAATTATCAATATTTCAACAGGCAACGTCTAATTGATAGTAATTAATTTCCTTGGGATGAAAAATAGATTTATTGTATACTAGAGGAGAGATATCAAAATTTTGTTTGCCGAAACAAAGATAATCAACAACATTAAATATTTTACGCATATTTTCTATTTTCTAATTGCAGTTTGTGGAACAAGCTTCCAGATTTTATTTTTTGTGACAATTGGCTTTTTGTTGTACAAGTCCATCAATAAAAGAAGGGAAAAGAAACTTAGAGAGAAATACTTCAAACAAAATGGTGGTTTACTGTTACAGCAACAACTATTAGTTGACAAAAATATTTATGACAAGGTAAGGTTTTTTACTTCGAGATAGTTGGACAAAGCTACTGACTACGTCAATGAAAATAGAGTACTAGGTCATGGAGGCCAAGGTACAGTCTACAAAGGCATGTTGGTTGACGGGAAAATAGTAGCAGTTAAAAAGTCATAATTAGCTGACAAAAACCAAGTGAAGCATCTTATTAATGAAGTAGTGGTTCTTTCACAAATCAATCATAGGAATGTGGTTAAGTTGTTAGGCTGTTGTTTAGAAACAAACATTCCTTTGCTAGTTTATGAGTTCATACCAAATGGAAACTTTTTCGATCTCATTCATAACGAGAAGGATGAATTTCTCATGTCTTGGGACATGCGTGTAAGAATTGCAATAGAGGTAGCAGGAGCACTGGCCTATATGCACTCGGCAACTTCAATTTCTATCTATCATAGAGATATCAAATCAAAAAATATACTTTTGGATGAAAAGTATGTAGCAAAAGTGTCGGATTTTGGAATTTCAAGACACATTACAATTGACTAGACTCATCTAACCACCTTAGTGAAAGGGACATTTGGTTATTTAGACCCAGAGTATTTTCGATCAAATAAATTTATTGAAAAAAAGTGATGTTTATAGCTTTGGTGTTGTGCTTGCAGAACTCTTGACAAGACAAAAACCACTTTCTTCAATCCATACTGTAGAAGAAAATTTCTTAAGCTTAGCAACATGATTTCTTATATCAATGGAAGAAGATCATCTAGACATGATTCTTGATACACAAATATTAGAGACAGCTAGCAACGAACAAGTCACAGCAGTTGCTATACTTGCACAACGTTGCTTGAACTTGGATGGAAAGAAAAGGCCCACTATGAAAGAAGTAGCTATGAACCTCGAGAGTATCAAAATGTCTCACATGCCTTCAACATCTCAGACAAATTTTGAAGGAGTAAGCTTCTCAGGTTGTAATTTATCCTCGACAACTGCAAGTGATTTAGCTCGATAATTTATACATTATATTAAAAATTGTATTCGAAACAACTAAGTTGTCTAAGCTCAGTTCATGTTCCAATTATAGCTCATTTGAAATTGATACATTAAGTGAAAGGATAATTCAATTTGTATCTCTAAGATTTGATGGGGTTGACACTTGCACCCTCTGTGGTTCCATATTTCATTTTAGTTACTTATATCCTTTGGCAGAAACTTCTTTGAAATATAATTGCAATTTATTCCATTTTATTTATTTTTTTCTATTGTTCTTTCCTCTTTGTTTTCCTTTACTTTTAATTTTTTTCTTCCCCCCTCCTTCCCCAACACACACACACATGCACACCCCTTTCTCTAGCTTCCACCATCCAGTTTTTCCCCCTCTCCCATTCTCTTTTTCTCTATTGTTTAACACCTCCTCTTAATGTCCTTCGGCCCTGTATTTGACTGTGAATATAAATACGTAGCAGAACATACACCTATATAAGCGTGGAGTGAAGCAGTTGTATAGAGTTTTACAAGTTTGATATTATTCCAAACTCAAGGGAATAAACAACAAAGACAACTAGGGTTGACAACGGGTAGAGCTTAAATCCAAATTTGATATACTATGTTATTCCACATAATCTAGAAGCTTAAGTTCTGAGAGAGAAATTATTATATTTACTGATTTTTACTTCAACATTGTGGTTTTCTTTAACAATCCAATTGTAATTAGCTAATAGCTCCAATAAGAATTACATATCAAAAAGAAAAAGATTAATCATGGTTTTTTGCCTTTTGTTTTTCCTCCGCTTAACTTTTTCACAATTGCATCTATACTTATCGACATAGTTTGTATCCACTGGCTCAAAAGCTGTGCGTCAAGATTTTCTCTCCATGTGCTCTACAGTAAATAGGACAATATTGTTAGAATATGCACTTGTTGCATAACGAAAAATTAGAAACTTTTAAACCACCTTATAAGATTTTAAGTACTCTACTTAACACTAATTAGTTTTAAGATGAAATTCAGTGATTCTTAACAAGGTTTAATAGCTAGGCCCATTGTCTAGTTTTGTTCATCTTTCGCATGTATTATCTTTCATTCATGTTCATCCATGTGTGACTTTCTCAAATCATGTCACACGTGTGTTCAATTTTCTTCCGCGTGTAGCATCTTCCACACTTGTCCATGTGCGACCCATCTCAAAATCAAGTCGCACTTGTATTCAATCGTCCACGTGTATTCTATGTGCGATCATCAGCCTTCCATGTATGTTTGTCCAAAACATGTTTTCAATCTTCCGTGTGTAACTCATCTTAAATTAGGTCACACGTGGGGGAAGTGTTAAAATATACACTTGTTCTATATCGAAAAATTAGAAACTCGTAAACCACCTTATATAGTTTATGATGGAACTCATTGATTCTTAACAAACGTGCAATTGATTCTGCACATGCAATAAATTCTCAGGTTATCTAATGCATAAACTCTTGATGCAGTTAGCGTTGGCCCAAAAAGCCCAACCTTCAAAGTCCACCAAACTAGTAAATGAGAGATTGTAGCGGTATAAAATCTACCAAACTATACTTTGGCTCGTGATTGACTCTGTAATAACTTGAAGCAGTACTCATTTGAGATTAGCTCGATAATTTATTACATCAAAAACTATATTTGAAATAATTAAGGTGCCTAAAGTCGACTATGTTCCAATTATAGCTCATTTGAGATTGACACATTAATATAAATAGACTTTTAGTTTGAACACGAATTTAACGTTTGCTAAAAAATAAGACAATATTTGATTGAGATAGGGCTCGGTTGGGCGTGGCTCATTTATAGTGGGTAAACAAGTTTTTCAATCCTTAATCTATTTCATTATGAAATTCCAGTTTGGCGGCCACTTGACAAAATGTGAGCGGCTTAGTTGTAATAGAGTGACGAAAGTTTGATATTATTCCAAAATTAAAGGACTAAACAATAAACAAGAAATGGCATGGAAAGAACTATCATTAGTTAACTAACATGATAAGATACACATCATAATCAATCAATAATTAGTTAAATAACATGATAAGATGCACATCATAATTAATCAAAAATTCAATTAGAGTGATCATGGATTAAGTGGCAATTTGTGTTTGGAGGGAATGGAGATGTGAGAGGGACTGGAGGCAGAGTCAATGGGTTGACTTTAGAGTTAGACGACGTCGTACATTAAGAAAGACCGGAATTATCAGAATCTGGAATTGACTATAGCCGGCGGAGACTCAGTTGCTGTGCAGACTTGCCTGCAAATATAATAGCACATACCAAAATGTATTGTTTCTCACATCTCCGTACACTTCAATTGGTTCACAGACAAAAACAGACTTATCAAGCCATGAGCCTGAAGTACTTTTTTCAGCTAATATCTGTCCTATTGGTCATGATAGTAGAGCCATTAGCAGCAACTCCAAGTCTTGCAAAGCCAGGTTGCAAGGATACTTGTGTCTGACCAAAAAAAAAAAAAAAAAACAAGGATACTTGTGGGAACGTTACCATACCTTATCCATTTGGGATTGGTCCTGGTTGTTTCCTCAATGAATGGTACGAAGTAGTTTGTCATGATAACCCACCGTACCTAAGCAAATATTATGGACAAGAATTTCGAGTTGAGGTGCTGAATGTGTCACTATATGAACAAACTATAACAATAAATCACAGTATTTCAAATATTAGTCTCTGCGAGGACAAAGGTATCTCGCTCGCCGGTAATTTGTCGGGGAGCCCTTTCTTTTACGATTACTACATTATCACTGTTGTTGGCTGTGGTAATGTGATGCTCTTCGCGAATCAAACTATTCTTGGTGGATGCACATCCACTTGTGATCAGAACAGAAATATTAATGGCTGCTATGGCATAAATTGTTGCGAAATCACTGTCCCATCATTTCGTCAGGATATCTCTTTGAATTTCTCGAGCTCGGTGGACAGAAACAATTCTTGCGCATCTGTTATCTTCACTAATTATCGAAGTGATTCAACCTCTTTTTCGATTAATACCCCTGAAAAAAAAAAATCTGGTTGTATTGCGATGGGTGATTCTAGACTCTCAACTCCCGCAGTTGCAAAATCCAATATTGCTACCAGGCAATAATATTTTCTGACAATACCAGTTACTATCGTTGTGATTGCGGAAGTACTTGCAGAGAAGGAAACCCATATATGCCGAACGGCTGCCAAGGTATGCTTCAAACTTCACAAAGAGAGAGTCTGTGTGCTTTGTGATTTTATTAATTGTGATTTGCAGTTATACCCGATAATCCCGATTGCTTGCTAACCTCTAATTCAAGAAAAAAATTAATTAGCCTGGTTGGTAAGTGGATTCTTTCTCTCCTCTTCATTTTTCTTTTTCACGCGATTGATTTAATTAAACAACCTACACATTTTTACATACATCATGCAATTGATTCCAGGGATGCATAGTAATTCTCACGTTTACTACCGTATAAACTCTAGATCCCACTAAACTAGCAAACGGAATATTTGAGTATAAAATTTACCAAATATATATACTAGGAATTTGGCTTGTAATCGACCCGTTACAACCTTGCTTGAGATAATTCCATGAAATTATCAAGTTGAGTTTAATACGATTTCATGTTAATTAATGTGAAAAGCTAAATTAGAGTATAACTCATGTAAATGACTGACATGGTCATTTATCTTTGAACTCTGTGATATTTTAATCCCTTATCTACTAAACGTGACAAATTAATCCCTTATCTTTAAATCTGCTTAGTCCTTTTAATAAATTTTGTCAATTTTTTAATGTAGATTACTTGCACCGGAACGTGACCTATTAGTCCCTTATTCCTCCAAAATCTGGCTTAAGTTAGTCATGTACTTGGTGCATGCAATTCATGTTAAAAAAATTGATGAAACTTGTTAAAAGAACTTACGGCGTTTCAGATTTAAAGATAAGAGACTAATTTGTCACATTTAATAGATAAAAGACGAAAATATCACAAAATCCAAAAGTAAAGAAGCATTTCAATCATTTACTCTACAAAAAATAACTAGGTTGTTAGAGTGTAGCTCATGTTTCGGTCTCATTTGAGATCCAAACCTTTACATAGCTAAACTTAGTTTTTGAACATGAACATAAAGCTTGTCAAAACATCAGACCAAATTTGAACATTTTGGTGCCATTTGGCTCATTTACGTTGGGTAAACGAAATTCTCAGCCATTAATCTATCTACAATTTGATTTTTGTTTCTCTCTATATCCAACACAGGGAATTAAATACAAGAGTGAAAAAGGAAATAAGGAGAATATCGAGAACTACTAATTGAAATATAATTGAGTAGCAACCATTATCAAATTAAAGCTTGATAAAGAATTGAATTGAACATTTAAACATGCCATATCAAATTGATAGTTTGCTATCCCGATGGATTGTGTAATTCCAATTTCGGCCTCTATTAGAAGGAAAAAAAAATGATAGTTTCCTTTCGAGGCAAAATATAAGGATTATATATATAGTCAAGAGGAGAGATATTCAAGTTTTCTTTCCCAAAGCGAGGAGAATTAACTACCAATGTTTGACTAAATATTTTAGCTTAGATACAAATGCATCATATTTTTGTCTTTCAATGCAGTTGAAGGGACAAGCTTTGGTATAGTAATTCTAGGGACGATTGGTTTTTTCTCGTACAAGATAGGAAAGAAAACTTAGAGAGAAATTCGTAAAAAGAATGGTGATCTATTGTTACAGCAACAATTGTCAGTTGATGAAAATATGGTTGACAAGGTAAGGTTTTTTACTTCGAATGGGTTGGACAATGCTTCTGACAACTTCAATCAAAATAGAATACTAGGTCAAAGAGGACAAGGTACTGTTTACAAAGGCATGTTAGTTGATGGGAAAATAGTAGCCATTAAAAAGTCAAAATTAGTTGATGAAAATCAAGTGAAGCAGTTTATTAATGAAGTAGTTGTTCTTTCACAAATAAATTATAGAAATGTGGTTAAACTACTAGGTTGTTGTTTATAGACCAAAGTTCCTTTGCTAGTTTATGAGTTCATACCAAATGGAACCTTGTATGACCTTATTCATAACGAGAATGAAGAAGTTCTCATGTCGTGGGACATGCGTTTAAGAATTGCAACTGAGGTATCAAGAGCATTGGCCTATTTGCATTCAGCAACTTCTATTCCTATCTATCACAGAGATGTCAAATCGAGCAATATACTTTTGGATGAAAAGCACAAAGCAAAAGTGTCTGACTTTGGAATCTCAAGACATGTTACAATTGAGCAGACTCATTTAGCCATGATGGTGAAAAGGGACTTTTGGTTATCTTGATCCAGAGTATTTTCAGTCAAACCAATTTACTAAGAAAAATGATGTTTATAACTTCGGCGTCATACTTATTGAACTCTTAACTAGACAGAAGCCAATATCTTCAACCCGTAGCACACAAAAAAGTGGCTTAAGCTTAGCAACAAGGTTTCTTATATCCATGGAGGAAAATTGCCTGAACATGATTCTTGATACTCAAATTCTGGATACAACTAATGACAAACAAGTCACAGCAGTTGCAATACTTGCTCATTGTTGCTTGAGCTTGGATGGAAGGAAAAGGCCCACTGCGAAAGGAGTAGCCTTGGAACTTCAGAGTATCAAGATGTCTCACCCGCCTTTAGCAATTCAAAAAAATCTTCAAGGAAATAGAGACACCGAAAAAGAATTGGTACTCTTTTCAGATGGTATTTTCTCATTGAAAACTGCAACTGATACAATTGCATCCTCTTCAGATGTTTATCCCTTATTGTCTAACACTTTTTGATATCAAAATTAGTACAATGTTCTAGTACATGCATTTTAATATTCTCTTTGTTCCATACTAAATTTGAAAATGTTGATAATCCCACTATTGTTAATGTATTTGCGTTACTCTATAAAGGATGAAATATAATTTTCTATATTTTGTCGCAACTGATAACTAATCTGAATAATTGCATGATTACTTACTTATTTAGTAGTTATGTGACTGTTGAAATTGGATAATTTATGTACCAAGCATATAAAGATTGACCATTAATATCAAATAACTTTGATTAAGTTATTATGTCAATCAAATGACTTTTTAGAAAAAAAAAAAAAAAAAACATTTACTTTTCAAGTGAGAAGGTGCACAAATATTCTCAAATGAGCTCAACAATCTACCTCTAATATAGATATTACATAGTAACATTTTGAGTAAAAATCATTTGAGAAATACAAAATTCCATCAATGTAGTTGAAAATAGTATCACATAATTTTCTATTGTTTAACTTTTAAGAGAGCGGAGATTCGTACTAGTTCCAAAAGTGTGATTTCCAGTTCCAATAAACCAATCTCTCATTAGAAAATATTTACCCGTGAAAGAATTAGATCCTTTATAAGATTCAATTGCATATTTCATCTATGTGCACGTCCAATATTCCAGAAGATGTGTTAGTAGGTTATATTTATGATGCCTATGAAGGCCAAAGTTGAGGTGCATTCAATGTGTTCAAACTTCGCCCGCTCAATTGGATATGCAATTAATATCGAGTTTGATTCTTGGACAAATTGAGTGTTGATTTTCAATTTTACATGACCAATTATTTTAAGCATCCAGGGATTGAATGAGTGTGGGATAAAAGTTGTGGAAGGAAGAGTCGGTGAGTCTGCTCCCACTTGCCTTTCCTCCTAGCAGATGAACAACTTATTAATGAACAACAACGTGAAAAACGTGCACGCACTGTATTGCAAAATAGAAAGAATTCCACAATTATATAGTGGACTACTATTTCTATGTTGTCGATATGAGAGTTGGATTCTTTTTGCCTAACCCACTTTTGCGTCCACTTCATCAATGTGTTGTTTCCTTTTCGTTTCCTCGCTTGATAGAGAATGAAAAGCTGCCACATAACTTAATATTTCATCTAAAAACTTAAACAGTTGAAAATGAGTTTATTATATTATTTTAAAAAGAAGTCAGAGAGCTTAACACTTCAGAGAGGGGTTTATTATATTGTTTTGTTATCTTATGCAGACGAAGTTTTTTGTTTTTTCAAGTCTACATTTAGACAATTTTAATATTTTTAAATGGATGATGGTGAATTTAAAATCTTAAACTTTTTGGTATCAAGCTCTAATACTATATTAGAAATAAATTTATTATATTATTTTATTATCTTTAATACTTGTAACCTAGCTACATCTTTAATCTAATTTGGCTCACCTTTAATCTGGGACCACATGGCAATAAACTAAAATCTCTATATGGACTGAAACTTCCAAGAAAATGTTAATTATTTGCTTTTCTTTTGCTTTACAAGTAGAAACATTTTATTTTGCCAGGTGAAACACGCATGTGCATTGCAACCTGACCAGAATAACGTAGTTGAAAATTCTTGAAAAATGAAATGATCGCTTAGCGTGTGTCATGCGTGTGGGTCCTATGTGTGTATGAGGCCCACGCGCACATAGTAGTAGAGAGGACTAACCTGAACATAGGTTGTGTATAACTTTTACAATCAATTAGTAAATGATCTATAGCAGAAAGCATTAGCCACTTTTGTACCAACTAATGCGACAAATGTTTAATTTTAAATTAATTTTATCCTAATTTTAATTCGATTGCAAATTAAAGAGAGGAATTGATCATTGATCATTGATCACAATAAATGGAGTTTGGAATTGTCTTAGCAAGCACATATCCTTTTGCTGTTCAGACTTTGACTGCAAATACCACAAGACACACCTTCGTGTATCAATTCTCCTGTTAAGTGTCGTGTATCAATTCTCCTATTACGTGTCGATGCTGTTAGTACATATCCCATTGCCACACAAATTGCTTCACAACCAGAAATAGATTTATCAAGCCATGACCCGGAACGACTTTTTTCAGCTAATCTGGTTTTTATGGCTGATTAAGCCATCAACAGCAACTTCAACTCTTGCAAAGCAAGGTTGCAAGCATACTTGTGGGAACGTTACCATTCCCTACCCATTTGGGATTGGTGCCGGTTGTTTCCTCGATGAGCCATACGAAATTGATTGCCGTGGTGACCAACCATATCTAAAGCAACGCGGTGGTGAGGTGCTGAACGTGTCACTAGATAATTCGACTATAACGATAAATGCCAATGGTTCAGAGATTCGTCTATGCGAGAACGATGCTGCAAAACTTGCCTTTAATTTCTCGGCAAGCCCATTTTTTCCTGATTTCTACAACAAATTCATTGCCGTTGGCTGTGGTAATGTAATGGTATTTGGTGATAATGAGATTCTTGGTGGATGCACATCGACTTGTGATCAGCACAGAAATATTAGTGGCTGCTATGGCATCAATTGTTGCGAAATTATTATCCCACCTGATATCCAGCATATCTATTTTAATTTCTCGAGTTTAGAGACGAAAACAAATTCTTGCGCATCTGTTCTCTTGGTTGAACAATCATGGTACCCGAGAAACTTAATCTCTACTTCAGATCCCTCCGAAAATCTAATTGGGGTTCCCATCCCTTTCGTATTGCGGTGGGCACTTCCGAAGCTGATGCACCCGGAATTGGAAAAGGGATCAAGGTGTTATTTTAAATCTTCTCGGCATGGATGGGACTTTTGGGACTGTAAATGCCCGGAGTGCACAGAAGGGAACCCGTATATTTCGAATGGATGCCAAGGTATGCTTCTAGTTTCTTAGAAAGAGTGTGTGTGTGTGTGTTAGTTACTATGATTTTATCTAACACAGTAATTGTGATTAGCAGATCTCTCCAATAAGATCACTTGTGCGTCAGTATATAATTCAAGAAGAAGATTAATCATGGTTGCCAGTAAGTTGATTCTTCCTCCACGCCTCATTTTCCTTCAATCACATTTTTCCATCAACGGTTTTTGAAGTTGAGGTCCCTTAATTTTATATATTCGACCAAGTCTAGTCTTTTTTTTTTTTTAATACCAAGTTTAGACCTTAAAATTACCCTTTTCCAAAAAAACAAAAGAATGTTTCATTTTTCATCTTATGAAACAAGACATGTTCATTAGATGACCAATTCTAGAAACATTGTCATCCCCCAACTGCAATATGAGATATTCTCTCCCTACTTGGTAAATGTGATTCTTAAGACATCTTCAATGGAGGTATCAAATCTAGAGACTTTTCAAATTTGGGTGTTCCAAGCCTATTTTTAAAGCCCCAAGCCTAAAAAGCAATACTATTTATGACAAAAGTATGTGAGGTCCACCATTTTTGACTTAAAAGATATCAAAATAGAGCCACAATCTAAATTTTGTCATGAATAATGTTATTTTTTTAGGTTTAGAGGCTTTAAAAACAGGCTTGGAACACCCAAATTTGAAAAGTTACTAAATTTGAAACATCTATTGAAGAAGGCCAATATTATATCACTTAGGATATTAACTTCGAAAATCGATCTCAAGACCTGTCGCACTTAAAGCGGAAATCATACCACTAGACCAAATGCCTAGTGTAAATGTGATTCTTCATGTCTAGTGACTGGCATTTCTCCATAAAGAGGAACTATATACGAGAATGAAAAGAAAGAGGAGTATACTAGGCCTCTGGTCTAATTGTATGTTTCTCACTTTAAATGTGAGGGGTCGCGAGTTCAATTTTTATTGGTGACATCCTTTGATTATGTACTATACGGCTTAGTCTTCTATTGAATTAAAAAAATAAAAAAAAAAGAAAGAAAGAAAGAGGAGTATATATATAATTTTCCAGAACTATCAATAGAAATTGGATAGCAACCTCTACCACCTAGCAGTAACTGTCTCCTTCCACTTCAGCCTCTACGAGCACATCATTTTAATGCATTTTTATCATCACGTACATTTAAATCTTGATTGAGAAATAGAAAGATAATATAATGGGGAGGAGTGGGACCAAACTTTCTTTGTGTTGAATATAATAAATAATACAACAAATTCCTCTTTAACATCTTAAACTTTTAGGTGAGATGGTGACTTAACATGATATCATAGTTTAGGCATCAAAAGGTTCTGAGTTTAAAACTCAATGTCACCCATTTAAAAATATTAAAACTGTCCAAGTACAAGACAAAAAAACTAACTCCACCTACACTTACGGGATCATATTGAATATAATAAATAATACAATAAATCACTCTTTAACAGCTTAAACTTTTAGATGAGGTGATAACTTAACACTTTGCGACATCAACTTAAATTAAAAGCAAATGTTCATTAAATAGTTCAGATAATCAGCATTACCTTTGGTTTTCTGATGCAGTTGGAGTGACAAGCTTGGGGATCTTATTTCTTGTAACATTTAGTTTTTTGTTGTACAAGACAATCAGCAAAAGAAGGAAAAGAAAGATTAAAGAAAAATTCTTCAAACGAAATGGTGGTCTATTGTTACAACAACAAATGTCATTTGAAGAAAATATCATTGACAAGGTAAGACTTTTTACTGCTACTGAGTTGGGCAAAGCTACTGACTCTTTCAATGAAAATAGAGAATTAGGTCATGGGGGTCAAGGTACGGTTTACAAAGGTATGTTAAGTGATGGAAAAATAATAGCAGTTAAGAAGTCAAAATTGGCTGGTGAAAAGAAAGTGAAGGAATTCATTAATGAAATAGTTATTCTTTCACAGCTTAACCATAGGAATGTGGTTAAGTTACTTGGTTGTTGTTTAGAGACAGATGTTCCTTTGCTTGTCTATGAGTTTATACCAAATGGAACCCTGTATAACCTTATTCATAACGAGAACGATGAATTTCTCATGTCCTGGGACATGTGTTTAAGAATTGCAACAGAGGTAGCAGGAGCCTTGGCATATTTGCACTCAGCAACTTCAGTTCCTATATATCATAGAGATATTAAATCGATGAATATACTTTTGGATGATAAGTATAGAGCAAAAGTGTCAGACTTTGGAACTTCAAGGCACATTACAATCGATCAGACTCATCTAACAACTATAGTGAAAGGGACATCGGTTATTTGGATCCAGAATGTTTCCAATCAAGCCGATTTACTGAAAAAAGTGATGTTTATAGCTTTGGAGTTGTGCTTGTTGAACTATTAACTAGACAAAAGCCAATACCTTCAAGCCCAACACTTGAAAGCTACTTAAGCTTAGCAACACGGTTTCTTATATCAATGGAAGAAGATCATTTGAACATGATTCTCGATAAACAAGTCCTAGAGGCAGCAAGCTATGAACGAGTTGCAAGAGTTGCTAAACTTGCACAATGCTGCCTGAGCTTGGATGGAAAGAAAAGGCCCACTATGAGAGAAGTAGCCATGGAACTCGAGAGCATCAGAAAGCCTCTCATGGCACCTTCAACAGTTCAAACAAAATTTCAAGAAGTTAGTACTGGAGTAGAACCAGTTATCTTTTCAGAGGGTACTTCTTCAAGAACATCTGCGAATGATTCCATTACATCCCCATCATTTGCCTACCCTTTATTGTCTAACACTTTTTGACATCGAAATTGCTCATATGTTCTATTAGATGCAATTTTGTACTTTCATTATTACTTTTCAGGTTGTAATTTAATGGTTACGATTTGAAAATGTTAATTCATAACATTGTACCTTAACTTGTCTTGCTTTTAACTTAGATGAAAATAGAATAGTTGTGACTAATTAGAATAATGGCTTGATTAGATAAATAATAATGAGAATCGCCCAAATACAAACAAACAATCAAACCCCATCTGAAAATAAAGCCTGATCACGGAATATTATCTTTGTCTACTCGCAAACTCCCACATGACATTCTTTCATACTCTCGCGCCTCTCCCCGCAAGATCCTCATCCGTTTCATTACACCCCACAGGAATTGAACAGCAGCAGACTTACAAAACCATTCTATTATCATTAGGAAAAATCATCAAATCTCACTCTACAACATCCAAAATCTGTCCAACATAGCCCTCTTCAAGATCACCAGGTGGGAAACCTCGTTGGGATTTACAAAGCATGGAATGTCGTTGGAGTTTTCGTCCTGCTAAAAGAGACCATAAAAAATCTGAACCATATAGGCAGGTATCACCATTGTACCTCATGTTTAAACAATTGTACCTTCCTCTAGCAGTGTAAAACTGCTTTGGCTTTACCATAATAGTTATTCATCACGCATTGTCTTGACATTTGTTTTTAAGATCACCTCTGTTCTTCTTGTCATGTGGTTCTCAAAAATATTTGAGGTAAGAACTAACACTGCATTTGTATTGAGGGAAATACGGGGATGGATGTGAACGGAAACTACGCAGATAAGGTTTCACTCCCCTTGTTAGGATTCAACTCTTTTTGTTTTTAAATTCAGGAGATATCTAAGGCCGTATAACTTAACCAGCGAGGTTCGAGCTCGCAACATCTCGTATACACAACGAGTAACATTATCACTAAACCACAGCCCTAATAGCTGATTCAACTCTGTTTTAAGAGGAGGGAAGCCAACAGATGCTTATTATCCTCCCGTTCCTTCATTCTATTTTCCCAAATTGGAGGAAATGGAGGGATGAAGAACTAAAACTATATAATATGTTCAAAATATTCTATTCTTTTCAACAAATTATAATTTGCTGCCAAATAAGACACATTTTGCCTAGTTGTCCTTACCCCAAAAACAAGGTGCATGTAAATGTTCACGAAATTGATCTTTTCCTTCTAAAAACTAAGCCACGATTTCATTCATTTCTTTTCCTTCTCATCCAAACAAAGGAGACGTGAGTTTTCTTCTATGCTTATGACTTTTCCTATCATTTCTTTAATTTTCCTCCAATACAAAAATACTGACTATTCATGTCCGCGTTGTGGAATCTCACCAATTTCACACACTGACAAAGAGGGTAGGTATGGACTTAGAGGAGAAAAAGGGCCCTGTTTGAAAACTAGCGAAAGCTAACTGACACGGAATGACTCCGACCGGCCTAAACTAGGGATTATCACATAGTTTCTTATGTAAAGCGAGAAGCTATTAGAAGGATCGTGTAAATAGATACGTTAAGAACATAATATTATTTTTACGTGATTCGACATTGTTTATGTCCACGAAATATTATTCTTTATTACTCATAGAACTACTATAATAATAACTCTGATATATCTATCTAGAGGTATTTGTGCTTTAACTCTAATCTAATCTAATATGGTACACCCACCTTATAGTGTGTGACAACTAAACTTAACTCATATACCCCTATTTATAATAGGCTAAAACTAGTCCAATTATGATTGAGATTCCTATCTTTCATAGTATTTCAACTTTTATCAAAACTCTAATTGTGTTCAGTATCTCCGCTTGGAATTCAAGCCATATCCAACAGAAGCCATGATGCTATCGGACATTTTTTTTTTCAAAGATGCTAGCGGACATTGATTCGTATATCTTGGTCAAGTCCTGCACATGCTCTTGCATGTAGCCTACATGATGATGTTGTTCGCAAGCAATATATAAATATGGTAATGTATAATCTATACGAGTGTGTCGCATTTAATTTTATGTTACGAGTCTAATGTATAATTTTAGCAAAATACAAAAAATTTCTTTGCACTTTACACGTATGAATATAGGATTATGATCCTTTTCTAACTTGTTCTTTATCCTAACATTCAAACATTGCATCACCGTCATCCATTTCATCAAAATATTTAAATTTAACTTTTTCTCTTATTTTTTGCAGTTTAAAATTAAAATAAATGATTAAGATGCATGATTAGAATATTTATAGGTTTAATTATGAGAGAATCATTTTCACTTCATTAAAGCCTAATTAGCAAGTATCATTTTTAGAGCAGAGAAAAATTTATTCAAGTTAATCTCTGAATGATTTGACGGAATACATGAGTTGTATTAATTTCCACCACCCAAAATTAGATTTCCTACACCATGCAGAAAAAAAGAAAAGAAAAAGAAAAGGAATCTCTGTGCATGATAGAGATTCTCACAATCAATTATATATTGGAATAGACTTAGCGGCCGGCCGAGACCTTATCGCTGAGCAGACTTGACTTCAACTATAATAAGACGTACCAAGATGTATCAATTCTCCACTAAATTTCAGCATATATCCCATTGCCACATTTCCAAATCTACCAAGCCATGGCCCTGAAACACTTTCTTCAGCTAATTTGTTTTCTATGGCTGATAGAGGCATTAGCAGCAACTCCAAGTGTTGCAAAGCCAGGTTGCAAGGATACTTGTAGGAACGTTACCATACCCTATCCATTTGGGATTGGTGCCGGTTGTTTCATTGACGAATGGTTCGAAGTAATTTGTCATGGAAACCGGTCTTACCTAAACAAATATTATGGACATGAATTCCAAGTTGAGGTGCTGTATGTGTCACTAGGAGGAGATCTGAGTATAACAATAAATTCCAATAACTCACATATCAGTGTATGCGAGGACAAAAGCATCCGGCTGGCCGGTAATTTGTCGGGGAGCCCATTCTTTTACGATTTGAACAAAGTTATTCTTGTTGGGTGTGGTACTATTACGCTCCTCGAGGATGCACGTATTCTGGGTGCATGCACATCCATTTGTGGTCAGTCGTCGATCACATATGGCTGCGATGGCAACAATTGTTGTGAGATTTCTATCCCATCTACTGTCCAGGATTTCTATTTAAATTTCTCATATTCAGTTAGCGGCCGAACCAATTCATGCGCGTCTATCATCTTCGGGAACGGTTTGGGATACTCGGCCTCTTATTCTTCATATCTCTCTGAAATAGTCCGGGATTCATTCCCCGTTCAATTGCGATGGTCGATTCCAGATCTGATGGTCCCGGATTTGCAAAATAATTCAAATTGCTATAAAAGTGAATATTACGGAGAGTATCGTTGTTCTTGCGGAGGTTGCAGCTCAGGGAACCCATATCTTCCGAATGGATGCCAAGGTATGCTTGTAATTTCTCAAAGACAGAAAGGGAGTGTGTATGTGCATGATTTTATCTAACACTGTCATTGGGATTACCAGGTGACTCCGATATTTCCTACTGCATGACCTCTAATTCAAAAAGATTAATTCTACTTGCCAGTAAGTTGATTCTATCCTTTTTTTTATTTTTATTTTTACTTTTTTAATTTTTTTCCTAATCCAGCAAATGTATGTAATTGATATCAAGAAAGAAAATTGAAAAGAGTAGAAAATTCTTGCCCAGACAGAAAACAAAACCCGCTCGGGTACAAAAAAAAAAAAAAAGACAGAAAGCTAAAGCTGAAACGTTTCGCCCAAGGCGGATAAAAAACCAGCTTAGGCGCAAAAAAACGAAAGAAAGCTAAAGCTGAAAATTATCGTGATGAGGACGGATAAGAAACCCACCCGAGTACCAAAAAAACAGATTGATAAAATTGAAAATTACCAGCCGAAGACGAAAGCCACCCAGCCGCCACTTAAGGGTTTATTTCCAACTTTATAGAATAAGGATTTAATTGAAATCTTTTCAAAACATTGAAGACTTATTTGAAACATTTTTAAAATATTGAGGACTTATTTGAAACATTTTAAAACATTGAGGACCTATTTGAAATATTTTTAAAACATTTAGGACCTATTTGAAATATTTTTGAAACATTGAGGACTTATTTAAAATATTTTTAAAATATTGAGGACTTATTTGAATTTTTTTAAAAACATTGAGGACTCAAATGAAACTTTTTTAAAACATTGAGGACTAAATTGAACTTTTATTGTTATATTCAAAAATTGCCCCTGAGACCATGGTCACGTGCACTTTCTGTTAGATTTAACAATTATTTGATGGAAGAGACCAAATTGAGAGTTTTTTGCAAACAATAGGGACTAAATTGAGACAAATGGAACAATAAGGACTAAACTGAGACAAAAAGGTAACAATAAGGACTATTTGTGAAATTTGCCCTTACTTTAAACTACCTACATGTTATGCATCAACTAGGTCAGAAAGCCCAGTTAACTAGCGAGCGAAATATAGTAATATTTTGTCAAATTTCTAAAAGTGCTATGTTGTTATATTTGGTTTACACTCAATATTTTTAAAAATAACGAGTAATTTTTCAAAAATACATGTAGCTTAAATAGACAAATGTATTATAAGAAAAATACAAGTGATGATATACTTTATATATTTTTGCAAATACACGTGTAATAGATGTTTAACTTATTCGTACAAGTAATACGAACTTATATTTTTGAAAATATTAATCCTAAATTTAATATTAAAAATTTAAAAATTAAAACAGTTGAATTTAATTTATACAAAAAAAATGTTTATGAATTTTTATTATTATTATTTTTTAAATTTGAATAACTGGCCTACGTACAAATCATCATTAACTTTCACTCTTAACTTAAGAAATTTGACTGTTATGTCTTTCTGTCTCAATAATTCTTTGAAACAAAAAATTTAACAGAAGAACGAAAAGAAAAAAACAAAAATGATCCAAAAGTACTACCTTTTGAAATTGAATACTAACAGTTACCAACTAGTAGCACAAGCATTTTCCTGCTCCAGTGTATTTACCTCTTGATTGAGAAATCAATATCTAAACAAGTCACGTCAAATTGGTTGAATCCCAAGGCAATCCTCAAGTATTTTCCTTATTCTTGACTAAGAAATCAATGCTTAAACAAGTCACATCAAATTGTTAGTGTTCAATGAGGGAAAAAAGACAGAATATACTAACTATGAGAGAGATTCAAGATTTTTGTTTTGTTTTTTTTTTTTTACCAATTGGAAAAAAAGTAACCAACATTTCATTTACTGTAGATAATTTTCCTTACATTTTGGATTTCTCATGCAGTTGGCGGGACAATCTTGGGTGTTTTATTTCTTATAACAGCTAGCGTTTGGTTAAACAAAAGAATCCGTAGAAGAAGAGAAAGAAAGCTTAAAGAGAAAATTTTCAAACGTAATGGCGGTTTATTGTTACAACAACAAATGTCCGTTGATCAAAATATTGTTGAAAAGGTAAAGCTTTTTACTAGTGTTGAGTTGGGCAAAGCTACTGATTACTTCAATGAAAATAGAATACTAGGTCACGGAGGCCAAGGTACAGTCTACAAAGGCATGTTAGTTGATGGAAAAATTGTGGCAGTTAAAAAGTCAATGTTAACTGATGAGAACCAAGTGGAGCAGTTTATTAATGAAGTAGTTGTTCTTTCACAAATCAATCATAGGAATGTGGTTAAACTACTAGGTTGTTGTTTAGAGACAGAAGTTCATTTGCTAGTTTATGAGTTCATACCTAATGGAACCCTATACAACCTTATTCATAACGAGAATGATGAATTTCTCATGTCTTGGGATATGCATTTAAGAATTGCAAGGGAGATCGCAGGAGCATTAGCCTATTTGCACTCATCAACTTCTATTCCAGTCTATCATAGAGATATCAAATCAAGCAACATACTTCTGGATGAGAAGTACATTGCAAAATTATCTGACTTTGGAACTTCAAGACACATTACAATCGATCAAACTCATCTTACCACTTTAGTGAAAAGGGACATTTGGTTATTTAGATCCGAAGTACTTCCAGTCAAGCCAATTTACAGGAAAAAATGATGTCTATAGCTTTGGTATTGTACTTGTTGAACTATTGACTAGACAAAAGCCAATATCTTCAACTCGTACGGATGATGGAAGTTGCCTAAGCTTAGCAACACGATTTCTTACATCCATGGAAGAAGATCGTCTCAATATGATTCTTGATACTCAAGTTCTAGAGACGGCTAGCTATGAACAAGTCGTAGCGGTTGCTAAGCTTTCACGACGTTGCTTAAGCTTGGATGGAAAGAAATAACCAACTATGAAAGAAGTAGCCATGGAACTGGAGAGCATTAAAGTGTCTCACAATCCTTCAACAGTAGAAACAAATTTTGAAGGAGAAAGTAGCAGTGGAATAGAATTGGTAGTCATTTAAGATGGTACTTCCTCATGGACAGCAACGAATGATACCATTACTTCTTCATCAGATGCCTACCCTTTATTGCCTAATAATTTTTGACATCAAATTACTCCTATGTTATATAGTTATATATTTTCACTTTTTTTTTTTTTGGGAATTGAAGTTTATGGTTGTGCCGACCCCACTTAGTGGGACAAGATTTAGTTTGGTTTGAAAGTTTATGGTTGTGATTTGAAAATGTTGATTTGAAATTTACTGAAAAAAACAATGTTTATAGCTTCGGTACTGTTGTACTTATTTAACTCTTAACTGGACAAAAGCCAATATCCTCAGCCCCTGTTGAAGAAGAAAGTTTTTTAGGATTAGCATCGATTTTTTATACACATGGAAGAAGATCGTCTCGACATGATTCTTGATTCTCAAATCTCAAGTTCTAGATACAGCTAGCACCGAAAAAGTCACAACAGCTGCTAGACTTGCACAACGTTGAAAACACTATGAAAGAAGTAGCCATGGGGCTCGAGAGTATCAAAATGTCTCACATGCCTTCCACCTCTCCAACAAAAATTCATGGAGAAAATAGCACTGAAATAGAACAGTTAGTTATAACCTCAGATGGTAATTTCTCATGGACATCTGCGAATGATGTAGTTACACCCTCATTAGGTGCCTACCCTATATTGCCTGTAACCTTTTGACATCAAAATCAGTCCCATGGTTTATAACCTAATTAATTATGTATTTCCCTTGTTTCTTTTTCTATTTGGAAGTTTATGTGTATATGATTTGAAAGTATTGATACTTCTAATATTGTTCTTGGATTTGTTTTACTTTACGCTGGCATGAAAATAAAATAGCTGCCACTAGGCTTTGGTCCAATAGTAATGTTACTTGCTATTGTGCGAGAGATTGCGAGTTCGAGTCTCGCTAGTTATATTATACGGTCTTTGGCCTCTTTTGAATTAAAAAAATAAATAAAATAGCTTTTATTGCTTCTGATAACTAATTAAAAAAAGTTGAACGATTACTTAATTAGTAGTTAGTTAGAGCACTCCTGTATAAGAATGACAGCGATTCGATTAACCACGATTTTTGACAAAACCAAAATCGAAACCGTTTAGTATAACCAAAACTGACAAGTATAAAAAAACTGCGGATAACCGAAACTGAAACTGATAATTTAAAAAAAATTAATTTAAATAAAAAAAGAGTCAAAAAATTTGAAAAAAATATTAATTTAAATGTAAAAAAATTCTAAAAATACAATAAATCTAAATCCACACATCATAAGAAGAATATATAAATATAATATTTTATTTTTGGTTAAAATTTAAATGTTAAAGAATTTTTTTTTGCCAAAATTAAAGAGAACAAGTCAATGTAGTGCAATTCTATTGTTAATTTTTTAAACTTTAAACATTTTTTAAAATTAACAAAAAAAAAAAAAAACAATAGAGCCTGTTCGGATAAAACTTTAGATCTCTGAACAAACAAGCGCTCAAGCATTGCCTAATTCAAATCTTACAAAAAAAAAAAAAAAGACAATAGAGCCAATAATTACATCTTTGAACAAACAAAGCTCACTAATTGCCCTTGAAAAGTGTATCAAAATACCTCTAAGCTTAGCTAATATTCTGCATAACAACAAGACAAACTTTGGCATAGGCTAATTCACAGAACTCACATTTCTATCAATAGCAATTTATACATAAATCAAAATCAACAAAAAATAAAAATAAAAAAATCACTACACTCCACTCCACATAAAACTAAACTCCAATTTCAAATGTGCGACGAAACACGAGATTAACATGTTTTTGTGTATGAACTGATTTAAAGACTAGTATAAAGAATGATTGCAAAGCAGTGAGATTGCAGCTTGAATGGTAAGTGACGGCTTGTGCAAGAAGAAAGAAAAGAAAGAGTGCTCTAATTTTTAGTGTTAATTCCTTTAACCCTAGTCTTTTAATTGTTATTTTTTAAAATCATAAATGGTAGTATTGGGCTTAGTCCAAATCTTTTAAAATATGTAGTCCACTTCTATTAATATAATTTTAGTACTAGTATATCGGGCAACAGTCTAAAAACTATTTTTATATTTTATTACATTATATTATGTATATAAATATATACATATATATTATATAATAAATTAATAATTGAGTTTCGGATTTCGATTTTGTTCAACGTCAAAAACCAAAACCTATTGGTTTATTCATCGGTTTCCCTTTATAAAACCCAAACTCTAACGGATTCTCCATCAATTTTTGTTATCGTATTTTTATTGGGCGGTTAACCATCAATTTTAGATAGAATGAATACTCGTTGTCATCCTTACTCCTATTACACTTGTAAGTAAGATAAATCTCTGTGGCAAGTATCTAAAACTTTGAGTTTGTTAATCAAATCAGTTCTTTACGATATAGTTGTTATGCCAATCATTTTTTTTCTTTTATAATTCTCCTTTGCAAGTTCTTTGTGACAGTTACATATACAATAGAAAGATTAGTAAAACAATAAGAAACACTGTCTAAAATACTAAGTGTTTCTTTTTTCTCTTTACCCCCATCTTGACTTGCACCCGCTCTCATTAAATTCGAACGTTGGTCTCACAACCACGACCAGATGAGGTGAGCATTTAATGATGGCCTGATAATCTGTTTGTGGATGTAAAGAAATCAGCAAATTAGTAATGCATTATCTAGCTACGTGTATATATTCATATTGGTGAAATACAAAAAGTACCCTCTATTTTTTGAAGTATACGTTAAATATTTGGAGTATCTGACTTTGTCACCTATCATATTTTTTGTCTATTACAAATAACTTCAACCATTGCATATGGTACTTTTGCATATAGTTCCATTGCAAATTCTCTATTGCAATGATTTTACATAAATAATAAGCAACATTAGAATAGCGTTACCAAAAAGTAATTTCATAAGTAATTAAATTTTTTTTAACTATTGCAAAAATGTTTTAGCTTATACAACCGGTGAAATATCATTGCGGTAAGACACATATTGTAACATTTTTTATTTATTTATTTTCGCAACAATTTATTAGCTTCCATCCCGAACTATCTGTGGATGCTTCACACAAAGGAAAAAGTCGATGTGGGTTGACAGGGTGTATGTTAATCACTTGAGGGATAGCAACCTAGCTATGGGATGTCAATATTCATAGTGACGCTGCTTGGTTTTGGAAAAAGTTGTTGAATGTCAGCAATTTCTTCAATATTCAATTGTTCACAAAATTGGTGATGGGAATATTACTCTCTTTTGGAAGGATCCTTGGCACCCCCATGGGATTCTTGAAGTCTTTGGTGCCTCTACCATTCGTCATTACAAGTGCGACGCAAAGGTGCAAGATTTCAACTCAGCAATTTCCACATAACTTCAATCTTGGAAAATATTATGGTTTTATAAACCACGTGGTAATGACATACTCAGCAATTTTTAGTGTCAAGTATTGGAATCACCAATGACTAAGAGTCTGTTTGGCCTAACTTTTGACACTCAAAAGTATTCCTTTAAGTTTAAAAGCTGATCTTACCTGTTTGGTTCATTTCTAAAAATGCTTTTAGGTAAAAGCTGAAGCTGAAAAAAGCTGAAAAACAACAAGCTCCAAATTGGAGCTTTTCAAAATAGACTTTTGTAAAACTATTTTTATATAATGCAGGAAACTGTTTTTTTTTTCTTTCTCAAATATACCCCTTCATATTTTTTAAAATATAATATTACTCTCAAATTTTCTAAAAGCTCAATATTATCCAATATAGGCCAAACAGTCCACGACTTTTGTTCAACAACATTTCTAACCAAAATTCTACTGCAAAAACTCTACAACTCAAAAGGTAAAATTTGATAGCTAGGCCAAACAAAGCCTAACAAGTTCTTTCTTTGACCTTCGTAAGAGCTTTCATTTCATTCTTTAACAGGCACGCGATCAAAATTTTTTGCCTGTTGACATTTTAGTCTTCCTTTCTTTTCTTTTCAGGACCTATCCGATACACTTTGCAGATAATATGAGATGCAGGTGAGAAGCACCACCGAAATTAAAGAACAAGTAAAATTTATTTATCCACACAAGTCATCCTTTGTGATAAGTCTTCTTTTTCGGTAGAGTATTAGTATATACCACTCTATTTTTATTATCTAAATACTATCTCTTACATGGATGCTTAGTTAGCATACTATAATAATAAATTTTTTAATTTATCTTCCTTCTTTTAGTATGATAACTAAATATACACATAAAAAATAGTATTTGAATGATAAAAATAAAATGTTATTTAACATTTTTCTTTTCATATTTATAGCTATGTCCTATTGTACTGTTTGCAGGCACGCCTGCTTAGCTATAAAGTCTCCGCTAAGTCAATTCCAAGAATTAAATGGGAACACCTACCATGCAGAGAGATATTTTTACATCATGCTGTATGAAAACTAATTTGAGGCAATGGATTTTTTAATACGGCGCTTGAATTCGGTCATGCATATCTCTCTTCATGGTAGATATACACATTCAATTATTATTATCATTTTTAATTTAAGGAAAATATAAGTCGTATAAAATACATTAAATGATGTCATCAACGAGAATTTAATCTCATAATTTTTTGCACTCATGGTTAGGAGTAGTGCTGGCATATTGGACAGCTCGGCAAGATCCTTCATGACCCGACTGAATTATGGATTGAGAAAATTAAATCCGACTCAACATAGATGTTTAGCGGGTTGAGTTGGGCTGGACTCATTTTTCAGTTATAGGATCCAATTCGGCCCACGAGCATGCTACTACTAGTCGCGAGCTGGGTTGAGTTGGGATAGGCCAACTTTTTTTTTTGTGATTAATGTATTTTGAATATATAATATATATATATACTAATATACAAACACCAATATATATATATATATATATATGTTACTTGGATAGTTGGATTAACAATTAAAAATAATAATATGAAAAGACTTAAAGTTAGAAGTTGCAAACTTGCAATATCATAAAAAAGATTTGATAACAAGTCATTTAATATCAAATTAAGAAATAAATTTGTTACTTTTTATTATTATTTTGTTAAAAAAAAAGTTACTACAACTTGCTAGTTTGTTTTTTTTTAAAAATAGTTACTATAATTTACATTGCATGCATAAAGTATAATATTTCAATTTCTTTTAATAAGTGAACTCAAATTGTGATTAATTTGTGTTGGGTTCGAGTTCGGCTCGAGTTAGGCCTGTCCTGGGCTAGACTGGACTCATGGACTAAGTTGGATTGGATCAAAAATTATATAATCCAACTTGACCCACCTATATGTGATAGGTTAGGCTGATTTGAACCCGCTTTCAACTGAATTGGGCTAAACCTGAATTTATGTGTGATGGGCTGTGCTGGACCTGTGTCGGTCCAGTCCAACTACCACCTCTAGCTAGGAGCATACTACTAGACTAAAGACTAGGGGTGTTCACATTCAATTATCAGAATGGTTGTTACGCAGATCAATTTAAATGCACATGGTTGTACGCATAGTTATCAGAATCATACGATTCACGATTCGAATCTTACGATTCGATTCGATTCATAAGAAAAATGATACGAATCAGTATGCGAATCGAAAATATACATGAATCGCACTGAATTATGGTGAATCTTATGATTCAACATACGATTCAACGATTAATACGATTCATTGCAATGCTACATATACGTCAAGTCTCATTGTTTTTTCTTTCTCTTTTCTTCTATGTCCAAACCATAACAAAGCATAGTCAACCATAATAAAAATAGCCAAAGTCAAGACACAAAAACCTTTACTAGTGTTGTTGGCTAAAATCCTTGATAAAGTTGAAGGTGATGAAGAGATAAGTGTAGTTGTTGTGGTTAATAATGTTGTTGTGATGACCTTTTTATTAGTTTACTTTAAATATTCATACAAATATAGAGTTATAAATTCAATTTTGAATGTGAACGAATCGTTACGATTCACGATTCGATACGGTTCACGATTCAAAAAAATGATATTTCGATTCGTGATACAATTCATGATTTGACAACTATGGTTGTACGTAAGAAAGAAAAGACATTATGGTGAGCAAACTTGGAATCTGGACTTAGCCAATTCCTTACGCTGCGCAAACTTGACTGCAGATACTATAAAACATGACCAAATCTATGTATCATTTCTCCTCAAAGGTGTAGTATATATCCCATTGCCACAATACTTCAATTTCTTTACAGCAATAAATAGCCTTATCAAGCAATGACCCTCAAGCACTTTTTTCTTCTAATCTGTTTTCTATGGCTTGTAGAGCCATTAGCGGCAACTTCAACTCTTGTAAAGCTAGGTTGCAAGGATACTTGTGGAATCGTTACCATACCGTACCCATTTGGGATTGGTCCTGGTTGTTTCCTCAACGAATGGTACGAAGTACTTTGTCATGATGTCGACCTTACCTACACAAATATAATGGGCATCATTTCCGAGGTGAGGTACTGGATGTGTCGCTAGATAATTCAACTATAACCATAAACGGCTACTATTCAACGATTTGTGTATGCAAGGACGAAGGTATCTGGCTCGGAGGTAATATGTCCGGGAGCCCTTTATTCTACCGCAATAACAACAAAGTCATTGTTGTTGGCTGTGGTAATGTGATGCTCTTCGCGGATCAAGCTACTATTGGTGGATGCACAACCACTTGTGACCAGTACAGAAAAATTGATGGCTGTAATGGCATCAATTGTTGCGAAATCTTTCTCCCATTTACTAACCAGAATTACTATCTGAATATTTCGAATTCAGTGACCAGAAGCAATTCTTGTGCATCTGTTATCTTGGCGAAGCAATCATGGTACCCAACAAACTCAACATCTTTTTCAGATCCTTCTGAAATTCTAGTTTGGGTTTCAATCCCGGTTGTATTGGAGTGGATGATACCAAAAATGGCGCTCCCGTAGTTGCAAAGTAACACAAATTGCTACCCTGGAGAAAAATATGTTTTCTTTTGTAAATGCCCAGAATGCACAGAAGGGAATCCATATATTCCTAATGGATGTCAAGGTATGCTTCTAATTTATGAGTGACTGATTGAGTGTGTGTGTAACGACTCATATCCAACTATGGTTGATCAAATTAACTAGATAAAAATATTTAAACACGTGTTGACAATAATAATAAACTCAAGTCATTATTCACCAAACACAAATCTCATACAGCAGCATGGAAACAATGTAGATGGGAATGTCATAGAGTGTGTGTGTGTGATTTTATCTAACCCTCTAATTGAAATTTGCAGGTCGCTCCAAAAAGCCCGAATGCGTGTCGACTTCTTATTCAAGAAAAAGATTAATTCTACTTGTCTGTAAGTTGATTCTTTTCGACCCTCACATTAGTTTAAACTATCTATACAGTTGATTGTGGAAAATGCTTTAGAAAGCGATCATGTCTTGCACGTGGGCCTCACACACCTGTGAATCCCGCGCGTATGTTTGAGTCGCTTGATCAGGCTGGAATGCTTTCCAGATTGACCCGTTGATTCTAGAGATTACCTACTATCAAGATTGAATAGCAACCATTACCAACTAGTAGCAACAGGGTCGGCCCAAGCTGTGGGCGGCTTGGGCCTGTGCCCAAGGCCCCCTTAGTTCAGGGGTCCCAATTTAAAGAAATTATTTTTTTTTTATAGGTCTATCTTTTTGTTAACTTGTAATATTATACTATTTTATAATTCTAATTTTTATTTTTTTTTATTTGTAGTGATTATTTTAGTAGAAAATTTAGATTTTTTTTTTAATTAAGAAAAGTCTAATTATTAAGGCCTCCATTTAAATGATCGCCCTAGGTTCTCAAATTGTTTAAAACGCCTCTGAGTAGCAACCGTCTCTCCCTACACTTTAGGGCTTTCTCTCAAATATAATTAAAGCTTGTTAAAGAAATCAATATTTAAACAGGCGACGTCTAATTGATTGTTTTCTAAACGAGTCATAAAGGGTATAACGAACATGCCTGTCGTCTCCTTGCGAGGAAAATAGAAGAATTATATACTAGAGGGGGGATATAAAAGTTTTCTTTGCCCAAAACAAAGTTAATCATCATGTTTTATTAAATATTTTACGGTACATAACGGCCACTGGTGAAACCAAGTAGGCTCCAGGGGGTGCATGTGAAATTTGGGAAAAAAAAATCTTATTTATTTATTTATTTATTTATTTATTTATTTATTTATTTATTATGTTTTTCTCTCTTCATTTTTCACTTCTATTCTCTTATTCTTAAATAAGTTTTTAATTTATTTTCTATATTTTGGAGACTTGTGTTTATCATTGTATATGAATTTCGTTTCGTTTATTTTTGTAATATTTTTAACATTTAAGTTAAAATTTTCTAATTTAATTGTACATTTATTTTGTTTTTTATTTTTTGAATAATTTTTAGATTATTTTTATTCTAATTGATTATTTTGTGTCTTTAATTAATAATTCAAATTTAAATACCAGTGAATTTTCTATTTTTGAATATTGTAATCTTTTACCATTAAAATCATAATTATAAGTTTATAGACAATAGTTTTTATATATATATAAATTTATATAAAACAAATTTGCATAAATGAGTGTCCCTAACCCTGGTTACTGATTCTGTCACGTAGTGCACCTCCTAACTCCTGATGTCTGGCTCCGCCACTGTGACATAACCTACATCATATTTTCGGTTTTCTAATTGCAGTTTGCAGAACAAGCTTCGGGATTTTATTTCTTGTGACAATTGGCTTTTTGTTGTACAAGTCAATCAATAAAAGAAGGGAAAAAGACTTAAAGAGAAATACTTCAAACAAAATGGTGGTTTACGGTTACAGCAACAACTATCAGTTGACGAAAATATTTTTGACAAGGTAAGGTTTTTTACATCAAGAGAGATGGACAAAGCTACTGACTACTTCAATGAAAATAGAGTACTAGGTCATGGAGGCCAAGGTACAGTCTACAAAGGCATGTTGGTTGATGGGAAAATAGTAGCAGTTAAAAAGTCAAAATTAGCTGACAAAAACCAAGTGAAGCAGTTTATTAATGAACTAGTGGTTCTTTCACAAATCAATCATAGGAATGTGGTTAAGTTGTTAGACTGTTGTTTAGAAACAAACGTTCATTTGCTAGTTTATGAGTTCATACTGTTGGGTATCAGCGCAGCGGAATGGTCGGGGACAAGCAGTATCACACAGCTAAAATATGAATGAGAATAGAGAAATTAGAGACACAAGATTTACGTGGAAAACCCTCAAACAAATCGAGGGAAAAACCACGGGCAAGTAATGGAGGATGTTACTATGATGTTGAGTATTTTACAATAACATTCTCTCTAATATAAGGAGAGAATAATATCACTCTCTCAAATAATAGGAGAAACTAACTCTCACTCACAAATATAGAACAACAAAAGAGGAAGAAAAAATGAGAAAGCTTATTTTTCTCTCTGATTTGGAATGTTTTGTTGATGCCAAAATAGTGAGAAATGAGCCTCTATTTATAGGCTCATTCCATACCCGAATTAAAGCAACGCAGCAAAAGTCATTTCTTGCGCAGTGTGAAGCCAACTTTCAATTGCATGCGCCTAACTTTGCAGCCAAACTTTGATTTCTTTTTCCATTGCTTTTGTCATTTACTTGTCTGCTACTTTTGTTTCTTTTCTTTGTTTATTGCTGTTCCTTTTTGACCAAAGGCTCAAAGTGAGCTTTAACCAGCTCACATTCTTCCACTTAAAGCCCACTTTGGATGATCTTCCAATCTCTCCATACTTGTCAATTCCATGTTGCTTACGTCTTTGCTAGCCCAAAAGAGGATCTACTCCAAACAAACTTGTCAACGTTGATTGGATTTGTCATGACATCTGCTAGGTTCTCGTTGGTGTGAATCTTCTGCATATCCACACTCCCTTCCTCCACTACTTCTCGAACAAAGTGATATTGAACACCTATGTGTTTCGTCCTGGAATGAGATGCTGGATTCCTTGCAATGTGCAAGACACTCTGACTATCACAAAACAAAGGAATTTTATCTTGTTTGTGCCCGAGCTCCTCCATTAACCATATAATCTAGATTGCTTTTTTACAGGCTTGTGTAGCTGCCATGTATTCAGCCTCTATTATAGATAGGGCCACAATAGTCTGTAATTTAGATATCCAGCTTACCACACCGCCTGCAACTGTAATCACATAGCCTGTAGTGGACTTCCATTTATCGGCATCACCTGCAAAATCCGAATCAACAAAACCCTTGACAGTAAATTCTGATCCTTCAAAACATAATGCAACATCCGAGGTCCCTTTGATGTATCTTAGGATCCTCTTAACAGCATTCCAATGCTCTCTACCAGGATTCGCCATGAACCGACTGACCGCACCAACTGCTTGAGCAATATCTGGTCTCGTGCATATCATAGCGAACATGAGACTTCCTACTGCTGATGCATATGGTACTCGAGACATTTCTATCCTCTCTGCTTCAGTACTAGGGCACATACTTGAGGATAATTTGTAATTGACAGGAAGCGGGGTCGAGATTTCCTTACAATCTTGCATATTGAAGCGCCGCAAGATTTTCTTCAAGTAATTCTTCTGGGAAATCCATATTTTCCTGCCGTCTCTGTCTTGGTGAATTTGTATCCCTAAAATCTTGTTTGCTAGTCCCAAATCCTTCATATCAAACTCCCCAGCCAACTGTGCCTTCAGTTCTTGGACCCGATCTTTGCTGGGACGTGCTACCAGCATGTCGTCCACGTACAACAGCAGAATGATAAAATCATCATTGCCAAACCTCTTGTAGTACGTACAATGGTCTGAATTGAGTCTGTTGTACCCGAGGCTAATCACGAAGGAATCAAATCTCTTGTACCAACACTTTGGCACCTGCTTTAAACTGTACAGAGATTTGGTCAACCTGCAAACCAAGTTTTCTTTTTCTTTCTCAACAAAACCTTCTGGTTGGAGCATGTAAATCTCTTCTTCAAGCTCACCATGAAGAAAAGCCGTCTTTACATCCAACTGTTCTAGATGTAAGTCTAACACAACACACATGGCTAAGACTACTTTGATAGTTGTAAGTCTTACCACCGGAGAAAATATCTCATTGAAGTCAATTCTTTCTTCTGGGCATATCCTTTCACCACCAGTCTTGCACGATATCGCTCCACTTGGTCATTACCATCTCTCTTGATCTTGTAGACCCATTTATTACTAATGGTTTTCCGCCCAGGTAGTAGTAGAACAAGCTCCCACGTCTTGTTTCTATGTAGAGCTTCAATTTCTTCCTGCATTTCTGTCATCCACAGGGTAACATCGGGGCTTTTTATAGCCTCGTGAAAGGTAGATGGCTCTCCATCCTCCATTAGAAGACAGTATGCAGCATTGCTCGCCATGACAAAATCTGAATGCCAAGTTGGTCTTGTTGTCTGACGCAATGAACGTCGGACTTCTGTAACCTCAGCATCATCTGGTTCTTGTTCCTTGTGCTCCGGTGCAGCTTCAGAAGAAGCATCTCCTTGTTCTGACTTATCTTCAATTTGTATTGTAGTAGTCTCCTTTGAAGTGTTGCTGTCATCTTCACTTTACAGTTTATCTTCTGCAAATATCACATCTCTACTGATGACAACCTTGTGGGCAGTGGAATCCCATAGGCGATACCCCTTAACACCATCAGCATTTCCCAAGAATACACATTTCTTGGATTTATGATCCAGCTTTGTTCTTTCTTGGGAACCATACATCACATACGCTGGACATCCAAATACGTGCAAGGTAGAATAATCTACGGGTTTTCCGGTCCACATTTCCATTGGTGTCTTCAACCCAATTACAGTTGACGGTGACCGGTTTATCACGTAGTAGGAAGTTCTAACTGCTTCTGCCAAAAATGATTTGGCTAGACCTGCAGTTTCCAACATAGCTCTCATTCTTTCAAGAAGAGTTATGTTCATCCGCTCTGTTACACCATTTTGCTGAGGTGTATGTGCAATAGTAAATTGCCTCTGAATACCCTATTGCTAGCAAAATGCCAAGAAGTTCCCGTCAGTGTATTCTCCTTCGTTGTCCGTCCTCAAACACTTGATCCTTTTCCCAGATTCAAGTTCCACCAGCACTTTGAAAGTTTTGAATATTAGAAACACATCTGACTTGTTCTTGATTGGATACACCCACAGTCTCCTGGAGTAATCATCAATAAATGATACAAAGTATTTGGCTCCTTCTAGGGACAAAACCAGTGATTCCCAAATGTCTGAATGGATCAAGTCTATAATGTGTTTTCTTTTGGTAGTAGATCTCCCAAATTTCAATCTATGCTGCTTACTGGTAACACAGTGCTCACAGAAAGGTAAGTTTACCGTATTGAGCCCGGGTAGGAGATTACGTTCAGCGAGAATCTTTAAGCCCATTCTGTCATGTGGCCCAATTTGCGATGCCATATTATAGTTGATTCTTCTTGACCGGTTGATACAACTGATACATCTGCCTCTTGCAACGTATCTCCCAAAAGCATGTATAGATTTACCCTGATATTTTCTGCCTTGATCACCACAAGCGCTCCTTTGACGACCTTGATAATCATATCCTCGATATGGGTCTTGCAGCCAAGGTCATCCAATTGTCCAATGGACAATAGGTTCTTCTCCAAGCCCTTCATGTGTCGTACCCCTTGAATGGTGTGAATGGTACCATCATACATTTTAATTATGACAGTACTGATGCTAGCGATCTCCAAGGCATGATCATTACCCATGTACACAAATCCTCCAGAGGCAGGTTTATAGGTGTGGAACTATTCTCTACGAGAGGTCATATGACATGTTGTTCCCGAATCCATTATCTAAGCATCAGTGAGCTCATTTCTGCCTTTTGATACAGTTACTGCTTCGCTGTATAAAATATCTCCATCATCTGGTGCAGTCGCCACACATCCCTGAGAATTTGTCACCTCGGGATTTTTTTTGTTGCTCCGACAATCCTTCTTGAAATGTCTTTTCTTGCCACAGTTGTAGCATTTGATATTCTTTCTATTCCTTGACTTTGATCTACCATGGTTGTTGCTCCCACTCGAGCCATGTTCCATTGATCTACCTCTCACCATTGATAACGCTTCTACTTGTTGTGAACTTTCGATCCTGTCTTCCTTACTTTTGCGCCTAGATTCTTCTTCCAGAACAGCGGCTACAACATCATCAAAGACAACGAAGTCCGACAGAACATTATTGGTATAATTAATGATGAGTTGATCATACGAATCAGGTATACTTTGAAGTAGAATTTCTGCACGTTCAAGCTCCGCTATTTTATGCCCAATTGTAGTCAATTGAGAGAATAACGTATTTAAGGTATTTATGTGATTTGTTACCGATGTGGACTCACTTATCCGAAGGGTGTAGAGTCTCCTCTTCAAGAAAATCTTGTTGTGAAGTGACTTGACCTCATATAGTTTGGTCAGCACATCCCAAATTTCTTTTGTTGACTTCTTTTCCTCAACGCTTGACAATATCGAATCTACCAATGCCAGGTGTAGATTAGCCATAGCGTTGTCATCCATCTCTTTCCACTTGTCATCCGTCACCTCTACTGGTCTATCTCCAATTGCTGCCAAGCAATTCTTATTTTTCAAGATTGCCTTCATCTTCAATTTTCATAGGGAAAAATTTCTCCCGTTGAACTTCTCAATTTCAAATTTTGCCACCATATTATTAACGACGATCTACTTCGTAACTTGAACCGACTTCCACTATTTCACTATGAATAGTACTATTTATGTGAATAGTACCATATACGTAAATAGTACCAAAACCGTATACGAGAATAATATCGATACCGTATAGGTAAATAGTACTATACCGTATGCGTGAATAGTAACCGTGAACCGTAACCCTGTATGTATACCAGTGACCTGTAACTAGTGGCTCTGATACCACTGTTGGGTATCGGCGCAGCTGAATAGTCGGGGACAAGAAGTATCATGCAGCTAAAATATGAATGAGAACAGAGAAAGTAGAGATACAAGATTTACGTGGAAAACCCTCAAACAAATCAAGGGAAAAATCACGGGCAAGTAATGGAGGATGTTACTATGATGTGGAGTATTTTACAATAACCTTCTCTCTAATATAAGGAGAGAACAATATCACTCTCTCAAATAATAGGAGAAACTAACTCTCACTCACAAATATAGAACAACAAAAAAGGAAGAAAAAACGAGAAAGCTTATTTTTATCTCTGATTTGGAATGTTTTGTTAATGCCAAAATGGTAAGAAATGAACCTCTATTTATAGGCTCATTCCATACCCGAATTAAAGCAACGCAGCAAAAGTCATTTCTTATGCAGTGTGAAGCCAACTTTCAATTGCATGCGCCTAACTTTGCAACCAAACTTTGCTTTTTTTTTTTTCCATTGCTTTTGTCATTTCCTTGTCTACCACTTTTGTTTTTTTTCTTTGTTTATTGTTGTTTTTTTTTTATTTTTTACCAAAGGCTCAAAGTGAGCTTTAACCAGCTCACACATACCAAATGGAAACTTGTTCGACCTCATTCATAATGAGAATGATGAATTTCTCATGTCTTGGGACACGTGTGTAAGAATTACAATAGAGGTAGCAGGAGCACTGGCCTATATGCACTCGACAACTTCAATTCCTATCTATCATAGAGATATCAAATCAAAATATATTTTTGGATGAAAAGTATGTAGCAAAAGTGTCGGATTTTGGAATTTCAAGACACACTACAGTTAACCAGACTCATCTAACCACCTCAGTGAAAGGGACATTTGGTTATTTAGACCCAGAGTATTTTCGATCAAATAAATTTACTGAAAAAAGTTATGTTTATAGCTTTGGTGTTGTGCTTGCTGAACTCTTGACAAGACAAAAACCACTATCTTCAATCCATACTGTAGAAGAAAATTTCTTAAGCTTAGCAGCACGGTTTCTTATATTAATGGAAGAAGATCATCTAGACATGATTCTTGATACACAAATATTGGAGACAGCCAGCAACGAACAAGTCACAGTAGTTGCTATACTTGCAAAACGTTACTTGAACTTGGATGGAAAGAAAAGGCCCACTATGAAAGAAGTAGCTATGGAACTTGAGAGTATCAAAATGTCTCAATTGCCAGCTTTAACAGCTCAAACAAATTTTGAAGGAGAAAGTAATAGTGGAGTAAGACGGGTAAGCTTTTTAGGTTGTAGTTTATCCTCGACAACTGCAAGTGATTTAGCTCGATAATTTATATATTAGATAAAAAAAATTATATTCGAAACAACTAAGTTGTCTAAGCTCAGCTCGTGTTCCATTTATGGCTCATTTGTGATTGATACATTAAGTGAAAGGTTAATGCCAATTTGTATCTCTAAAATTTGATGGGGGTGACACTTGCAAATTTCAATTTAGATACTTATTAATCTTTGACAGACTTCAATAGAGTTAAATGTCTTTAAAATATAATTGCAATGACTTAATTATTATTCCTTTTATTTATCTTTTTCTATTGTTATTTCCTCTTTGTTTTCCTTTACTTTAATTTTTATTTTTTCTCCCCTACTCATTCCCTAACACACACACACACACACACACACACACACACACACACATACACACCCTTTCTTCTCTTCCGCCATCCACTATCTTCCCCATCTCTCCCATTCTCTTTTTCTCCATTGTCTAAAACCTCATTTGAATGTCCTTCGGCCCTATGTTTGACTGTGAATATAAATACGTAGCACATAAACATACACCTAGATAAGTGTAGAGTGAAGCACTTGTATAGAGTTACAAGTTTGATGTTATTCAAAACTCAAAGGACTAAACAACAAAGATAACTAAGATGACAACGATCACTGTTTAAATCCGAATCGATAGGTATCTCATCCAATCAGAAACCCGAATACTAATCTGATGGATTAATTTAATAGGAGGTTACTGATGGAACAAGGTTTGGTTATGGATTTTGAGAAAACCCAGTTACCCAAAATCCAAAAATTTGTGTATTAATTTATTAAAAATGAATATATTTATATATACATGCTTCCTACATCATTCTCTCTTTCTCTTTCTTTTTATCTTCTTTTCCTCATTTACTTTTAAGTTTTTCCTACCTTTGGTTTCTACTCTTTTTTTTTTCACTCTCTTGTCCTCCTGACCTTTTTCACTTTTACATTTATTTTTCTCTATTCTCTCTATCGGGTTGATAGCAATCACTCAACGGATGCAACTGAATCAGCTCAAAGTGGAAAGCAAAGTCGAGATAATTGTAATAGTTAGTCAATGTACAACTTAGTTAGAGGACACGTGTGTCACGTGCTACTGCACTAGATCTCTTGAGCTATTGTAAATGTTAGAATATATATTTATCTTACATAGAAAAATCATAAATTCTTAGACTATTGAATAAAATCCTGAGTTACTCCACTTAGCACCAATTGGTTTTAAGATGGAAACCCAATTATTTTAATATGGTATCAGAGCTAGGCCCATGGTCTAGTCTCATTCATCTTCCGCGTATGACCCATCTCAAATCAGGTCCACTTGTTTTCAATCTTTCGCGTGTACATAGTCCACGCATTTTCAATCTTCCACATGTGTTATCTATCACATGGTGTTCAATCTTCCAAGTGTGACAATTTCAAAATAAGGTTTATGAGTGTTTAATCTTCCACGTGTGACCTCTCTCAAATCAAGTCACACGTGAGGGGGAATATTAGAATATACACTTGTCTCACATAGAAAAATCATAAACTCTTAGACCACTTAATAAGATCTTGAATTGCTTCACTTAACACCAATTAATTTTAAGATAGAAAACCAATTATCTTAACAACATATATATATATATATATATATATATATATATATATATATATATATATACACATGAGACTGTACTGATCTTTCAATAAGACAAAATGCAAACACAAATTCACTTTCTCTCTCTAAAATTCTCTTGTTTCATTATGGTATAAAGAGCCATTTGAAGGCTATCAGCTTGATAAAGATAATGACTAACGACTCCACTCTCCTTTTTAACTCTAAGGAGGTTATCATCTAGCACAATCCAACTCGTCAAGTGCAGTACAGGGGCCAATGTAAGAATGGTCTCTATCATCTGCCTTTTAGCTCATGTTCCACCTCTTCTGTCTTCTACCATGCCAACATTTGCATCAAGACTACTAAACTTCTGCCTATTGCGGCTGTATGGCATTTGAGGCCTAGGTCACCCTCCAAAACAAATTTTTCAGTCTTTACTTTCCTCTATGAATGTAGTAGCTTCAGCTAAACAAATAGTGTGTGAACCTTGCTCTATTACAAAGGCTCCCAAACTACCTTTTTCTATGTCACAAACAATTTCTGCACAACCATTCGATTTAGTTCATATAGATGTATGGGCCCTGCCAATGTTTCATCCTTTATGAATTACAAATATTATATAATGTTCATTGATGATCATTCCAGATTTTCGTGGATTTATCCTCTTAAAACTACAATGATTCAAACACAGTTTGCAGCCAAAATTAAAGTTTTTCGCTCAGATAATGGTACTGAATTTCTGAATCATAGATTTGGTTCCTAC